>JASEVX010000248.1:0-249318 GCA_031761405.1 Serripes groenlandicus
ACACGTGTTACTAAAGCTATACATTTATATGATGGGAAAAGGAAGCTTTAAAAGATAAAAGAAATACAAACAAACAAAAAGAAATCAAAACGGGAAACATATTTCGTTCACAGTTCCACTTTTTTTTTTAACTTTTTCGTACACATGTTAATTCACACGAAAACAGAGATTTAAAAAACAATGATTAAAAAGACGACAATAATTTTCAATTCGCGTTTTTCGTCTCATTTTATACATTTCCAAAATGGCGACTCCCATGATATTAGCCAGTTTCATTTCAGAAAGCTTCATGGGCTATTGAAAAAAAAATCTAGCACCAGTTACCTATGAATGAAAAAAAAACTTCGTATTAAATGGCATCTAGGTTTAGAATTTTATTAAATGGCATCTAGTTTACATTTTATTAAATGGCGTCTATGTTTACATTGAATTAAATGGCATCTAGGTTTACATTGTTTTAAATGGCATTTAGGTTTACATATAAATCAATGGCATCTAGGTTTACATATTATTCAATGGCATTACGGTTCACATGTATATGTTTTACAATGATATCTAGGTTCACATTTTATTTAATGGCATCTATGTTTGCTTATTATTCAATGACATCTATATGTTTACATTTTATTAAATGGCATCTAAGTTTAAATTAATTAAATGGCATCTAGGTTTACATTTCATTTTCAATGGTATCTAGGTTTACATATTATTAAATGACATATAGGTTAACATTTTATTCAATGATATCTAGGTTTACATATTATTAAATGGCATCTAGGTTTACATTTTATCAAATGGCATCTAGGTTTACATTCTATTAAATGGCATCTAGGTTTACATTTTATTAAATGGCATCTTGTTATACATATTATTCAATGGCACCTTAGTTTTATTTTAAATATCAAAATTATTAAATCAAGTTGCACAACATGATGTGTCAACATGTCACACATCCGGATATTCTGAAGAAATAGCACAATCGTTTATGCCTCTGTAATATGTTACTTTGTATACTAATCAAGTAAAATGTATGCTTGCATAATTTTCAATTTTACAAGTTTATAGAAGCAGCCCCGTGCGTAAACCAACCTTGGGGCATTTGTGACAATTGTAGATCCAGATCAACCAGCGCATATGTGCAGTCTGATCTGGCTTTAAATCGGTCGCCAATTATTGATACTTTTATAAAGCAGTATCAACGTAGCATGATTGACGCTAAGATTGACATTCGCAGTTCATCACTCAATTTTACATACACAAAGGCATATTGTAAAATACAATATGTGCTGTTCAATAATTTAAATAGTGTTCGTTGTCAGAAAGATGTGGCCAGCAATATGAGACTGTCCTTTTCAAAGTGCTCGAAACTATTTTAATGCCTGAAGTTGAAACGGATAAGAGCACAAAGGCTTCACATATACATCTTGTTTTACCTTTTCCAACAATTATTTTATATCGTTTTCTATAAAATCGTCATTTATAATTTCATAATTTCCATATTTGTCCATATGATCTTTTCATAGTTGTCAGATAATGATATAGGACAGGGTTAAACAATTCAACATTTTATTAATTATTAAAACATTTTTAAGATCAATTTATAAGAATAATGGAACGTCCGATCATGATCTTTTGTGTAGTTAGTGTTTATTTGTATGATACATATATTGAAACAAATATTCTCTGGTGACTTTTAGCTCCATGGAAAGTATGTATGTTATCAAAAGATTATTGTTCAATTATGTATGTAGATTATAAAGGGTTAACACATGTCACAATAATAAACACTATACTTACTCAACGACGTTTTCTGGTGCAGCTATAGCAGGTGTCATTTGAAAGCAGTTTGGCAAAAGAAGAAATTGAACATAATGAGCAATTTCTCCTTTTGCCACACTATTTCCAACTGGTTCAGTAACTTTACTTTTATTAATACAGAGTTTCCATGTTTCAAAGTCGTCTGCTACAGTTGTTGTGTATGTGGGGATGGGTTAACTACCAGCTGGACATTCAGTCATTGAGGCCGTTTGTTTCAGGTAATGTTGCCAATATTATACATTTTTTACTGCATTTAAGGGTTTAATTTAATAAAATGTTAGCATGTGACACGTATTTACAGTACGCATATTCAACAAAGCCCCTAATCGCCTGCCACTACTCGAATGTAATTGACAGCCTAGTATCTATTGAGGATTCCATTCAGGAATAATGTGCACCACGTGCGTCAATTGATTTCGAAATTGATTTATAAACTTGATCTCCATAATATTTGTTAGACGATTCTCTGTTTAATTGGTTTAGCTAGTATGTTTGGCTGATTAAAACAATCACTAGAAGCACAGTGAATTGACATTCAATAATTACCGTTAAATAAACACATACATACATGTATCATATGTCTATTGGTTTAATTGACAAACATGTTCTAAAGCTTTTTATTTCCCCTCCCACGAAATTCTAGCAATTTCATTGGTTAAAGCCTGTCACGTGCACACCCCCTATATTTCTATAGGGGGTGAGTAAATTCCATAGGGGGTGAGTAAATTCAATACGGCTTCTATTCTCAGATCAAGCTGACTGGAAGTTTTTTTCAGTTGCCTATGTTAAAATAGATCTATATACTGTATAATATCTTGATATTTTTAACAGCGATTTGTTTACAATATATATATCATAACGACTACGAAGTTGAATATCATGCAAAGTAACTTCCCTTTCCATAGAAAAAAAAAAAAATCAATGAATGTATAAAAATAATGCATGTCCTACGCTTGTTAATTTTTTTTTTTCCCTTAGTGGGTCAGTAACAGACCATTTATAACTGATTTATTTCATCAACCACCTTTCATGAACAAAACAAATTGATATTGTTTCATTTCATTATTAAAGTGGGTTTAGTACTAGGAATTTTAAAAATACTGGGACCAAATACTAGGAAAATGACGTCACGTCATCGGTTTGACGTCATAACGCTAGTGATTTGGCGCCAAAACCCGTAAATTTCATCTAGAAATATTGTAAATGTTAATGTAAATGAAAGAGTATCATTTTTTTTTGCTCATGAAAGGTGGTCGATGAAATAAATCAGTTATTTGGTCTGTTACTGACCCACTACTGAAAAATAGGGGGTATGTTGAATGTATAGGGGGACTCGGCTAACGCCTCGCCCCCTATATATTCCACAGACCCCCTATTTTTCCGTAGTGGGTCAGTAACAGACCAAATAACTAATAGTGTCATGTCTTTGGAATCAAATGCTCTTTTAACGCTTTTAAATGCACCGTTTTATTTTAAAGATTTAAAAAGGGAAGAAATAGTTTGTTACTTAAGTTATTTAACTTTGACTGAAAACCTAGACTATAAGATGCCGGCGCCCGTGCACTAATCATTACTATATATATAAACAAGACTATTGTGACTGTTAATATTCTTGTACATTCAAAGATCCATATAGTATTTGCATTTTACCAATGTCATTATTTGTTTTACATTTATTTCGTCAACGAGATAAATTTACAGATAATGAACAGTGAATTGTCGTGGCGTATTATATTTCATGATCGAGTTATTCGATGATATGTGCATACAGACTGTATGAAATATGAATTGTTAACTATAATTCAGTTGTTTGAAGAATTGTTGAACAAGGCGGTTCAATAATTGCTTTTATTGATATATCATTAAACACTTTAGAGCAAACAAAAAATCTGCAGTTTATCACTTGTCAAATATTTGTACAACAAATGAGATAAAAAAAAAAGAAAAAATAATTATATTTACTGAATAGATGTAAAGAATTTAGACACTAGGGCAAACAAACACTGTATATCTGTGCCATACTGTTTATGAAAGCTGCTCGAATGCGTATGTATATGGGAACGGATTAAACAGGTAGAACTAGTGGACAAATATTACTCGGTGTGTTTTCTAATTATATACAAGGACTTATAAAGAGATAACGATGTCTACGCTTGAAATATTCTACATATTTGTCGTGACTCTTCTGTGTATAATAATTTCCGGCACAGCTATGTCATACCAAGAATTTGCGAGAAATAGCTCTAATGATAATCACGTTTGTTCCGACACCGAAGTGGTTTTCAATGATGCATTACCGATGAATATGGGAAACAATCGATGTATATGGGAATGCATCAAAGATACATCTTGCATAAGTGTGTTTTCCAACAAAGAATCCGGGAGATGCGTGGGATGCAAATCAACTTACTTCGATACAGACACTCTTGTAGAAGATACTGGGATGAAATACTTTGTTCTAAAATCAAGTAAGTTATGAGCTTGTACGGATTATATAAATATTGCATGGCTTCCAGTGTGACAGTACATATTGTCAACATGAGGACAATACTGTTACCCTAGGCGAAGCTGAGGTTAACAGTATTTACCTGAATGTTGACAATATGTACTGTCACACTGGAAGCCATGCAATATTTGTTTTATTATACCGAACAAATTTACACGTTTATTCAATGTATGTAGGTGAGGTGAACATGGGTAGATCTACTACAATGTAACACACACATATGAATATACGTCAGTACATTTTAGAACACAGCGACAACGACGAAGTGAGTTTATTTTTAAAGTAGGCGAAAACATTATAGAGACTGTTGAATCCTACAAATATTTAGGTGTCATATTTCACGAAAAGAAAAACTTTAAAATCACAGCTAACGCTTTAGCGTCTGGAGCGGGACGAGCACTTGGAGATATCATTTCTAAAATACATAATCTAAAGGAATTTGGCTTCAATACATATGAAAAACTATATAACGCCTGTGTTGTTCCTATTTTAGATTATAGTTCGTCTGTTTGGTGATTTAAGGAACAGTCCGAGTTAGAGTTGGTACAAAATAGAGCAATCCGCTACTTCTTAGGCGTACATAGATTTACGCCGACGGTGGCTATTAACGGTGATATCGGCTGGCTACCATGCACACAAAGACGTTGGTTCAATATGATTCGTATGTGGAACAGATTACTACTTTTTAACAATAGTAGACTAACTAAACATGTGTTTAATTATGACTATGAAAATTCTAATCAGTGTGTAAATTGGTGCTCGGAGATTAAGTCTGTTTTTAACACAATAGATATAATTGACACATACAACAATAAAATCATAGCAAACTTAGAAATGGTGAAATCTAAGCTATTACAGTACTATGCAGATGCCTGGCCAAATAAAGTTTCAAATACACCAAAACTACGAACTTATGTACAATTTAAGACAGCATATCACACGGAAGAACATATCAAACTTAATTTAAATCGTTCTGAGAGATCTATCATTGCCCAATTTCGATGTGGTGTATTACCTTTACGATTAGAAACAGGTCGTTTTGTATGTGAATCAAAGTACTGAAGTACTGGTAACGAATTATTTTGAACATTTGTAAAATCTAATTTATGAATGCAATTGATCATGCTATTGCACAATTTAGTCTATTTTATTATTATTAATATTTTTGTCAAGAGATTTTTTTTTATCAGTTGACAGTTTTAGTAAATGTAGCATTTCAACGGCGATGCGAGCGTTTAACATGCACACTAACTCTTTCACTGAGCTCTGCGTAAAGTCTGTCAAAACACCCATGGCATATTTGTGAGATTTACATTGTTAGTTCGATTTGTTTTCGTCACCAGGGGCGGATCCAGGATTTCGGCTTATATTATAACTATGTTTCATGAGAGTGAATTAATTATTATAAATCTATAATGTTTAACAAATCGCATAAAATAAGAATTAAAAAAAAAAAAAAAGAACAGTTCCTATTAGGACTCGAACTCGCGTCCATAAGTAGTCCATGATTAGTAGTTCTACACGCTCTCCATTGCACCACGGTACTTTGATACAACGTTCGAGCGTTACTTTCGTATATATATTAAGCTAACTGAATGCGCGCGTATGTAAACCATGATCTAACAGGTCTCTCACTAGGCTTAAATTTTAAGGAGAAGTGACTTCCCCCTCCGGGCAATTTAGGGCGAAGTGGGGGGACTTTAGGGAGAAGTGGGGAGACTTAAGGGAGAAATTACATCTCTTTTTGTGTCGTTACGCGTCGTAACCGCATCGCATCGTTTGGGATAGAACACATTTACTTAAACAAAGATGAATGTTTTATTATTTTATTTTAATTATGATTATCATATGAAGTTCTAAAATTGTTTTTCCCTAAGAGTAGTTGCGATCCGAACATTATGTTCTAATGTCGCAGAAATTATTAATGAAGCTACCTTTTACTCGCCATTCCGTGTGTCAGGCATTTTATAAAAAAGTCGGTCGTAAGTGTCATAAACAATGTAAATTATTTGTATCGGGTTTGCGATCCGAACATTGTGTTCTAAAGTCGCCGAAATATAATTAATGAAGCTACATTTTACTCGCCGTGTAAAGGTTTCAGGCATTTTGTAAATTAGTCTGTCGTAAGTGTCATAAACAACGTAAATTATTTGTATCGGCTAAACATACACACTCTTTACAAGTAGAATTGAGGTATTGTCTTTTGATTGGTTAATTCCAAATAGTATGACACCCCCATGCTACAGCATTTATTATGAAACCCCTAAAAAAATCTCTAAAAAATCTCATTTTCTCAATTATTGAAGACGATTATCTCATTAAACCATGAATAGATTCATAATATTATTTATACTATTGAAAGGGTTAAAACATAATTCGACTTCCATCTCATTTACATCGGATACGTATTTAATGTTTTATCAGGGGGCGTCATACTATTTGATATGACAATCGGTACTTTGATTATGCAAATTGGACTAAAGTGCACGATTTTGATTGGTTCTACGTCATTGTGTGTGTTAAATGATTCGATTCTTCAGCTTTTAATGGATATACACTCTCAGTTGTCAAATAACTGATTACGCAACTGTGTATATCGAACTGTATAGGCCTACATCGATTCGACATGGTGCGTGACCGTGATCATTTTAACAGTGTCCGATGCTAGGACAAAATTGTCGGCGAAGTCAACTTCGCTTTGACTGAGATTTTGGGCGAAGTCGACTTCGCTTTGATCGAGTGAATGGGCAAAGTCAGAAACTTTTAGGCGACCACTTCGCCCAAATCGCCCCCTCGTGAGAGCCCTGATCTATAATTAGAAAGCCCCTTTGATCATCGTTATCATGTTGGAAAAAGGAGAAACAACGGCGATGCGAGCGTTTAAAATGCACACTGACTATTTCACTGAGCTCTGCGTAGTGGCATATTTGTGAGATTAACATTGTTCTATACAGCGTGGGGTCGACTTCTAGTGAATGGGCATACGACTAAAATTCATACTCGTGGCTTATACGTACCTGCCGACAAATGAAATATATATGCACGTACTGTTAATTTGATATTTTCTAGAAAATTGATTATCTATGATGATTCGATAGTATAATTATGACTTCACTGTATTGAAATAACACGTAGAAGTCATTTTAATATCGAAAAAATACTAGGACTATTTAGGTGCAGCGAATGTGTATTCTAAGCGGAAGTGTAGTTTAACCGTGACTTCCGGAATCAAATACGATCGCGTTAACTGTATTATTTTTTGAGAAAAAATAATTCGTTAAAAACCCGAGAAAAGACTATGCACCTTTTGTGATTTTCGAGTGCCAGAAGAAGAAACACTTTTTTTGTTACATTGTTCATTTTATGATAATGAGCGTCATTACTATTTTGATGAAATATTAGACTCAGATGAGTGGATTAAATTATCACCAAAAGAAAAACTATGCACTTTGATATGTAATTACCCAAGAAAAACGGCAAAATATTTACTATCTGCATTCATAAAAAGAAGAAAAGAACTTTATAAATAAGAATCAACATTTTCATTATGCAACTGTATTTATTTATATATTCATGTGATTTTCATACTTTCATTAATCAAATTTATTAATGATACTATTTATTTAATCTTTACTCACATCCTATATCTATAACACTTTAATCGTTAAATCGTAGTTTCGCTTGCCATATTATAATGTATATTAATAGTGACTAATATTGGTCCGTCGGGCCGGGTGTATTTATTTATATGTTTTTGTATATATGTATTGAATTCATTTGTACACATGTCACTGAAATAAATGATTTACTTACTTACTTACTTATACCGGTTAACAGTATACTGTTACATGGCACGCGCGTCTAAAAGGTGACGTTATTGTTTGAAATGAACTCATGTACGTGCATAACCAACATTTTAACGCGCGTGCCATGTAACAGTATATTGTTTACCGGTCAAAAACGTACTATTAGCATGAGACAGTAAGAAATTGCACATGATGAGTATATGAGAATTTAACATTACAAAGTAACGTGAGGTATAATAATGGTAATTATCTGCCATGTCTAAATATAATCACACACAAATATACGGTGTCGACAAGAAACATGTTGAAAATATGTTATAAGATAAGATAAGAAAATTATGGCATACATGAATAACAAATGTTATACAAAGTTACCACACCCGGCTAACTTGGCCTGTAAGTCCACATACAAAATATACATAATAATAACGCATAAAGTCACATAATATGAATAATTTGCAATTATACAATAATTTGAAAACAGTGTGTGGAATGAGACATCGCAATCACAATGCAATGTCTACTTTCATACAGTACGTCTAACTGTGTACTAAAACACGATCTTCCCTAATTTCACTTTATTTTGGTATGTAATATACATCTTCTTAACTGGCAAAAATATATCAATAAGAAATATTGGAAAAACCCAAGTGTATATAAATTGTAAAGCTTGTTTAATTCTGCAAAGAAAGATAAAGTATTAAATCTATGTATTTATATTCATAAATGTTATAAAGAACGAAATGAGTATCTTTATAGTAATGCTTGACCCAATCAAACATGTTTCTACATAATTTGATTTGATTGAAGATCTTGTATTGTTTTATCTGTTTGTTTGATTTTTGTTGTTTTGGTTTTTTTCTGGTATTTTGATTTGATAATTTATTGTGTTTGGTTCGAAACATTGTATGTATGTTTATAATCAATATCAATAAATATGTTCTATGTTCCTAATGCATCAAGGTAGTCAATCTACGGGGGTAAATAGGGATTACTCCCAAGGTAATTTATTTACCATATAACCTCCTGCTTATATAGCTCTTGACAATACATTTCGTACATTTACGGGGATGAGTAATGATCAGAAATGCCAGTGTTTCGTGATCACTTACTTCATTAAAAATGAGGTCATTTAACTTATCGAAGAATATATCATTTCGAATGTCTAAATAAAAATCACTGTTTATCAACAAATGTGTTTCGTCTTCTACAGAGTTTGATTGGCACATCATTCTCAGCTATATACTATTTGATAAATATAATGCTTCGTACTATGGGCCGGTGGCCTAATTACTTTCAATAAAATATTTGTCATTGTCATTGTCATTGTCATTTTATAAAGTCTTTGCTCAGGTCTTTCTCCCATATATCGTTCAGTCTCGATACTTAGATGTAAGATACCACAGCTAAATTGCGCACGAAAGTGATCGCTCATATTCTACAGGTCTACACTGTAAACTTTTTTTTTTTTTTTTACTTCACTTTTGAACTCCTTATGTGTCCTTAATTTAGGAATTGTTTGCAGACTGTTCGCCAAATGTTACTTTAGTAAGAGGATATTTTATTTGTGTTTCATTGCAATAAGCTAAAGATGTTATCTCCGTTAACTGGGTCATTTACAGCATTAATTATTCAGATGTTTTGAAAATGTTTGATCGAAATCTGTCAAAATATACAGTTTGCTAAAAGAAGAATACATTAACTATTTTTACACTATTTTCAATAACAATTAATCGTATAATAGCGTCTGTTATCTCTCGTTTGTCTTATATTAAGATGGTAATTAAACCTCTAATCTGGACAAAGAATAACCAATTTTTAACACATTGGACTATTTTTGATAAACGATTTCATAAATGAAAATGGTAAAATGTACACATGTGAAGAACTCAACTTAATTTACAATATCAAAATGAATTTTCTTCAATACCATAGAATAAAGAAAGCAATCCAAGTATACTTGAACAAGAATAATATTCTTGAATAACATCAAAACTACAGTACCCAATAATGCCAGCTAATATACAATTACTTTTAAAACACAAAAAAGGCTCAAAAGATATGTATGTGGTTCTTAACGTAAACAAAAGTTTTCCAACAGCGCAAATAAAATGGAACTTACAATATAATTTTAGTGAGGAAATTTGGAAAAATATCTACAAATTCCCATTTCAAAAACCAATTAATACTACATTACAATCGTTCCAGATAAGAATAAATCACAGAATTTTATCAAATAGCCACTTCTTACATAAAATAAAAATAAAAGATAGTCCACTGTGTCTCTACTGCTCACAAGAGGAAACTATAACGCATATGCTTTGGTCATGCCCCAAGACACAATCTATTTTAAACGAGTTAAAAACTTGGTTATTTCACGAAAATCCTTTCGAAATTTCCGAAGAAACTTTCTTGTTTAATATAGGAAATGAACTAACATCAGTACAATTATACATATTATTAGAAACAAAATGTTATATCTTTAACACAAAACATGTTGAGGCCCCATTATCAATAATACATTTAAAAAATAAACTTAAAAGAACATATAAAGTACTAGAAAGTCTTGCAATAAACAATGAAAACCTAGAAATGTTTGAAAAAGAATGGAACCCATATTGTAATATTCTACGAAGTGTTAATAATGCTACTTTTGCAATATAAAATGTGAATCTAAACTATTAACCCTGACAAAAATTGATCGTGTAATACATGTATTGGAAATCTATTCCAAATTTATAAAGAATAGTGACCTTGATTGATGGAGAGAGCAGATTCAATTTCTTTTTTTCAAAGATTCAGCTACCATAAGTAACCTTGATCATTGATTAGTTGCCCACTGTATGAGAGAATAAGGAATGAGAGAATTGTAAATAATATGTAAAAACTGTACAGTGTGCGATGGGTAAACCCCGACCCATAACATACTTATTTACGGGGAAATAAATGGGTTACCAATGGTAATTGAAAAAAAAAAAATGTTTAACACATTTTGGTTGCCAGGAAACCTTTCTGAAACATGAATATCACTTTGTAGTGTTAGTGAGGTTGTTAATATGTGTGTAAAATTTCTTTAAAATCCCTTGACCCGGATGTTGGATCCGATCGGTTGATTTGATGTTTTCGTGAAGCTGTATCCGAGATACATGTAGCTAGATTTACTATCTAGTTGGTACCAGTTTGTTCTACCATACACAATTGTAGCATCTCCTACCTGAGACGCATTCGATAGATCATCGCTCTTATAATTATTTTATACACACGATTATACACATACACGTGTTTGATTAATTCCCACAGTATGAACTGCGATTCGGAATTCATATGTTTTCAGAAAAACAAGCAAGGTGAGTATTGTTTCGACAAGGAGGTATACACTTAAAGTGCTCTTGTGCGCCACATGACAAATTATGTTCTACAAATTCAGAGCTCTATGGACAGAAGTGTTACACTGGTGACGTTTGTATCGGTACCAACGAGACATGCTGGAGTGACACGTGTATCTGTCAGATTGGTTACAGCTATGACTACCAGACCCAGACATGCGTAGACTGTAAGTATTTGTAAATTTCCTTTAAAAGTGTCATTTATATGAAGGTTCACCAGATATGAGCCGTCCCATTTTAGCCATGGGGATTTTGAGTACTATGCCACTTTTGAACTATGGGGATTTTGAGCACGGGGATTTTGATATACACTCGAGAAAACCACCAATGTAGGCTCTGCGAAAAGTATCGACCAGGATCAGCCTAAGCATGCCGCGCAGGCTTACCCGGATAGACACTTTTCGCCTCCTGTGGATTTTCTGTTTCATGAATCATTACTCTTTACCTCCATCCCCCTGAGACAAAATGAGTTGGGACGCATCAGTCTTCGCGGACGGCGCAGGCTGATCTGGTCTACACATTACGCAGAGGACATATGGTTGGTTTTCTCACGGGATGGCTCATATGTAATTTCTAGTACGATCCTGAGAAGATGTTTATATCAGAACTATATTGTAAACATGGACAAGCAATAATACCCGTTCAATTAAAGTAATACAATATTATGCAAGGCTTATAAATCCGCATATTGTATATAATGAAATATTCGAACGTAGTTGCATACAAAAATGTCGCAATTGTTACTCACCAATGCATGAATTGTTGTATATTAAAATACTAATGAGCTGTGTCCAGCGATTTGGGATCTTAATGACACTCCGCTTTAACACTCATTCTCGTTATATTGGCATAAAGACTTGAAATAGGGTGTTAAGGCTCCTCGACACCAATGGTCATTTTTGGGCGCTTCAGCAAAACTTTAACACCTATAAATATTAAAAAAACATTTTGAAATGTAAACTTAAACAATAAGAGAGATAGGTTAAACATGATGATTGAGATACCTAACATAATGATAAAAATATCTGATTAAATGCTAAAAACGAGAAGCAAAAATAAAGTAAGTACAATGAACATATAGAAACAAGCTAGGGAATGTCATACGAACATTATAAAACTAATAAGTTTAAAACATAATTTTAAGAAAATCAAAAATGAATTCCGGAGCTGAGGCATACTTTGAGGCTTTAAAAACCGGTCACGAGTTGGTGCATAATCAGCACACTCAATAAGCATGTGCTGTATAGAAAGCATATTGGACTGAGAACACGATGCAGACAGAGAATACTCTTCACTGTAAGACGATGCCTTTAGACAAAAATAATTAATCTCGACGTGGCTCAGATGTGTATGGTCTCCATGACTACAAACTATCAGACGAGGAAACTGTATATCTATTACTTTACCTTGTTTACCTTGTCTTCGAGACCTTTTTGTTTAAGCATGTGCCTCTATTTGGTCCATTTCTTGACATGTATTACTTTAAAATTGATGTGTAATGTCTTTGCATATACCTATAATTATAACGGTGTCTTCCCGATTGTCCCACATTTTGAAAATGCTATTTTCCCTTAATGCGGAGTTGTGAGGATGGGTAACGGAAATGTGAGAATACAGTCCGGTTATTTTGCATATTCCAAGTTAACATTATTTGCCTATCCCTTGTTCAATTAAATTGCACATGGATTCTTTACAGAAATTTAAATATTTGACTGCGATTTTTCTCCATTCATTTGTTTGCCCAAATATGCAATCACATATTTATTTTATGTTTTTCCGACAAAATCAAAAACCCCGATTATAAATAATACCTAAGTTAAATTAAAATTTTATTTTTTG
The DNA here is from genome assembly GCA_031761405.1 of Serripes groenlandicus. Taxonomy (NCBI): domain Eukaryota; kingdom Metazoa; phylum Mollusca; class Bivalvia; order Cardiida; family Cardiidae; genus Serripes; species Serripes groenlandicus. The sequence goes on from JASEVX010000248.1 coordinate 13,356, forward strand.
TATGTTTTTCCGAAAAACAAATAAAACACTAATTACTTTTATTTCTCAAAAAAAACAACATGGCCAGTGCTCAAGTATAGCTATACTTTGTGAAGAATAAGCGTGGCGGAATGAGTCTGGTTCTTATTGGCCCAAACACAGTTTAAGATGTGTCGTACGCAGCACTCAACGACATTGCTACATTAGACCTTCCAGCAGTCGTTGAAACTTTCACTGACTATGTAACTAAGTACTGGTGTGAGGGTGACAAACATATATGTTTCCAACCTACGTAAGAACCATCCAGGAATTTGAAGCTCTTTCCTGCATCAAGGTAGTTCAATACGCCACCCGAGGTATAAGACCGGCCAAGAAAACGAAACGAAAACTTCGACAAACGACTATAGAATCCCTGTATGAAGGGTCCATTAGTGTAATTGAGTATGGGGAGAGCTTCATATGTTCTCCACTTGTAGATGTGTGTACAGTTTTATAAACGGAGTCGCAAACAATGTAAATCGTAATGCTGCGAGACTAGAGCATGTACTTAATCTTACTGTGCATTTTGTAAATATAAAGGACTTTTACTTACACCTTATACTGCTGTGAATAATATTAAATAACTTCGAAACAGTTTAAGCCGAGATCAGCTTGCTATCTCAGCTTGGTATATAGTGTCTGTTCCATTTGCTTTCGAACGCACCGAAAATAGTATAAATAAGGTTAATTCAAACATTTCTTTACATGTCCGAAAAATATAAGTTCAACTGAAGAGCGTATTTTTATTCGAAAAGTAGTGAGAATTCGTTACAAACTGTTTCATAAAGAAAACAAAAGATACCTTGATGTTGGACTTTTAAAAGAACTGAACTGTATAGTGATATCTTCGCGCTGAGCAGGCATTAGCAGACACTTTACCTGTATTTTTTTCCGGTTGTCCTAAATCGATTTTTATCCCAAAAATCAAAATGTGGGACAATCGGGAAGAAAACCATTATAACTTGTGTTCGTGTACATGACCTTAATTATAACCTCTGGTCGCTTAGTAAAGATTTCATAGTTTTCTTTTATGAAGCAACCATGTCAATGTCAGAAGTACCTCATTGTTTTCCATTGTCATTTCAAAGGATTAGCTTGTAAAATATTTTATATGATAATTTATTTCAAAGTTTACGTTTTGATAAATGATGGGTAGTAGAAAAAGACATGTTGCAATAAATGAGTGCATTATCAGTCAATTAGTTTAAATACCGATTTCATAATTAGGTGAAACTGGACTCCGTCATATCATGGCTTATTCAAATACTATATCATGATTCGAATATTCGATTAAAAGCAGGAGTATTCTGAAATATATAAATATAAATTAAATTAATGATACTTTAAAATCTACCAAGACGTTTTTGCTATAAATTGCTAGTCAAGGGTTACCAATGGTCCATTTTACGCGTAGTATATAAGGTGTCAATACTGTAGATAACATAATCTGATAATCCTTGTTTTAGGCTTAAAGGTGAAATGCAATGCAGAATTTTGTATATCAATTATAACCGTACGCTTATTCAGTAAATGTGTACAAATACATCGGAAAAATCCATTCCTCTGTATCTTTACTTAAATGGGCGCTATTAATGAAATACGCAACGTGATTTACTGTACTTTTTCACTTTTCCAATAATCATATTTCGCGCATGCTGATGACGTCATTCGTTGACAACTCGACCATATATGTAATGGAGACTAGTGAAATTATGCAAGGTTTAGAAGAAACAGATGCGATTTCTGTATTAATTCCAGCAATTACGAGTGTTAACCAGTACCAGATTGAACCAAGACGACCATTGAAACCTATTTATATCGTCGTTTTCGTAAATTCAATCTTCCAGCGATGAGAACGAGTACGATGAAATTTATCGTTTGGACAATACAAATTGGTAGGAAAAATTCTTGTTTTATTCAAAGCTGAAATCGTTTTTCTCCCATTCTTTGTTTTCAAATATCTTCAAAGTTACTTCGTTGGTTTATATATTTAGCCATTTCATTCGATCAAAACGATATTAACATATAACCAGATACATATAAACATATGTTTTGATATGTCTCTGATATAACCGAACCGGCATTTTCGAAGATGAACATTTCTACTAAAGCAGCAGTAAACTTTGGTATCTTTTCAACACAAAATGCAAGTAAATTTGGTCGATGCTTTCAAAATATATAAGTACTATAACATAAATATAACTTATTTTTATCGAAGTTGAAAACATAAGTGGGAAAATAGAAATAATTTGTCATGGGAAATTTCTTCTTTTCCAATAAATACAATATATCTACAGCTTTTTTTCACAGGATGTACAGAAATGTAGCCTGCCGAAGGCTTACAAGATGGATATGGCATAGACTTGGAATGGGTGTGCGGAAAGTCCTACCAGCCTGTGCTGTGGAGAAGATCAGACAAAAGTGGCCCTCTGAGCAGTACACTGGATTTAAATATGCTAGAGACTATTCAATAATTATTGTTTTGACATTTGACCCATGTGAAATAGATGTGATAACATTTAAACCAGTAAAAATATATATTGTTGTATTTACAATTCCATGTCTACAGTGTTGCAAGCTGTGAATGCATTGTTAAATATTTCCCACTTGCACCGGACTAATGAAGTCATTATGAAAAATGAAGTTTTTCCTGAAAAAGGAGAAAATTTCCCATAAAGATTATTTTTTCCTTTATTCATAGAGAATTTGCATAATTTACACAGATCTTGATGCTGTCTTCTGCTTCCGATTTTCAGTTTGCTGGACATCGTTAATTCTTTCCACTGCTCATGCCTATAATATATTGATAGCTACACTTGAAAACATTGTTTGCTTAATTAACCCTTTCCCACCTTTAGATGCTTTCTGACGCCTCTGCAGCAGACGACTTTTGAAAAAATTATTGCAAAAGTAGAAATTGCTCATGATTGGACAAAATATTTCAACTTTGTTTAACAGTCAACCCTTTCCCTCAAACAACAATTCTGCAGCAGACGACTGAACATTTTTTGTCAAAAAATAGAAAATCTCTATAATTGAATGGACAAACTATGACTAAAATTTGAAAACATTGTGGCAAAAGGAGAAATTCTTCTTTTGTCACTATGTTTTCAAAAAGCGTCTATATGAGGGAAAGGGCCAATCTATCTTTTATGGAGATTTTTCAGGTTTATGTCACTTTGATTATGCAGTTGTCTGCTGCAGATTTGTTGTATGTGAGGAAGGATTAAAATGAGCAATTTCTCTCTTTCCCGATATGCTTGGAGCTTCTAGACTAAAATGTAAATTACATTTAAAAGCAACTGTTCATCTGCCCACACTTATATCAATTTGAGCATTGTGCAGGAAAACTAATCTAAGTGTAGCTATCAAATTGTCACCCTTTACATCCTTCCTACATGAATCAATCAATATTAACAATGTTGACATATACCTTGACTGTTTGTTGTTTATAGCAGAGCTAGATCAAACAGCACATTTGTTAAGACTGATCTTGAACTACATTACTCTCAAAGGTCCACATAGTTGGTGTTACTAGATTATGGATCATATTAAGAGTTGATTGCTCTTTCAGGAAATAAATTAAACATAAGGATTGATTTATTGTTTTGTGTTTTACGCCCTTTTCAAGATTTTTTCAATTGTATCAAAGCATTTCCTCCTACTAGTAATTGAAAGTTTTGCGAATCTTGACTTGTGAGCTGATACAACAGCTTCTTTATTAACAGCTGGGTATTTGTGACAGACAGGTTTGGGTGACGACATCATTGCATCCTTCAAGTCTTCTCTGCATTCCTTATGGCTGTTGAGCGCTTTTCTCCTGTCCATAACTTCATCCATCAGCTTGTCGATGTAGTCTAAAATATAATGAAAAAAACAAAACAAACTAATAACTAGTATTTAAAAAAGAATTTGATGGAGAAAGGAATATTTTATATCACAATATGACCAGATGGCATGGTGACTTATGTTATGTAACAGTATGCAATCATTTCCTGTCTTGTTCAATGTGTGTTGGTTACATACTAATTAATTGGTTTTATAACCCTTTTATTGTACATACAGGGACTTGGGCTAATTGGTAATTAAACTCTTCTTATATAACCCTTCTCAAAATTTAAAAATCTGCAGCAGACAAATTCGAAATAATTCTTGGCAATAAATTGTGCAAATATATATAATATTGTAAATGTACTTATGATAAAAAAAAAAAAAAGCAAAAAATTCATTTTTTAAAAGGAAAAAATTGCCTTTAAATCTTGACTATCAAGCAATTTCTTCTTTCTAATAAAATAAGTCTGCTGTTTTGTATGTTGGATAGGATTATGATTTATATAAAAATGTTCATGAATTTATAAGTTTTAAACAGAAAGGAATAAACAAGCATTTAATTAAACATACAATAATTATTCAGTAAAAATCATTCATAACATATTCCAGAGACATAAAAATATATATGTCTCTGCATATTCATAGTTGACACACTGTATAACAAATTGAAAATTGGGCTATTATATATAAACATAATCCAGTTATTATGGGGAAAATAGAACTTTTTGAGTGTATCACAATATTTTAAAAAACCGGGGCATACTCATAAAACCTCAAACACAGACGAATAAATAATAATTAAATATTATCTACGATTGTTAAATATTGAAACACTTTTCCTGACCACTTGTCGCTGTTTTTCCCCCAAAAGCACCACGGACTTTCTGTTCCATCAAAATGGTAGTCCTAAATATCGTTGGCACTGCGTTCTTTTTTAATTGAAATATTCCGGGTTTGATCCCAAGATCGGCAGCTAGCCTGGGACTTATTACAAAACAATATTCAGTAAAATGTTCCAGACATAATCATGAATACTAAGTAGATTTCCACAACAAATGTCGCTGGCTCAAAACAAAATCCACGGTTCATGTTCACCCTCCATTTCAAGTTTAAATTGGTGTCTCCTGGGAATGTAAACAAGGAAAGGCCTGATACGAACGAGTAACTACAGCCTGGAGCAACGCACCGAACCGGCATTGTGTCGTGTCAATTCAGCGTTCACGAGAAATAGATACAAATTATTAACACAACGAAAATAATCCTCTGAACTCTAATATTCCACCATTTCTGTTAGGCTTCAACTGACGTCACTTCCGGTTTAATCACGTGACACAAATTATCTAGATTGTTTTAGTTACCGATACAGGTGCGCCAACACAAAATCCATGATAACAACATCATTTCAAATAATTGAGTGAAAATTTTTACGCAGTTGTTATTATAAAAGTAAAGGTCACAATAAAATACAATTGAAAAAGTGCGTTTCAATTGACCTTTAAAGGTAATCGATACAATAATGGTGGTTTCGTTCTAAAACGCCGTAACTTCATCTTGTAAGCATTTAGTTACGGCTCTTTAGAATGATACAACAATGAGACAAATCCATCGTTTTGGTCGTGTAATTATAGATAGATAGATTTTATTCTGGAAAAAGGGCAAATATGTCCAACATACCACAAACATATAACACATTCATTTAAACAGTCAAATAGCGGACTAATGGTCAAAATCCGGGGAGAAAATGTTTGAAAAATAATATAGAAAACTTAAATAAGATTTTTTTCCCCCTTTGATTGACAAACAAATTAATATACTCTAATCAAAGATAATAAGTTAATAGAAATGAAATCATTAATGTAACAGTCATTTGAGAGAAGTTATAACTCCCATAAAAATCATTTAGAAATCATTGCAGAAGGTGACGAAGTTGCTCAATGTCAGTAATTTCTCAATTTCTACATTGATTTCCTCTAAAGGCTGCAATTAAACCTCAGCTTCTCTACGTAATTATTATTGTTCCTTATTTCAAAACCTTTGTAAACAAATATTGCCAAGTTTTTGACTATATTTTCATTTTCAGATTTTAGTAATTCAATAAATTTAATCATACTTGATTGTTTCCAGTAATATTCTTTGATATATAACATTCGTATATCAGAATATATATTGATTAGCAATATGTTACTGGGAAATTTCGTGCCCATTTTTTCAACAATGTCTCAGTAACATGTATATACAGCAAGAGAACAGTTATATTGCTCCTAATCGGCAGTTCTATATTTGTCACATTTTGAAGAGATTTGAGAATTGGGAACATTTCACGTCATTTTCAAAAGTATTAAATATGTATACGTGGTAACCCGAACTGAATGTTTCGTAAACAATACATTAAGCAAGTGATCAATTAATAATAATCTGAGCAATTAAGTGACTTATTTTTCACGAACATTCTTTTCATTCGAATTCATCGGTGGAACGGAAATGTAAATGCGAGTGCTGAGACAAATTTATAATCTCTTTGTTGGCAAAGTATGCACATAAAGGCCGAATTTTCGAATATTCAAATACTTATTTTTGTATTGGTTGCCATCCCTAATAAAAATAAATAACATTTTTAATAACGATTGATAAATGCCCTAAACAACACTTGAGTAACTACGACATTGTTGATCCTAAAAATATTTTATATAGCTTTTTTCGACTGATTGTTTACTGCTAAGTTCCTTCTTTCATATACCGCCTAGCCGAGCCGCGGTAGCTAAGTCGGTAGCCACGCGGGCTATCAATCCATGGGTTGTGAGTTCGAATCCCAGCTCGGTCAACATTCTTTCCGACGTTTGACAAAAGTCACTGTGACAAGCGTCTTTCGTCTTTCACCAATGGGCTAACAGTATATGTTGAAGAGCAGCTAGTTGCTTGGAAAGTATGTTGTGTGCATAACTGGTGTGAGAAAGGTATGACACACATGAGTAGGTGAACTCGACGCCGTGATATGACTGAACATGTGTTAATAACGGCGTTAATCCCCAATCAATCAATAAGAACTCGCCGGATGGACTTTGGTCACCTTTAACCATTTTGCGAAATTCAAGATGACGTCCAAAAATGGCCGTGTATGTATAGCATTTGGTCATAACGTCTCTCTGGTTATACACAGGATGATCAAGACATAAGTTTTAGGGGACGAGGAATACATGGAAACCATTCGTATGGACATTAATGGATTATTAGTCTATCCGGTGGTTTCTTAAAGAGGACACTTTGGACTTTACCAATTAGTCCAAAAGATAAATATAAAAAGAATCCAGGTTCAGATATTAAACATCCATTTTGTTATCGGGCCTTCTTTTTTTTCAGATTGCGTTTCTTACGGGACGTCATTTCAAATGTACCCAGGTTATCGGATCACTGCGTATAACCTCAAGAATTTCCCCGACTCGTCCGTATGGATATGCCAACAAGAGTGTAGACTAGAACCTACCTGCCGATCATTTGAATTTCAGTTCATTACGTCTAAATGTCACATATCCATTGAAACAGCACTGTCACAACCAGGGAGTATTGATGTCCACGAAAACTACAATTTTTACACCAGAAATTGTGAAGAGTAAATAAAGTGTGTATCGCGATCAGGTTAAGTCAAATGACAAAAATCGTCCAACCTTTTTCGTTATTATTTGTTCATGGTAGTTTCAAATAAAACGTTCAACAGATCCAACTGATACATTATGGTGCATTTTTTTTCTAATTATTCCTGTAACATTTACTTACGTCATGGAACGTGCAAAACCCTGGATATTCGAAAAATGTGAATGTTTATTCTTGTGTTATGAACATCAATTGAAATATTTAATTGTTTAAACACACATAACGCACACTCTGAACGTCGAACGTAACAGCAAACAGTTAGGCTAGATTAAATTAATTACAGCTTATTCATGCCCCTAAAAAATAGTACAATATTTGCTAGAGAATCCACGCAGCCTGATGAAAGTGTTCGACATTTTCCTAACTATTAAAGCAACTCTTCTGTGCTATTTTGGGGGTTTGTGCAGAACCAACCTAAACTGTCTTCAATCGCAGGTACATCTAGATCTACAACAGTCTCAAATATCCCAAATTTATCTTTGAAGAGAACTACTCATCATCTTTGTGTTGTAAAGTCGAACCCCAGCTTGGCCAACATTCTTTTCGATATTTAACATGGTACATTAATCATTAAATACCGTCGTAAAACAAGGCGAAAACAAACAACAGAATCACGTATAACCGTATGAAATTATGCATGAGCTTTGAGCTTTATTCCAATGGTAGAGTTACTAATATTTAAGATAATGTGATCATAAAACAATTCTACATCAAAGGGATTAGGCAAGGGAGATAACTATTTACGTCTAATTCAAGTCAGATCAATTTACTGCGTCATCTTTATGCTGGATGGTTTGCTCATTCTTTAAATAGCTGACGTCATCTTACTATGTTGATCATGCATTTTTTGTAAAGCATATCAAAAATCTGTTTCTGTAGGACCGAGTCGTATTATTTCTAGTAGCAGGAGGGCCAAGTTGACCCTGAATCGCTCACCCGATTGAAAGTTGTAAACCTTTCATTTTGTTCGATAATGAGTGCATGCACACAACTGTAACAATCTTGAAAGAGGATCACTAGACAATGCTATATACCAATTATTTAAGGTATAGGCCTTTTAGTTTCTGAGAACAAGATTTTCACAGTTTTCCCTATATATTTCTTTGTTAAACAGGTGACACTAATTTTGACGCAAGGGGTAAATGGTTAACAATCATGAAAGAGGACCACTAGACAATATTACAGAATCAGAATCAGAATCTTTATTTTCATTTGACTTGAACAAAATGTTCATCGTCATATACATAATTATAATTATTTACATACATGTAACAAAAAGCAATTGTTTAATATACATACCAATTAAGTATCTAAGCGATAGGCTTCTGTTTCAGACAAGAAGACTTTCAAAAACATTCCCTATATAATTTAACCAGTATTTGTATAGGACCACTAGACATTGCTACACAACAAATATCTTAGCTCTAGGCATTTCGGTTTCAGACAAGAATAACTTCAAAATAGTTCACCAAATATCTCTTTGTAAAAAAGATGACCCATCTCGATCAACATTTGAAAAAAGTCAATGTAACAAGTGTCATTCGTCATCATTGGGTTAACGGAATACGCTCGGCTGAAATTTAAACTATATGACTAAATAGCACTACAGTATTGTATCATTTTGATGTAATTACTTTTTTTTTACATGCTTGCACTACCAAGATATATGCTTTTAAAGTTTGTGTTTTGGGCAGTAATTCAACATAAGGCTGTGAAAGACGTAACAGTATTGCAGTTATTAATTATATAGGAAAAGCTAACTCGAATATTTTAAAACGAACTGACGTCTTTTGACTGCTGTAACATTTTACACGCCTTGCATGATGGTCAATTAATTATTTTATTACCCCTAATTAGTTGACTTGCTGTTTATTACCCCTAGTCGGCTGCTGCTCATGATCAGCGCATCAAAGCGTCGGCGGTGCTTTGTTGGCAGATCATAAGTAGTGTCTGATTGCTACCGGAAATATGATTGGGTTTTATGACCTTTAATTGGTTTTCAATAAAGAACGGTACAATGTTTTTAATTTTCGATTAATCTGTGAATTACGCCTTTTGTCACAACGTTTACAACTTTATTTATACATGTATTTGCTGTCATAGAGATTGTAGTGTTGTGTGGAGTGCCGGTGTAAGAAAGCCGTTATAGGCATGGCTGAAAATTGTTTTTGCTTTTGAGCGGTACAATAAGCCTCTGCAGACGCATCCTGACGATAAACCGACCATACAAATATGCAATTTGATCTTATTTGCAATTCACAATATGACCTCCGAATTGCGATGGGTGTGTGACGTGGCTCATTTGTGTAAAAACATCCGAAGCTATGCTGTTCTCATTCTTCATAAACTTTCCCGTGTCTTGTATTTGGAGGTAATGAATTGTGGTAAAATACATTCAACTAAAAACAAGTAACGATTTTAAAAATTGGACGATTTCATTTGGAATTAAAAGGGATATTTATACTTTAAACTGCAATGTATCTTTAGAAGAGGTATCAAAAGTTATTATGCATGCCAAATCCCGATCAGCCAGTGGTTACGATGAGATTCCGTACTCAGTTCTTAAAAACCCGCCAATTATCGCTGTATTTAAACAGTTATTTCAATTAGTGTTTGACACAAGTATAATCCCTTCTGTATGGAGAAATGCCGTTATTTGTCCTATCTTGAAAGACCTTACATCCGACACACGTATACCAATGAATTATAGAGGTGTCAGTTTACTATCCTGTATTAGTAAATTGTACAGTGCTTTCGTTAACCAACGTCTTACAAACTACTTGGAAGATAATGATGTATTAACCGATGATCAAAACGGATTTCGAAAAAATCGATCCTGTGAAGACCACGTGTTCGTTCTGAATAGCATACTACGGAACAACCTAACAGTGTTTACAGCTTGTATTGATCTTCGTAAATGTTTTGACTTTATAGACAGAGATATGATGTTATATAAATTGTTATTAAATGGCATTGATGGAAAAATGTATAACACCATAAAGAGCATATATAAGCATACAGTTTCATGTGTAAAGGTCAAAGATAAACTCACGGATTGGTTCGATTGCAAAACAGGCGTAAAACAAGGGGATAATGGTTCACCAACACTTTTTTCTATATTTATAAATGACCTAGTGCAGGAGATCAATGACCTTGACCTTGGATTTGATATTGATGAAAGGAGTGTTTCTTTGTTACTGTACGCGGACGATATAGTTATGTTTGCAAAAACCGAGGATAACCTGCAGAAAATGTTAGACGTACTTCATAACTGGTGTAAACGTTGGCGTGTATTGATTAACACTGATAAGTCCAAATGCATGCATTACAGGAAAGGAAGAACAGCCCAAACCGAACATACATTTACAATTGGTGAAAATATCTTACTCAACGTCGAGACATATAAGTATTTAGGTGTTACATTCCATTATAAAGGTGATTTTAATACAAACTCGATTATACTTTCCAAAGGCGCCGGTCGTGCACTAGGTATGATAATTTCTCGGATACATCGTTTAAAAGACACTGGGCTTAAGACATTTGAAAAACTGTATGAATCAGGAGTAGTTCCAATTTTAGACTATTGTTCTGGGGTTTGGGGATATCGTAGGTATCAGGCAATAGACAACATACAACATAGGGCCATTCGATACTTTCTGGGGGTACATAGGTTTGCACCGCTGTTGGCTATACACGGGGATATAGGATGGATCCCTAGTATTAACAGACGGTGGATAACCTGATTCGATACTGGAACAGATTGGTAAAATTCGATGAGAACAGACTCACAAAGGTTATATTTAATAGGGACTATAGACTGTGTCGTAATAACTGGTGCAGTGAATTAAAAGATGTGCTAAACAAACTTGACTTAATAACCTTCTATGACAATAAAACCACGATAAACATGAAAACAGTAAAAGATAAAATACACCTTTATTATAGTAGCGTATGGGTAGATAGTGTGCAAAACGTCCCGAAACTAAGAACATACATCAAGTTTAAGACCGAATTCAAAACTGAGAGTTATGTTATGTTTAATCTGACAAAATGTGAGCGTTCAATGCTAGCCCAATTTAGGTGTGGGATTCTCCCCCTTAGAATCGAGACAGGGCGGTATATTGGAGAGCACCCCGGGGAACGACTTTGTAATATGTGCGAAACAGATTCAGTTGAAGATGAAACTCATTTTCTAATAAACTGTGAATTTTATAAACATATTCGTTTAGAAATATTTGAAGACCAATTCAATGATGCTACATTTAACCAGTTAAGGGATCATCATAAAATGAGATACCTTATGAACAATCATCCTCGTAAATGCGCTAAATTCATTGTAAAGGGTTATCGAAAGAGAAGATCAGCCATGTATCATAACTAATCTGATTGGTGTTTACCTTCCCTGTATTAGACTCTGAAATAGAAACCTGTCTTGCGAAAACACGTCATGCCTCAGTGATTAACCGCGAATACCTATCTCGTTTCGTTGAAATGAAATTGGCTCTCGCGTTTAACGACAACGTTTTTATGTGTATCGAAAACAGCACATAGCTCTCAACTTATTATAACCAAGGGATCAACTACGTCTGAAAACACCGCATAACTTATGAACATACCGTAAAGTTCTTCACTGTGAAAGGGTAGTTTTCTTATAGTCACTGCTTAAGGAAAATGCTGACTCCCTTGATTACGACGTTTTCAAAGTGTCTACATTCAGCAAGTTTCTCTGAAAACATCTGATATTAAACTTAGCGACTGCGGATTATAAATATTATGATGTGTTATGACTTTATATCATTATATGTAAATATGTATATACGTATACACATATAGGTGACTTATAGGCCCAAAGGGCCGGGTGTGATCATTTTTGTTTTTTTATATAATACTGTTAATCATAATATGTTTCACACATGTCACTTTAATAATTTCTTATCTTATCTTATCTTATCTTATACAGGTTTGAGAATTTTTCTTCAATATATAATATAAAAGTCTTACAACAAAAATCCTTTTGGAATTTTGGTCAAAATTAACCATTTCAATTCTCCCTTTTCAACAAATCTGCAGCAGATGACTAATATGGAAAATCTCTTTACCGCCAACTCCAGAGTATGTAGGGAATGGGTCGAATTATGCCTGCTCAAAAGACTCGCCGACAGATCCTATTACAGTGAATGACCATTACAGTAGCGTCCGACCACTACCGGAAATTTGATTGTTTCTATGACCTTTGATTGTTCTACAAAAACGACGGTTCATTATGTCTAACGAGCTGTGAAATCATAACAAACAACTGTCAAATATATAAACGAATGAAATTATTGTATAAATAAATGTTAACACACATATATTTAATTGGCTGATATATTACACGAGTCAATTTCGAGTTTTCTATACACCTACTATGGTTGGATACTATTTACTATAAAACTTTATATATATCTAGTAATAATATGATGTAATGCTTTGCATTTCATTTTGAATAATTGAAGTTTAGGTTTGTAAACTTCCGGGGTTAATTTTCTTACGAAAAAGTATATTTTGTATTCCCTTTATAATACCGCAGTCGTTCATTAGCTAACTCTACTTGTATGTTTTGTTTGGGACATAGAGGGTAAATGACGTCACGAATCTTTTCAGAAAGTATCGAGACATTGCGATATGTAAACAATGGCCGCGCCTATGCTGCGCACCGATCAGCACAAATAGTCATCTTTAAATAGTAATATCTTCATTATTAGTTGTATGCTAATGAAATGCAGAGTAAATATATGTTCTTTAAGTCAATATTTTTCAATTCAAAGCGAGTTTTTTATAGCCGACGTATTCCTTTAACCATCTGGAAATCTGTGGAAAAGCAGCTGGTTGCTGGGAAAGAGTCTGTTATGTGGAGTACTGGTGTGGGAAAGCTAGGAACACATGATCAGGCTAACTTGCCGCCGCGATATGACTGAAATATTGTGAAAATTGCGTTAACCTAGAATCATTCATTTAAATCGTTGAGTAATGGTCGCTGTGCTTACAATTATGCCTTTATGTTGGTGTCGGGGTTTCGATTAAACAAGAATAACGAATAACCAAAGACCGACAGAATAGTTCAAATACAGGTCGAATTCGGTTGTTCACAATATGTATCTCATGTCTAAGGACACACTGGAAAGTGTTAGCATTAAGGAACAGTTATTCAAAGTAGTAAGGTAAGAAGGAGACGTTGTGGTTACTTTTATATATCCAGTTGTCCTTCTCCCAGAGAGTGTTCATATATTATAACACTCCCCGGTGGTGTGGTGTTAGGGCGTCCACCTCGGATGTCGGGATGAATGGAATTATATTCTCACTATGTCGGGTTATTTATCTGTGACATAAATTATATAATTATGTAAATACAGAATAATGCACATACCAAATTTCTACTGAATAGGACTTAACGATTTTAAGTCAGTATTATAATTATGTAATAATTTGGAACTTGTCTAAAGAGCTTTGCAGAGAGTTTTGTGCTGTAACATAGAACATTATGCCGATAGCCAATTATCTATTTCTTGATGTTTATAGATATAGATTTTCAACGCGCAACGCCTGAATACAGGTTTCTAACCATGTTTTATAGCTGTTAAATAAGTTATGCCCTATGATAGCAGCGCATTCAAATTATATGACACTTTTTGGGAAAATCATCTGATTTACGAGTTTTTACTCGGACCTCGTGTCACCTCAGTGATGTCCCCGAGCAGTAATTTTACATAAAAAGCTATATCTCGGTTATAATACCATTGACTCTAATAACATTTGGTACATAACTTGCTTTGACTGTAACATCTTTGAAAAATATTAATTCCACGCAAATATCTTAATGTAAGTTACAGCCAATGCGATCAGAAAATTTGGCAGTTGAAAAGGAAACGTACCTTGTCAATATATAGTCAAATACTATTTTTAGATTTTAACCGAGACTGGCTTCTGCGGTTTGAAATGGAAAAAACGAAAAACGGTATATACGGTATACGGAATCCTTTTTCGTTTTTATGTTTTCAAAAAAAAAACGAAAATAAGAAAATGGCTTTGTTATCGTGTTTCTTGTGTAAAAATAAAAAACGAAATGACAGTATATACACGAACCATATCGGCCTAAATCCCCGTGTTACATGATATGATGTGTGCTTTTCCTGATTTTGTCGCCACAACCACATCGCTCACACTCATAAGTCAATAAAGGCAAAATTGTAGAATCAAATAATTCAGCTTACATTAACTTTTATTATTGTTCATATTATTGTTTTCCTATTTTTTATTTTTTTTAAACTAAAACATTTGTTTTATTTTATGTTTAATTTCCACTTAGTGCAATGTATCAAATTTTTTTTTTTATTCTATTTTAAAAAACTAAGATATTTTTTTTATTTAATGTTTAACTTCCACTTAGTGCAATCTTCAGCGAATGTGTTCAATAGAAAAAATAACTCGTATTCCGTTCATGCAAATTTTACAGCATCCTCCGCATACACTAAAAACATGGGTAGGTGCACTGACCGCCGTGATATGACCAAAGCTGTTGAAAGCGGCGTTAAACTCCAAACAAACAAAAGCATACACTAAACTGACGAGTTTCGAACAAATGTTAAATGTAGGGTCACTAATATAATAATAATTTGATACTTAACATAAAGATAAAATTGCAATATAGATGATTATCAATAATAAATTAGTGTAATAAATACGCATAAACAAGGTGATATAATAACTATGCAAAATATTTTTCATTTCACTGTTTGAAAAGATTTCCCATAAGAAAATCAAATAATATAACTATAGATGCTACCTATTTACGATAAAACGTAAAATGATTGTAAACGTAAATTAAAGAGCATATTGGCCATAACAAAATTATTTTTAAAGTAGACGATGATAATGTAAATGTCATGGTTTTTTTTACATGATCATAAAATGGTCAGAATTCGTATTGCTGTCGTCTATTCTTACGAACAGAAAATAATAATAAAAATATAAAATGAACTAGCTACCATACATGCTTTTGAATTAATCGATTTTAAAGTTCCTGAAGAAGGCCGTCAGGCCGAAAGCTTGAAAAATGAAAATTTAGTGATATTTTACACATATATTTAGTTTTAGACCCCTAGTGGTCATAAAATAATAATAAAAGACTTTTAGTATTGAACTAGCTACCATATATGCTTTTGAAGAAATCGAATTTAAAGTTCCTGAAGAAGGCCGTCAGGCCGAAAGCTTGGAAATTTAGTGATATTTTTACACATATATTTAGTTTTAGACCCCTAGTGGTCATAACATAATAATAAATAGAAAATAATAAAGTAAAGACTTTCAGAAAATCAAAGAATACATTTTTAATGAACGAGGGTTGAAACATGAGGGTCAAGATGATCCTTAATCGATCACCTGCATGTGTGGTAAAGAAGCAAATGTATTACTGATAATATCGGGGAAAATTTGTTTATTTCAGCTCTTTTTTTATGCCACCTGGCGGGTATCACTAAACAGAGTCTGGTAGAGTCTGGTAGAGTCTGGTCGTCAAATATCCCATTATATCACTGTCTTGTTGTGTTTTTGTATTGAAATGAATAAGATGAAGTGTTATTGTATCATATAAATAAAAATAAAAATGGTATTTGCCTATTCAAAGACCTAATAACACATGTGTTATTAGGTCTTTGGCCTATTTTAGTTCATTTTCGAGTGAATAGAGAAATATTATATGCGTGAACACGGACACTGGTCATTATTAAGCAATAAGTTTTATACGATTTTTAAGTTATAAAAAGTTTAATTTGATTTATATGTTTCATATTATATATTTATTTCTTATATTATTTCAGCTGATAATCGGGAAAATAGTGGAAGATTGAGGATTTTTAACGATAACATTGTGTTTTGTAAATAAAAATGGCTGACGTGAAATTTCTGTTTATAATGCGGCCCTATCGTACATCCTGAACGAGTAATACACTAAATTCTCTCTCTTTTATGCGCCAACTGATTGACTAGGTGTGATCAACAGATAGGTGTTATAATTACCAGGATTTTATGCATAAAAACTACTAGATTGGAATAATTTTATGTTTTATATGTCATTAACATTAATTAAACCAAATGCTTAGAAAGTTATAAAATTACTTAAATGTAATTCATATGAAATTGCAGGATAAATTAAGTGACATCGACCAGAGTAAATTAATTTTTGGTTCCGACGAAGAGTTTTCGACTTGTAAAGCCATTGACATATGTTTCCCACAAGCCACAAGAGTTCTGTGTGCGAAACATTTGAAGGATAATGCGCGAAATAAACTCAGGAAGTGTCTTCCTCAAGGTTAACCGCATTATTTGTAAACTCTTCGGTCCTAATGGTATCTTAAGTGCTGAAACTGCAACCCCATTCACAGAAATGGACCAAGAATTATCCAATACACATCCAAATTTGACATATTTACAACGGATACTTACCAATTTGGAGAAGCATATGTTTCTCCCCAAACTCAAACATCCCTGGCTACCACAACAATAGTTTAATAATGCAAATGAGTCGTACAACCATGTAATCAAAAGGACGACAAACTGGGTAGTCCAGAAATTGCCCGACATGATAGAAAAGTTAAAAGAACTTCAACAGTGTCAAACTATTGATGTGAGAGGCGCATTACACGACTCGGGTAAATATTGTTTGGCGACACAAGCGTCGGTGCTACATGTTTCTCATGCTACATTGACGCAGTTAAGTCCTGACCAGAGATCAAGACGATTTATGAAAGTATTGAACTTTAAGTCGCTCAAGTCAAACATCACATCAACAGATAAGCAACTAACATTACCCTCTATTACGAGAATTGCACGAAAACTCGGCACGCGCAAACACGTGAAAAATTGCAAAACATACACAATTGAAAATAAACAAGAGGGCCATGATGGCCCTGGATCGCTCACCTTAATTATACAATGTACCGCAATGCAAAACACATCAAGGCAATTATTCTGAATGCAACCTCCACAGTATTAACAATATTTTCATTCATTTGGCCTAGTGATCTATATTTTTTTACCTGATATGACCCATATTCAAACATGGACTAGATATCATCAAGACAACATTCTGACAAAGTTTCAACTTGCTCAAAGTAAAAATGCGGCCTCCGGAGTTTGAACAATATTTTCATTCATTGACCTTGTTTCTGACCTACATGTAATATGACCCATATTCGAACTTGACCTAGATATCTTTAAGACAAACATTCTGACAAAATGTCAAGCTGCTGAAGCAAAATATGCGGCATCCAAAGTGTTAACAATATTTTCCTTCAATTTGGCCTAGTGACTTAGTTTTTGACCCTACATGACCCATATTCGAACTTGGCTTAGATATCATTGAGATAAACATTCTCATTAAGTGTCAAGCTGCTGTAGCAAAAAATGGGGCTTCTACAGAGTTAACAATATTTTCTTTATGTGACCTAGTGACCTAGTTTCTTTTTTTATATGACCCATATTTAAACTTGACCTAGATATCTTTAAGACCAACATTCTGATAAAATTTCAAACTTCTGAAGCAAACAATGTGGCCTCTAGAGTGTTGACAGGTTTTCCTTCAATTTGACCTAGTGACCTATTTTTCGACCCAGCATGACCCATATTCTAATTTGGCCTACATATCATCAAGAAAACATTCTGATAAAGTTTCATCATGCTCAAGTTAAAAATGCAGTATCCAGAGTGTTAACAAGACCACCCTTCAATTTGGCCTAGTGACCTAGTTTTTAACCCGGCATGACCCATATTCGAACTTGGCCTAGATATCATTTAGACAAACATTCTGACTAAATTTCAAGCTGCTGAAGCAAAGAATGTGGCATCCAAAGTGTTAACAACATGTTCCTTCAATTTGATCTAGTGACCTAGTTTTTGACACGGCATGACCCATATCCGAACTTGGCCTAGATATTATTCAGCTCAACATCCTGACTCAATTTCAAGCTCTTGAAGCAAAATATCTAGTGACCTAGTTTCTGACCCAATATGACCCATATTCGAACTTGAACTAGATATTTAGAGAGACATAAAGAGGAGAGAGAGAGAGAGAGAGAAATAATCTGGTGTTTATGCTGTGTGCATCTTCTGATATACTGCGCATGCCTCGGTGAGAGAGACAGAGACAGAGCAGGAGCAGACAGACAGACAGACAGACAGACAGACAGACAGACAGACAGACAGACAGACAGACAGACAGACAGACAAAGAGAGACAGAGAGACAGACAGAGACAGAGACACACACAAAGAGAGACAGAGACAGACATAGACGTATAGTCAAGTTTACTACATATTTACATACTTATAATATGACTGAATTGTATGATAGAATTATTCAACATGATCAATTATGAGATTAGTTAATATATATATATATAACGTTTCTACGCTGGAGATATGCTTGAACAAGATACTTGGCAACTTTTCTTGGGAATGTTTGAATTAAATACGTCATTTTTCCTTCAAAGTTATTATTCATAAACACATCTTTAATATATCTTGGAACACGTTTTCTCTGATATGATTATATAGTCCACAATGTAACAAAAAATGTATCTCAGCCTCAACGGATTGCGTATCACAAAATCTACATAATCTCTGTTCTGGGGGTTTCACCGATATATCTTCCAGTCTCTATTCTTATAGGTAATATACCACACCTAAATTGACAACAAATAGATCGTTCATATTTCTTTAAATTGGTGACAACATACTGCTCACAACCAAATGAGTGTTTAAAACGTTTATAGCTTCGAAGTTTAGGCACATTTTGAATATCACGTGACCAGACATTACCGTAATAATCCGTAATTAACTGTTTTACATTTGACATATCTACACTATATTTGTTAATAAAATAGTCAGTAAGCCCTAGTTTATATTTATAATTTCTATATTGACTTATAGGTTTCGCGGTTAATGTTGGCCCCGTTTTCACATGTCGGCAATGTCTGCATGCTAAACAAGCGCTGGGTGCACCCTAAGCTAGCATGCTCGACAGTGGTGCAGACACGGCCGGTAACTGGGTGCTGCTGCTCGGCCGTGCTTTGAATCTCTATCAAATAAAGGTACATAGAACCAAAATCATAGAATAAAAATTCCAAAATATGGAGGTCTGTGTAGGGTCTTTTACGGCTCGGGTCCTCGTCAGGCGCACAGACTCTATTTTGGTAACCTAAAATGAGAAAACATAGAATAAAAATTCCCCAAATGATATCATTTAGATCCAAACATTAAATTTTGGGCCATGATAGAGTTCCTCCACGTGGTGTGGCCTGGATACAATATTTCGCAAAATGCATTTTGTGAACTATATCAGGATATATTTATTTTTATAAGTTAAAATATTTTTACATGTTTTTAAAAAAATATGCAAATATGGTATAGTTTGATTCTATTTTTTGCGGAATGTAGTAACTACACACTCTCTTTAATTTCATATGAATTACTTTTTAGTAAGTATATAGCTCTCTAAGTATTTGGTTTAATTAACGTTAATGACATATAAAACATGAAATTATTCCAATCTAGTAGTTTTCATACATTTAAAATCTTGGTATTGTTATAATATAATTATAACACTAATCTGTTGATCACACCTAATCAATTAGTGGACGCATAATAGAGAGAGAATTCAGTGTATTACTCGTTCAGGATGTACGATAGGGCCGCATTATAAACAGAAATTTCACGTCAGCCATTTTGATTTACGAAACACAATGTTATCGTTAAAAATCCCCAATCTTCCACTATTTTCCCGATTATCAGCTGAAATAATATAAGAAATAAATATATAATATGACACATATAATATATATATATAGGTGCTACCTATTTACGAAAAAAACCGCAAGATAATTATAAACAAAAATTAAAGAGCATACTTTGGCCATAAAAAAGGATTTATAAGTAATTGACTAGACAATAATAATGTTAATGTCATGTTTCTTGCATTATTAAAACATATTTGGAATTCGTATTGCTGTTGTCTATTATTTGAACAGAAAATAATAAAGTAAAGACTTTCAGAAAATCAAGGAATACATTTATAATGAACGAGGTTAAAACATGACGGCCAAGATGATCCTTAATCGATCACCTGCATTATGGTAAAGAAGCAAATAGATCAGCCCTTTTCTGATGCCACCTGGCGACTGCCTTTTTCAACCAGTCAATATGACTGGAACAAATTATGTAACGGGTCACATTTCTGCTAAACCCTTTCCCTAATAGAGACGGTTTCTGAGGCCTATGCAACAGACGATTTAGGAAAATATTGTCGCCACAAGAACAATTGCTCCTTATGAGAAAGTTATCCTTTTGCCACAATGTTTGATAAATAATTATACTTTGAATAAGTGAGTCAATAGCTCATGTATAGGAATTTGGGGTTTTTCATGTTGATACCACTTTTTTGCGGGAAACGACGTCGCTCCATTGACGTTACGCCAAGATGAAGTGTAACGGAAATGACGTCACGTCCTTCTTTGGCTACGATACAGTCACAATTTAGTTTCGGGCGTAGAAGGCTAATGCTGTCGTTATTTTGACGAACGGGAAAACATATTTCTTACAGATTTCCATTTATTTTTAACTTTACGTACACATGTTAATTCCCACATGACACAGCACTTTAATGATCTTAAATATCGATTTTAAAAAAAAATATTAAAAAGACGACAATAATTTTCAATCCGTGTTTTTCTGCTCATTTATACATACCCAATAATTTTCAATCTGTGTTTTACGTCTGCTTTTTATACATATCCAAAATGGCGGCCCCAATGGATTTTTCCGGTTTCATTTCAGAAAGCTTCATGGGTTATTGAAAAAACACCTGTTACCTATAAGCGAAAAAACCCATTTATGTTGATTTTTTTCGTAATATGACACATATAAATCAAATTTAACTTATAAATCGTATAAAACGTTGTATTTATTGCTTAATGAAGACCAGACTCTACCAGTGTCTGTGTTCACGCATATACTATTTCTATATTCACTCGAAAATGAACTGAAATAGGCAAATACATTTTTATTTTTTATTTATATGATACAATAACACGTTATTTCATTTATTTCAATACAAAAACACAACAAAACAGTGATATAATGGGATATTTGAAGACCAGACTCTACCGGATTCTACCAGACTCTACCAGATTCTGTTTAGTGACACCGCACCTAGCGACTACCTTTTTCAACCAGTCAATATGACTGGAATAAATTATGTAATGGGTCACATTTCTGCTTAACCCTTTCCCTAATAGAGACGGTTTCTGACGCCTTTGCAGCAGACGACTTATGAAAAGATTGTAACCAAACGAACAATTGCTCTTTATGAGAAAGTTATCCTTTTACCACAATGTCGGATAAATAATTATACTTTCATTTATAGATGTTTTATCTCCTTGCCAAGTTGTTTTATAATTTTATTTTTATTTGTTTCAGTTTGTTTATTTATAGGACTTATAAAACCTGTAAGGATATGAGTGGGCCTTTATGTATTTGTTGCGTATGGGGATCAAGATTGACCTGTTCATACACAATCTGATCTGATCTAACACTACACAACGTATATATTTCATAACAACTTTGTATTAGTGAATCTACTATTCTAGTGCTCATGTATAGGCATTTGGGGTCTTTCATGTTGATCCCACCTTTTTTGCGGGAAACAACGTCGCTCCATTTGACTTTACGCCTAAATGAAGTGATACGCAAATGACGCGTCGTCGTTCTTGGCTACGGTACAGTCATCATTTCGGTTCGGACGCAGTAGTATATTGCTGTTGTCTTTTTTGACAAACGGGATAACATATTCCGTACACAGTTCCATTTATTTTCAATTTCTATCGTACAAATGTTAATTCACACGAAAATAACACAGCATTAAAAAAAATATTAATAAGACGACAATAATTTTCAATCCGTGTATTTCTTGTCGTTTTATACCCAAAATGGCGAATCCCATGATTTTAGCCGGTTTCATTTCAGAAAGCTTCATTGGTTATTGACAAAAAAAAGTCTCACACATTTATGGGGTTTTTTCCTTATTAATTCGGTTTGACAGACTCAAAGAGCTGACACATTACTTTGAGCCTTATAAAACCGGTCACGAGTCAGTGCAAAATCAGCTCGTCTTAGAAGCGAGGGCTGTGCTGAAGGGTTTGTACAACAGGGGACACACTGAGGACTTCGTTTAGTAATTGACTTATTTAATACAAGTGTGCCAAATGCGCATGCGGGAATATAACTTATTATGGGTGTCACTCAGTGGAGCATTCATTAACTTTGCAAAACATCGTGAATGAATGAATTATTCAGAGGTTTAAAATATGTAAAGGCGTTTTTAAAAGGTAATCGTTCCTGAGACAATATTATTTTGCAGCTTTGTCTGCATTCTCATAACCTTTTATGCACTTTGGATCTAGCAAAATACAACATGTGATGTGGCACAAATATAAATACTTTTAATTTCCATATACTTATCTTTAAAAACAATAATGTATGGGGAGGCTTTCTTATCGCATGCAAGATCGTAGATGAATGTATAAGAGTCCAGGGTGGAACCTCCGAAATATTTCGCTCCGCGATGGCGTCAGGATCGACATCAAGTGTATCGACTTCATGTCCGTAACGGATACCAAATGGCTGAATAACACTTTCTTTTTTAAAAACAACCGTTTGTATAAAGGGTTTCAAACAACTCTATGTGTGGGATGTTAAATGATAGATTTATTTAGTTTGAAAAATGCTGCATAGCTAGTTTTTGACGGCGTTAGTATAAGGATGGTTAATTGGCTCACACATATAGTTTTTGAGCGCTCAAGCCTAGCCGAAAACCATGATGGTGATGTTATTCAGTTTGAAAAATGCTGCATAACTAGTTTTTGAATGGCGTTAGTATAAGGATGGTTAATTGGCTCACACATATATTTGTTGAGCGCTCAAGCCTAGCCGAAAACCATGATGGGGATGTTATTCAGTTTTGCAATGTATGACATTCATGCCGAGCCATAGATGATATACACTGTCTCCTTTTGATCGTTACTGTTGGGTCGCTTGGGGAGTTAACGGAAGCTCCCAGTCCATATTGGTCAAACTAGTAAAATAGTTAAAAACCGTTTGACCATTGTCTTTGAGATAATTGATATGAGGTATAAGAGTCAGTTTAGGGTGAAATAATAGAGCAAGGAATTCAAATTCAGTCACGACTTCGATTTGATTTTGCTTTTAGAAAACTCAAAGCCATTTTCGTTTAACAATGTTTGCATATTATTGAAACATTGCTGGAACTGTCATGCAATTGTATGCATATGTTTAGATCTGTAACAATACAGAAAACCTCAACATATGAAATCCATTCAACTCAAGCGATAACATATTTAATCAGGTGAGTATGAGTATAGGTTTAAACAAACAAATGTAAATTGTGATGCAGGTTATCATGACACATAAGAGATATTTTTATAAGTTATTAACGAATGCTATCGTCCTATGCAAATAAACTAAAAATCCTCATCTATTAAATCATATTAATATATGACCAAGATATCGAGACCATGAAATAACGATGACATGTACAAAAATAATCGATTTGCCCTTTATATAGTACTTCCAATGAAAGTTTCATAATTTACGGATCGTCATTTACCAGTCAAACTATTCTTTCCTAACATTCCTGCCGTTTTCCTTTTGGGTATTTATTCATCATTTGCATTACAATGACGTCACACTTACACATCAAACTTGGAAAACATTTTAATATTATACAACGAGTATGATTGTACGCAAATTATCATATATCAGATTCCTTGTTTTCATTCCTTTATCGAGTAACTCTAGAAATATTTTTGTTTTGAAAATTTCATTTTCATCAAATCAAAACGTTGGAATATCGTGATTGCGCCATTACACTATTTGGATACATTTTTAAGCAAATTCCATACACGTTACCCATGGACTGCAAACAAATTTTAAACTCATGGTCATTTATAAATGCAGAAATAAAATAAACAAGACGATCATGTTAAAATCATAGAGGTAATTCATAATTCCAGGCAGTGTCTAATGGACTTTCTAAGTTAAATAAAACGGAGCCAACATGCTCCCTCTATTTATAAATGCTTCACGGATAAAAGTTTCATTGCGGTTCAAATGATCCACTGTACTTCCATGTTTACCAAATCGTCTGCCATTACACATACAGCTTTTTAAGTCTAAAGGACTATAGTTACCAGGATTAGTTGCATCTTTACCAGGTTGGTTTGGGAACTGGAAAAGCGATGGCGTTTTTCCAAGACCTCGTGAGATTTTCCGTTTGCCAAACTTTAGTATAGACGTCAACTCAACAAAAAAGAGATCGGAAAGGCAAATGCTTAAGAAGTTGATAGTGTACATCATCCACCCAGCAGCTTTATCATGACTTTTCCTGAGAGCCGTTTTTAATTATGCTAATGTAAAAGGTCTGTTGTAGGCAATTGTAGTCTTTGATTTTAAAGATTAGTTTCTGTTTCTCCTTCTGTTGTTGAAGTTTTCGAAACTTTGGAGAACATTTTGAAGAGGACGTAAAGGAATCTGCCAAATAACTGGCAATATACTTTTTTGAAGTTGTGATACCGTCTGGGGTGTTCAGATGATTTACACTAAGCGAACATTTTTAATGTCCCATGTCTTCTTGACGGATGATCTAAAGTTTATTATAGATACATTCCGTCGCCAAGACACACGTTTTGATTAATGCTTTTGCGAGCTTTTTCTAGAACTATTATAAATGTTTCATGGTTTTCCTGTGTTGGCATCAGGTCTATCTGTCTGATAGCCAATTTGCGCGTACCTATAGCCATGTTGCATTCCTCATCAAACCAAGGTTTGTAATTCTGTTTTTGAGTTGTCGAAGTTCGGGGAATTTCTTCGTTAGATGCCAGATAAATAAATATGAAGTGAAAGACTGTGAATGGTCATCACAACCCAAATAAATACCAGTTTTCTTTGAGGACCTTCCATCGCCACGGACGCTTCTGGACAGAAGACCCAGCTTCAGTGACAGCTATAGGGAAATGATCACTACCATGTAGTACATCTTTTATAGCTTTCCGTGAAAAGTCAACAAATATGTAAGGGATACAAACAGAAAGATCAAGAGATGAGAACAATGTGGATCCTTTATTGGTATCGTAACATCCCCACAATGTATTGTTGAAATTTCTAGTTAAATCCCCCTTTTTGATGAAGGGTTTGGGAAGCTGAGAGATAAGTTTGATAAATGTATCCGTGTCTAACGGCATATTTGGCGGGAGATACAATGGCACTTCCTTTTTTATAGAAATTGTAACAGCAGTTGCCTGCAATGTTGTATCAAGAGATATAAACTTACGTGGGACTGAGTTTAACTTACAGCAACTCAACCACAAGTACCCTCACGGTCACGATCCTCTACCTCCATGTCTTCTTTAAGACATTTGAAGCGGTTATGAATTTAATTGGGTTATTTAACTCATTCGGAAATCTATCCGACTCAACCCCTTAAGAAGAATGTTTTTTGTTTTATTAGATCTCGGGCTGTTTTGAGTTTGTTTAAATCTATTATTTGATGTTTTGAACAGTACAATTTGGTTTCTTCAGTGACAATTTGAATTTGTTCGGATCTGTCTCAACAGCAACATTCGTCTTGGTTACAAAATCTGTCTTTTCAACGGGCTTCGAAGTGTTGATTTTGTTAACATAAGCATATGAAGTGGTCAAATTAAAACGGGCTCAACAATGGTCTAAGCCTCGAGAAGAAAATATTTTCTTTACATTTGATGGAAACTATTCCTTCTCATGTTTCCATGCAAGGCAAGAGCGTGAGGTGAATTATCATTCACAGTTCGTTAAGGCATTACTTCAGTTAACTGTTTCCCTGCTTAAGTTCACGCATATCCTTTTCAGTGGTTTATGATTTTACATCCTTACTCTATCCATGGCTATTATATTCGTCACATTGGTTACCCGTAGATCATTTGTAGTAGTATCGGTGACACTCAGTATATTTAGTAAATTAAACCAGTATAACGTTAATATATTTCAATTACTGCTCAAGTTCACCACGTTTGTCCAATTTGTCTAATTTACTTTTACAAATAATTTAAGTATCGACATCATGGCATCGTACTGAGAATGTGTCAATTGTAGTTTGTCAGTGCTGCTATCCGTCGAGCGTGTTAAGTGCCCGGTATGATTCGGACGTGTTAAGTGCCCGGTATCAAAGTAGGACGTGTTAAGTGTCCGTTATCAATGTCGGACGTGGTAAGTGCCCGTTATCAATGTCGGACGTGGTAAGTGCCCGGTATCAATGTCGGACGTGGTAAGTGCACGGTATCAATGTCGGACGTGTTAAGTGCCCGGTATCAATGTCGGACGTGTTAAATGCACGGTATCAATGTCGGACGTGTTAAGTGCCCGGTATCAATGTCGGACGTGTTAAATGCACGGTATCAATGTCGGACGTGTTAAATGCACGGTATCTATGTCGGACGTGTTAAGTGCCCGTTATCAATGTCGGACGTGTTAAGTGCCAGTTATCAATGTCGGACTTGTTAAATGCACGTTAACAATGTCGGACGTGTAAAATGCACGGTATCAATGTCGGACGTGTTAAATGCACGGTATCAATGTCGGACGTGTTAAATGCACGGTGTCTAAGTCGGACGTGTTAAGTGCCCGTTATCAATGTCGGACGTGTTAAGTGCCCGTTATCAATGTCGGACGTGTTAAATGCAAGTTATCTATGTCCGACGTGTTAAGTGCCCGGTATCAATGTCGGACGTGTTAAGTGCACGGTATCAATGTCGGACGTGTTAAATGCACGGTATCTATGTCCGACGTGTTAAGTGCCCGTTATCAATGTCGGACGTGTTAAATGCCCGGTATCAATGTCGGACGTGTTAAGTGCCCGTTATCTATGTCGGACGTGTTAAATGCACGGTATCTATGTCGGACGTGTTAAGTGCACGTTATCTATGTCGGACGTGTTAAGTGCCCGTTATCTATGTCGGACGTGTTAAGTGCCCGGTATCAATGTCGGACGTGTTAAGTACCCGTTATCTATGTCGGACGTGTTAAGTGCCCGGTATCAATGTCGGACGTGTTAAGTACCCGTTATCTATGTCGGACGTGTTAAGTGCCCGGTATCAATGTCGGACGTGTTAAGTGCCCGTTATCAATGTCGGACGAGTTAAGTGCCCGTTATCAATATCGGACGTGTTAAATGCCCGTTATCTATGTCGGACGTGTTAAATGCACTGTATCTATGTCGGACGTGTTAAGTGCACGTTATCAATGTCGGACGTGTTAAATGCAAGTTATCAATGTCGGACGTGTTAAATGCACGTTATCTATGTCCGACGTATTAAATGCACGGTATCTATGTCCGACGTGTTAAATGCACGTTATCAATGTCGGACGTGTTAAGTGCCCGTTATATATAACCTATGTCGGACGTGTTAAATGCACGGTATCTATGTCGGACGTGTTAAGTGCCCGTTATCAATGTCGGACGTGTTAAATGCACGGTATCTATGTCGGATGTGTTAAGTGTCCGTTATCAATGTCGGACGTGTTAAATGCACGTTATCTATGTCCGACGTATTACATGCACGGTATCTATGTCCGACGTGTTAATGCACGTTATCAATGTCGGACGTGTTAAGTGCCCGTTATATATAACCTATGTCGGACGTGTTAAATGCACGGTATCTATGTCGGACGTGTTAAGTGCCCGTTATCAATGACGGACGTGTTAAATGCACGGTATCTATGTCGGATGTGTTAAGTGTCCGTTATCAATGTCGGACGTGTTAAGTGCCCGGTATCAATGTCGGACGTGGTTAGTGCCCGTTATCAATGTCGGACGTGGTAAGTGCCCGGTATCAATGTCGGACGTGGTAAGTGCACGGTATCAATGTCGGACGTGTTAAGTGCCCGGTATCAATGTCGGACGTGTTAAATGCACGGTATCTATGTCGGACGTGTTAAATGCACGGTATCTATGTCGGACGTGTCAAGTGCCCGTTATCAATGTCGGACGTGTTAAGTGCCCGGTATCAATGTCGGACGTGGTAAGTGCACGGTATCAATGTCGGACGTGTTAAATGCACGGTATCAATGTCGGACGTGGTAAGTGTACGGTATCAATGTCGGAAGTGTTAAATGCACGGTATCAATGTCGGACGTGTTAAATGCACGGTATCAATGTCGGACGTGTTAAATGCACGGTATCAATGTCGGACGTGTTAAGTGTCCGTTACCAATGTCGGACGTGTTAAGTACCCGGTATCAATGTCGGACGTGTTAAATGCACGGTATCTATGTCGGACGTGTTAAGTGCCCGTTATCAATGTCGGACGTGTTAAGTGCCAGTTATCAATGTCGGACTTGTTAAATGCACGTTAACAATGTCGGACGTGTAAAATACACGGTATCAATGTCGGACGTGTTAAATGCACGGTATCAATGTCGGACGTTTAAATGCACGGTGTCTTTGTCGGACGTGTTAAGTGCCCGTTATCAATGTCGGACGTGTTAAATGCACGTTATCAATGTCGGACGTGTTAAGTGCCCGTTATCAATGTCGGACGTGTTAAATGCAAGTTATCTATGTCCGACGTGTTAAGTGCCCGGTATCAATGTCGGACGTGTTAAGTGCACGGTATCAATGTCGGACGTGTTAAATGCACGGTATCTATGTCCGACGTGTTAAGTGCCCGTTATCAATGTCGGACGTGTTAAATGCCCGGTATCAATGTCGGACGTGTTAAGTGCCCGTTATCTATGTCGGACGTGTTAAATGCACGGTATCTATGTCGGACGTGTTAAGTGCACGTTATATATCTCGGACGTGTTAAGTGCCCGTTATCTATGTTGGACGTGTTAAGTGCCCGGTATCAATGTCGGACGTGTTAAGTACCCGTTATCTATGTCGGACGTGTTAAGTGCCCGGTATCAATGTCGGACGTGTTAAGTGCCCGTTATCTATGTCGGACGTGTTAAGTGCCCGTTATCAATATCGGACGTGTTAAATGCCCGTTATCTATGTCGGACGTGTTAAATGCACTGTATCTATGTCGGACGTGTTAACTGCACGTTATCAATGTCGGACGTGTTAAATGCAAGTTATCAATGTCGGACGTGTTAAATGCACGGTATCTATGTCGGATGTGTTAAGTGTCCGTTATCAATGTCGGACGTGTTAAATGCACGTTATCTATGTCCGACGTATTAAATGCACGGTATCTATGTCCGACGTGTTAAATGCACGTTATCAATGTCGGACGTGTTAAGTGCCCGTTATATATAACCTATGTCGGACGTGTTAAATGCACGGTATCTATGTCGGACGTGTTAAGTGCCCGTTATCAATGTCGGACGTGTTAAATGCACGGTATCTATGTCGGATGTGTTAAGTGTCCGTTATCAATGTCGGACGTGTTAAATGCACGTTATCTATGTCCGACGTATTAAATGCACGGTATCTATGTCCGACGTGTTAAATGCACGTTATCAATGTCGGACGTGTTAAGTGCCCGTTATATATAACCTATGTCGGACGTGTTAAATGCACGGTATCTTTGTCGGACGTGTTAAATGCCCGTTATCAATGTCGGACGTGTTAAATGCACGGTATCTATGTCGGATGTGTTAAGTGTCCGTTATCAATGTCGGACGTGTTAAGTGCACGGTATCAATGTCCGACGTGTTAAGTGCCCGGTATCAATGTCGGACGTGTTAAATGCACGGTATCAATGTCGGACGTGTTAAATGCACGGTATGAATGTCGGACGTGTTAAATGCACGGTATCAATGTCGGACGTGTTAAGTGCCGGGTATCAATGTCGGACGTGTTAAGTGCCCGGTATCAATGTCGGACGTGTTAAATGCACGGTATCTATGTCGGACGTGTTAAGTGCCCGGTATCAATGTCGGACCTGTTAAATGCACGGTATCTATGTCGGACGTGTTAAGTGCCCGGTATCAATGTCGGACGTGTTAAAAGCACGGTATTAATGTCGGACGTGTTAAGTGCCCGGTATCTATGTCGGACGTGTTAAATGCCCGGTATCAATATCGGACGTGTTAAGTGCCCGGTATCTATGTCGGACGTGTTAAATGCACGATTTCTATGTCGGACGTGTTAAATGCACGGTATCTATGTCGGACGTGTTAAATGCACGATATCTATGTCGGACGTGTTAAATTCACGGTATCTATGTCGGACGTGTTAAATGCACGGTATCTATGTCGGACGTGTTAAATGCACGGTATCTATGTCGGACGTGTTAAATGCACGGTATCAATGTCCGACGTGTTAAGTGCCCGGTATCAATGTCGGACGTGTTAAGTGCCCGGTATCAATGTCCGACGTGTTAAATGCACGGTATCAATGTCGGACGTGTTAAGTGCCCGGTATCAATGTCGGACGTGTTAAGTGCCCGGTATCAATGTCGGACGTGTTAAGTGACCGGTATCAGTCGGACGTGTTAAGTGACCGGTATCATTGTCAACGTAGGACAGGTCTCCATCGATAGAGGAGTAAGACCTAATTTATTTTCTTGACACTTTACCATAATAGCTCATAAGACTAAACTTTAGGAACCTGCTACAACCTGATTCCATGACGGACAAAAGGTAATTACAAAATACAATACAATAACAAATATGTTACAAAACGTGTCGAATATTGTATAATGCAGTGGTTTAATAGCTTTATTTGCTTACATGTAATTGATCAACAGCAATATAACTTCTATGATCAAACGATAAACCTACAACAATAATTTGAAAATAGACCAAGATATGTTTAAATATAGTTATTTCCGTACTGTGAAACCGTGCTGTAAGTTTTCAAATCTCGAACAAGACGAATTTTGATGCAAAGCATCAAAGACGCCGCGCATGATTTTGAAGCATGACTTAAAGGAAGCAGATGTAGTTCAGTACATTTAAATAACGTGTGAAAACAGACAGGATGTAAATATTTCGAACAAGAAGGCCAAATGTCTCTTTATCCTAACCAAGAAGGCCAAGATGTGCCTATATTGCTCACCTGGCTACCATAGCCTATAATAAATGGTTACCAAGAGCAGAAAGTGTCAATTTTGGTGAAGGGATTAGAAGTTTTATATGCTGCGATCTATGTGATATTCAGCATGTGAAGTTTAGTCGTGAAATGACAAGCTTGGTCCTGAAACCATTTGGTTTACAGTTTGCTTAACAATAACTGCAACTATAATGTGTCATACAAGCTGAAGTTTCTTAATTTTTTACCAATTAACGGTTTCAAATCTAAAACTAAATCAATTAGATAAAAGAAAAATCACATAGGTGCTTAAATATTAACATTTAATGCGTCTAGTTATAAGTTAAGTGTGACACAAGCTTTGGAAGGTGAGGGGGATGTCTATTCTACTTCCAGTATGGTATGATAACAACAAGAGGCCCAAGAGAGCCAGTATCGCTCCACTGCCATTAGGCAAAATTTAAATCTCCAAACAAACCGCCCCCTTGTGGCCATGTTTTTCGACCAATCAACATGGCTTGAAGGAATCTGATAGAGGGTCAACCTCGGAACAGTTCTACATAATTATTTGAAAATTGGCCGAACACTTTCGTAGAAGAAGATTTTTTAAGTTTTCACTATAGCCATATTAGGCAAAACAGCCCTGTCCTCTGGCGGCCACGTCCAATCATTATGGCTTGAAGGAATCTGATAGAGGGTCTCCCAAGGAACATTTCTACAAAATTATTTGAAAATTGGCCAAACACTTTCAGAGTAGAAGATTTTTTAAGTTTTCACTATAGCCATATAAGACAAAATAGCCCCGCCCCCTGGCGGCCATGTTTTCGAACAATCAACATGGCTTGAAGGAATCTGATAGAGGGTCGGTCTCCCAAGAAGCATTTTTACAACACATTTAGAAAATTGGCCAAATACTTTCGCAGGAGAAGATTTTTTAAGTTTTCACTATAGCCATATAAGGCAAAATAGCCCCGCTCCCTGGCGGCCATGTTTTCCGACCAAGCAACATGGCTTGAAGAAATCTGATAAAAGGTCACACAAGCAACATTTCTACAAAATTATTTGAAAATTGGCCTGACACTTCCGGAAGAGAAGAAGAGTTTTTAAGTTTTCACTATTTTTTTCTTTCGGTTTCCATTGAAACCAGAATTATGCATGGATCCCAAATATTTTGAGGAACTTAGGAGAGGACATTGAGAGGATACTTCCTATGAAGTTTCATTCGTATTGGCCAACTGGTTAGGGATGAGAAGTCGTTTGAAGCAATATTGTACGGACGGACGCACGCACGCACGCACGCAAGCACTCACGCACGCACGCACGCATGAACGCACGACGGACAATTCCCCATGACATATAAACTCGACTGACTTTCAGCCAATGAGCCAAAAACAGGAGTATATAAACAAGAATACAATGGTCTGAATGAACAAACTGTATGGGAACGTTTTAAGTTTAGAATATAAATAGGCGAATTTTGGGGCCGTAAACCAAACAATTAAAAACGCGTAGCCTAGGATGTTTGGAAAAGTGAACTTTTTTTCTGAGCTTTGATGAAATTGGGTCAGGGCCGTAAACCAAACTACTAAAAACAGCGTAGTCTAGGCAGTTGGGGAAAAGTTATTAAATACAAATTAATTGTGTCTAATTTTTTGTAATAACGGTAGAAGACAAACGTATTTTGTATCTTGTTGTTTTTAAATCAGTTAATACAATTTATTGATTTATAAAGGTTGTTTCTTTTTCAAGCATACAACAGAGTTTTTCTTGACAATAGTAATTTTGGTTGCCCCCTTTTCGATTACGTCACCCCATGGTACAAAATTAAAACTTATCCCATACTGACGCCGCGCTTCCACGCGGCGTCAATGAGAATATAAATGCCACTAGAGTGCTCGACTCTTGAATTAATGCAAACACGCTCCGCTTACAAGAAATTGTCAAGCTTAAATCATCGAAAGATATATCCGTATTATCTTATGCACTGTGAGGGAGCAAACAAAATCACGTGACCACAAATGCGAACGACCACGGAGAAATAGGCCCTTCTTAATATAGCCTCATGCATATGTATGTGTTTCTCAGAACGAGGCTAACTAAGCAAGCCCCCAAAATGTTACATGTAAATACTACACACTATAGCAATATTTTTCAGTAATAGAGATCTTGAACTTGTACCATTTGTTTATTTTTTTTGTTAAAAAAATAATGAAATGCAACACAAAGTCTTCTGAGGATAGATCAATAATAAAAAAGCAAAAACTATTATAGAGACGGCAAATATTCAAGACCTCAGAGGTGAGTACATTTCCTTCTTACTTTGTTATAGCCAGGTCAGTATTTGAGTCATTTCTCTTCTTATCAGTATTTTCATTGCTCTTCAAAAGAAGAAACACTATACTTTCTCGTCCACCTTAAAGTATAAATTGATAACCCCTCACTAATTGGGTGCTGGGATTTGTAATCTGCATTTATATAGTGTACCGTATTTAATCTAAATACAATGCATGTCTCTTTTTATTTAGTCGAAAGTAAATGAACAGCCACATAACATCACAGTAATAATGTTAAAAGTAAAGCAATTTCTCCTTTTGCCACAATGTTTTCAACTAAATTCAATATCAAACGTCGATTTATAGATATTTTACTTAATTTTGCCCAGATGTTTTCAAAGTCGTTTGTGTTTTAACCCTTTCCCTCATATAGACGCTTTCTGACGCCTCTGCAGCAGACGGCTATTTAAAAACATAATGACAAAAGAAGAAATTGCTTCTTTTGACACAATGTTTTCCTCTTTTAGTCATAGGTTATCCATTCAATTATAGAGATTTTCTATTTTTTAAAAAAATATGTTCAAAGTCGTCTGCTACAGAATTGTCGTATGAGGGAAAGCGTTAAGTGGATAAGGGAAACATAGGAAAGTTAAAGCTACATATCAGTACATGATACAAATAGATAATCTGTGTTAATCTCATTTTCAAAACAATTATTTTCAATTACAGATAGCATTCAAGTTTAAAGACGAAGCGGACACATTTCTAGCGTTTTGCTTATGTCCAATTGGTATGTCAGGGCTATAGGTCATTATGTTGGTGTCCTGTACCAGCTTGCAAATTACAAAGCTATTGGACACAAAACACTTGCAGAAGATGTTGAAAAATAAGTTAAACATTCCATTTACCCGCTGGTGTCTACATTCAAGGCCAGGCTGAGATTTGAATAAAGAACAATTAATTTAAGAGAAGACACATAAGAAGAACAACCTTTAAAATAGGATATGCAACTGTCAGCATTCCAAAAGCTGTTTGTTCAACAACGGTCAACTTCGTTATGTTTAGTTTAATTGGGGTTTAATGCAGTTTTCAACATTATTTCAGTTACTTCATGACAACCGCTCATTTATTTATATTCCTGTGGTAAACAAATTAGTACCAGGCTAGGAAATATGCCTTGCTCAAGGGCACCCCACCATGACCATCGTGACTGCAGATCAAACGCTGGACATCCGAGTTCAGGTCCCCAAGGCTAACCACCTGACTATGGCGGATTCCTGATTTTCCATGAGGAATTTTATTGCAAATTAGTTTCTGTAGATTAGTGAATGTTTTCTTTTTGCTGTGAATTTTTTCTTTCAATGTATTTTGCCAATAATGTCAATAGGTGTAGCAATGAAAGGTGTCTTCAGATTTACTGAAATACGATTTTTTTAATTTTTAATGTGTGTATATCTATTTGATTAAATATTATACATCAAATTGTTAGTTACACCTTAAGTCGGTCATGGTCATGCCTATAGTTTGTTTGGCCAGGGACTATGAATAAGTGAACTGTCCCCGCGATAAAACTGAACTATTGTTGAAAACGGCAAAAATCCCAAATAAAACCGTTAAACCTTTCTGAAAGTTACATTTTAAAAAAATTGTGTATATGTTCCTCTGTATTGCTCGCCTTGGTAGTTTGTCACAATTCAAATTTAATTCTGAAGGTGCAAATCTTTTAGAGTCGGTTTGGTGCATTTTCTAACTGCTGACAATGTCGATAATCTTTTGAGTTTGTAATGTCTTGAGCAAACAATTGTCGTCTTACTGATCTGACACAGTACCGAACATCAGTTTGTCAGAGCTGTTCAGCATAAATACGGTAACTGTATTAGTCAAACTGATATAGTGGCCTATATAATAAGGAACATTCTACCTTATTAAACGCTTGAAATGTATTTTGATAGTTCAGTTCTAATATGTAAAAGCTAAATAAACTTGTGACAATCATCTACGAAAGGAAATTGTTAAAAAAAAAATTGTAAGTTAATGGAATAAAAAGCATTATGTTAATGAAAAAGAAAGAAATTTACATTGGTATGTTCTCCTTTATCCCTTCTTTTTTCATAATCATTTCTTTTCATATTTTGTTTTAAAGTAATATATTTTGATGCCATTGAATAAATTATCATATTTTGAATCTGAATGAATTGCATAGTGGAAAAAACCAATGTAAGACAGATTTGACTTTTAATGTTTTGGCTTATCAGTTGTTCAGCTATTGTTTACATTCGTGCTTAGTTAGCCTCATTCTGGTGATGGAATGTAAGTTATGCATATAATTTGAGATAGGCCTATTGAGACAACAACACGTATGTTTTTGAAGTTTTCTTTATTAACTTGAATCGAATTAAAACAAGACCTAGCCCACGGTACGCCGCATGATTTCCGATTTCATGTGGTATACTGTCTGTCATTCTTGGTGTCGTATTTTTTGAGGACATTAAAAAACAAATTTGGAATCGGCGATGCAGACGACCACACATTTTGTATATCTTGCAAAAACAATGATAAATCGGCTAGTTTCACCTGGTTATTTACGAAAAACACATATTAAAGAAAATATATACCATTTAGAGTACCTTTGCAAGGCGCATTGATGTTTATGTTTTACAGAAGTATTTCGTTTATCTTTCGCGTGAGCTCCGTTTACAGGAACAATATCAATTACATGTATTCATATAACGAGCTCAGGCAGGTTATCGTTAGTTAATGGTCGATTGAACTGCATTTAATCAGGTTAGAATTATACCTGAACTAAAACATCAAGTGCGCTCATAATTGAATCGTTTGAAACACGGTCAAACGGGAAACTTAGTCACGCGTGGCCGTATCGTGCACTGTGTTGCTTGGGCTTTAGTGTTGTGTTTACTTCGAATGATGGTAAAAAAAAACAGAGAGGAAAAGATAGGCATGGCACTAGACACATCAATAATTCATTTAATCACTCAATAACGGTCCTGCATGAGTTGGCTTTGTAAACCAATTTACAAATTTATGAATTCAGTAAAAGCAATGAGCTAAAACAACCATTAGCAAACACATTAATAAGCCGGGTGTGAACTGAGATTGTTCTGCCTGTTGCAGACAGCTAAACCTTTATTCATCGAATATTACAAGTGGTAAATATCTAAATTGATAAAACAAAAATCAATCATAGGAATAGGCACCATAAATCAGCGTGTTAACCTTATTGAAAAACATCTGATCAGTGTCTGCACTGCTTATTGCCGAGCCCCAGTAGCTAATGCGGTAGCGACAAGGGCTGTCAATCTAAGGGTTGTGAGTTCGTACTCTAGCTCTGCAGATATTATTCTCGACACTAGAAAAAAGTCACTGTGACAAGCGTCATTCGTCTTCCACCAATGGACTTAAAGTCTATGTGGAAAAGCAGCCAGTTGTTTTGAAAGAATTTTGTGTGGTGTACTGATGTAGATAAACTGGCCGCCCTGATATGACTGAAAAACTGTTGAAATGGCGTTAAGTCCGTATCAATCACAGTCCTTAATATTTCAAACAACTACTTTTATAAATTAGTTCAGCAAACAGAATGCTGCAAACATATTTGGATCAGTTTTTTTCAAAATGTCCAATGTCCTAAAACACACATAATATCAATAAACGATAGCAGTTACTGCACAGATCTTCAATCTTTCTATATATTCACACTGACATCGTGATTACGTAGTTTTTTTGCCATAAACAACCAAACACTGAGCGATGAGCCGAAGACGCCTTTGTTTCATTTCTAACCGGAAACAAAAGAAAACGCGGGATCCTTGATTTTGCCTCAACCCGTTCCCACATACAACACATCTGAAACAGACAACTTTAAAAAAATACCCGAAAAGAAATGGAAACATCCTTTAAATGAAGGTACAATATTGTAATAGAGTTGAAAACACGGTGACAAAAGAGAAATTACTCGTCTTCAGCAATTTCTTCTTTGGTGACATGTTTTCAAAAAGTCGTCTGCTGCAGAGGCGTCAGAAAGCGTCTGTATTAGGAGAAGGGCTAAACCACGCAAATCGGCCCAGGAACGTTCAACGCCGATGAACTTCAAAAACTTGTTTCCAGAACAGAGATCATGTTATTTTAATAATGAAGTTATATATCGACAAAATGTATCTAGTAAAAGCGTGTCTCAGAAATGTAGGTCACGTAACAAACGTCAAACAAATCGATTTCTGTTTGATAAGCGATTCAGGTAAATAAATTGATTAATGGAAAAGTAAAAGATTTGGGGAAAAGATTTTACTTTTACAATATTTATTTTGAACTATATCTATACAACTTGACTTTACATTTCAAAAGTTTTATTCACGTGTATACTCATTCACATACAACTGTGAGATTGTAACCAGAAAACAATTAGATACAAGGAATTTGAATACAAATATATATGTTGTCGCATACAAATAACCGGTCTCTTTAGTGTTTAACTTAAATTGTAAAACTTCTCTTTTTCTACCGGTAAGCAATTTGCGATTTTGAAAAAAAACTTTCTTTGAGACATTTCAGTATTACACGCCATAGGCAATGAACATTTGCTGACCATATTGGTTGGTTTAACCAGGGAGTATTCTTTTCTAACGTAAACACTGAACTCAATCCTTGAGTGCGTAAATAGACAAAAAAAACGTTTCCGTTAAACGTGAGACGGAATCGTTATCCATGGATATTGGCAGAAGTGTATTGATTTTTTCTCGAAAGATGTTTCTGTTTCTGTGTTATTGAACGTAGGACCACTTAAAATGAAACAATGTTGTACTACTGTTTTATTAGTTTTATTAATATTATTAATAGCTTGAATTAACCAGGGACGTAGATCTTATCTACGTCCCTTAATTGACTTATCAATAAAAAACACTTGTCCATTCCAAGCATAGTCAATTGTTCGTAATGAGCACATATACTTGCATCTCTCTGACTGATAGCCCAGACGAAGATCACTGAAAATGTATAGTAGTATTTCCATCTGGCTGATATTATATTAAATCATTCTAGAATTTGTAATTTGACCACACTTCTTGTCCTAGATATCGGTTGCGACAAACTCTAGGTTTTACTGCTACCATTACCTTCGTAGTATACCAAAGTCGGCCTAATGTTAGGCTTTTCTGGACATGGACCGGTATACAAAACTGCACTTTTCAATAAGTGTATAAGTTTACAAACACAATACAGGAACATCCCTCGATTAATCGTGGAACACCCTGCTATTTTAGTGGCGCGTTTCTTGTGTTATTGTATATATTTGGAATGTATTACTTAAACATGTCAGCTTATGTTTCACGTCATGAACTAGAATTTGAATATGTTACATGAACGAACAGAGACAGGAAAGAATCAAAGCACTGAAAGTTCTGACGGCCTGGGCTTGCAGGGAGGCTGGAGAAACAGGGAAAATGTGACATAATAACAATTGCAGCTTAAATATTTATGTATTTATTGTTAAGAAATTGAAAGATCATATCATAAATAGTAAATATAATGAAACTGACAATTTGAAATTAGGAGGACCTTGTTGGCCCTATATCGCTCACCTGAATGCAAGAGCTCACAAGTATACACATTAAAAAACATGTATAATCAAAGGAAAATTTGAAAGCCGGTTTAGGCAGAAACATTTTGAAGTTTCTGCATTATTATATTAAGAAACATGTAGATGTTAAATCAACTTCCATCAAGTAGTTTCTGTGTGTTTTACAAATTGCACCCACTCGAGCAAACTTAGTGCAGGTTGGGAGAGGTTCAGTCAAGGAACATTTCAAAAAAACTATTTTGAAATCCGGCTAGGCCAGTAGCTTCTGACAAGAAGAATTTAATAGTTTTTCTTTTTGTCGTCATGGCAACAAGTTGTGCACTGAATGGTATTATGTGAACGACTGTAAACGCGGGCCGTTTAAGGAACATCCATGCCAAGTTTTATCAACTTGAAACCAGTGGTTTTTGAGGAGAGCTACGGACAGTGAGTGCGTCCAATAGATCATCCAGAGTCCTTGGCTCAGGTGATCTAAAAAAAATCTTAGGTTACAGGACCACAAATAAACTAGCATATTAAATACATAATTCGTTGTTTAAGGATGACCACAGATGTGGTCGAAACTGATAAGTGTAATTTAGCGTAGTATTGGGTAAACAAGAAACTATATATGCAATTGGATCCAGCAACTAACATAATGAACAGATTAAAAGACATACACTATTACTTACAACTAGTTACAGAACAATGTGAATGAATGAAAAATAAGAAGTTTCACAAAGAGCAGTATGCTGCACTCCATAAGCATGTGTTACTCCTACACATTGAAATAATTAATTCATCATGTATCAGTTATGGATTGATAGGGTCCACTTTTACGGACAGAGTGGAAAATAGTGGAGTAAGAGTTCAGAAAGATAAGAGAATTCTGAACCCTTAGTATATCGTTTTTAATATCGTACTGGTAAGGGATTGGGACAATGTGTATTTATGGAGCACATGGTTATGTAGCATTTGTGTGAAAAATGCACGATGGTCATCTAGTCCCCATGAACTATTACATTGTTATGCTTTGACAAATGACATAGTTCGAGCAAATTGGTAGGTTTTGAACAAGACCCAAAGTACATGAGAAACAAAAAGTATGAAAAGGTTGCATGATGATTAAATAGAAAACTAAAAATCTGCACCAATGCAATAAACTGAACTGGTAATGATGTTGGAAAAAAAGGTTTGAAAGAAAATAATTCTCTAAACCATGACTAGACTAGGAGCAACTGTTTGATCATGGCTACACTGGACATAAACAAGTATTGATAACAATTGACAGCACATAGTGAACGAATTAATACAAGACAAGCACATGAGAGCACATAAGCAAACAAATGCGGCTTCTATAGTGTTAATAAGATTTCTCTTCAATTTGACAAACGTTTCTGACCCAATATGACCCATATTCGGACTTGACCTAGATATCATTAAGACAAAACTTCTGACAAAATTGCTGTAGCAAACATTGCAGACAATGACAGATTGTGTTCCCAATAGATCACCTTGAGCCGTCATGTCCAGGTGATCTGAAAAGGTGCATACATAAAAATATAGAAGCATTGCATCATGGGTACCGTATATGCTAGATTCATGGAAATATCATGCAACTGTGACCACTAAAGAAGAGGAAAAACATTGTTTTGCTAATGTAACAAAACAGACACTTTAATTTACAACTATTTACAGCACAGTGTGAATGGATAAATATTAAAAGGTGCATTACTACGAGAAAGTGATAGTAACCCTTTGCTCCATTATACTGCATTTCCCTACAGCTAATGAAAGCAGGCATTTTAAAATAGCAATAGTTTAGATTGCTTCACAAGCATTTTCCTACCCCTAAAAATGTAAAGAATTAAGTATCATTAATTCATCAGTTATCAGTTATGGGCGAATAAGGCCATTATTTACAGTCTGATAAACAGTGCACAGAGAGATCATATGGCTCATTATGAGCATTCTGAACTCCGCCTTTCCCGTTTTGTAATGACTTTCTGTTTTGGGTGCATGAAATGTGTATTTCTGGAACAAAGTGTTCAATATTAGACATGCGAAAACTGCACTATATGGCTGTATGCACTTTATGGCTGACCGAAGACCAGATGTACCGCTACTGTTCTTTATGCAAGTGACTTTGTTTTGACACATATGACAAATATTTAACCCATAAGCATTTTCTTGGACTCATCCAAATTGAAAGCAGTAATTCACCACTTATCAGTAATAAGTGAAAATTATGGTTTCATTTACTGACATAGTGGACATAATTGCAGGAAGAGTTCAGACTGTTCGTAACGAGCAATCTGATATCTCCTTCCACTGTTTTCAAATGCCTGCTTTATTGGGTGTAGGGACATGCGGTATTATGGAGCTAAGGG
Source organism: Serripes groenlandicus (assembly GCA_031761405.1). Taxonomy (NCBI): domain Eukaryota; kingdom Metazoa; phylum Mollusca; class Bivalvia; order Cardiida; family Cardiidae; genus Serripes; species Serripes groenlandicus. The sequence continues at coordinate 55,198 of JASEVX010000248.1, forward strand.
TTAGACAAATCCACTCGTGACTTCTTTGTTTACCATTAATTTTTCGTCGCAAAACATAATGGTAAAATCTTGCATGATGATTTGTTTCACAATGTCAAATTACTCCATTTAAACTGAATTGGACAATCTCCGTAAATACTCGAACATAGTCGTACTTTTAGCTTCCATATTTGATCTCCCGGCGCATTCATTTCTAAGCATTTCTTAAACATATATTGGAGTACTCACTCCTTAAGATTTTTACTTATGTTCTAACAATGTTATAATGATTTAACATAAATTGTCAGGCTGCCAACTCCGACACAATGTTATTACTACTATGACCAAGGGCTAAAGCCTCAGGCCAAAACCTGTTGTGATTTAAAAAAAACGAAAACCGCTACCTATCCGCTACTTATCACACGTTAAAAAAACCTGGAAAATTTTAATACCAAACACTTTTAAAGAATTGTTAAATTAAGTGAAGAAAAGAAAAGGTATGTAACGTTTTTTATACATGTATACATACTGGTATATCCGAGTTGGAGTGTAACATATAAAATGTAAAAGGTTTCATGTTCTACGCACGTATCTTTTCGAGCAACGTTAACTATACACAACAGGTGGCGTATGTGGATTATTGTAAGCTTGACCAAATTCTATTATTCATAAAGTGTATTTCATTTTCTGTTAATATTGATTAATAAATAAATGAACATCTCGCCTCTAGTATAGTACATTCAATCATTTTTTATGATGAGAATACTATCACCAACCTTAATTGAACTTAAGTATTATTTTCATTGCTTCTTTTCACATATAAAGGCTGTTTCTTGGATACACAGAGTATCATGCCACCGGATTGATTGATAAATAAATGTACATCTCGCCTCTAGTATAGTTCATTACACTATATGTTTATGATGAGAATACTACAACTGAATGATGCTAACTTTAACCATAAAATGGGATACCTTATGAACCCTCGTAAATGTGCTAAATTTATTGTGAAGGGTTATCGAATGAGGAGATCAGCCATGTATCGTAACTAATCCGATTGGTATTTACCTTCCCTGCATTAGAATTTGAAAAAGAAACCTGTCTTGCGAAAACAAATATAAGTGACTTATAGACCCAAAGGGCCGGGTGTGGTCATTTTTTTTTTTTTTCATGTCATACTGTTAAACAAAATATGTTTCACACATGTCACTTTAATAAACAATTTTTTATCTTATCTTATCACCAATATTAATAGATCTAAAGTATTATTTTCAACAAGACTCTACTTCTTTTCACATATAAAGGCTCTTTTCAGGATACACAAATTATCATGCCACCGGAAATTGTCCCCAAACCGTAGGATGGCGCAGTCTTCAATATTAGGAATGCCTGTATTTGGTTGGTTTGTGCCCCAGTCATAAAACAGGGCTTTTGTCCCATCGTCCACCCATCGATATTCGCCTTCAGTTTCTATATCTGTTAGTCCGATGTAAATATGATCACGAAAGCTTACTGTAAATAGATTGAACAGTCAAAATAATGCCTAACCAGCATTAACACTTTACTTCACAAAGTCATACTCCGAAAGTTATTCTTTGGACATATACGGGGACACAAAATGTTATAAATCATGAACAGAGTGTCCCTATGCATGACCTTTTTCGTAACCCATTACTGGTAATAGGTTATAAATCATTGTGGAAGTCATTGGTAGATTATCGGCCTCTCGTACTAAATGTCCTGGGTTTGAATCCCTTAATGAGCGAGTTCTGACTTTGGCGTTTTTCTATACACACGGCGCGAGTACTTGTTAATTCTCTAGGAAGCAGACATCGATAAACTAAATGAAAAAACTAAGTGATCATGGATAAACGTACTGTGGTCGGGATATAGCTGAGATGCCTGTAAGAGCATCGTAAACCACACTAATATAGGCCATAGTCAATACTGTATGTAGTATTAATAAGTCACCGTCGCACCAAATTTAGGATTCCTTTTACACGTTTCTACATATATACCAATAAATTATATGCATCAAAGTTATTCGATAAAAACCAACAGGACCTTCGAACAAACTAAGCAAATAAACAATTTGATCTTGAATTCTACATCATTTGATTTACCAGGAGCTATCTCATACAATGAAGGCATTGGTCATCGTTAAGTCAAATCCTGATTAACGGACTAACCGGAATTGGACCTTTATACTAGTAGGGTTATACTTGTCGTTCCAGAACTCGTTGAGATAAATGACGAAGGTGTGGGACCGGAACGTGTTGTCCAACATTTATGTTGTTATGTCATTTATACTTGAATTCCGTTATGAGCTATGAGCCATTAACTGATACAGAATCATATATAACGACCGAACATTTCTTAACAAGAAAATCCTTGATACATAAACATACGGGTCGTGGTATGATGTGTTCCCTTATGAATGTTTTTAAACCGTATAGACTGAAATGTGAAAATCCATAAAGAACACAATTAAGGAATGAATAGTTCCGTAATGACATTTCTCTTCTTAAGGAATACATATTATTAGTATGACATAGATGCATTTTTCAAGGGAGACTGTGTGTTTTGTCAGTAGTAGTCATGACATAAAGTTTATAACATACATTTTGTGGGCATTGAATTTACAAATTGTTATCTACTCTGGTGTACTATGATAATATAGAAATGTTTTCCCTGCGTTATCGTTTTATACAAATAGTTGTAAGCATACGAGAAGTCGTTCTATCAAATAAGAGTTCAAAGTAAACGAATTCGAAATATATTCAAGCAAGGACTATCTGGTTGATATAACAGTTTACCTGATTCCATCCAGTTACGGAGAAAGCTTTGCTCATCACTTGAGTCTATTTGTACCAAATCAGCACTATGACAAAGACACGAGGCCTGTATGCAATGAAAAGAAACATGGCTATCATACGACAACAATGATATGAATTATAATGTTATTTTTTATCTTTCTTACCACTCCAAAATAAAACCCACCGCCCGCCTGCACGGAAAAACAATTAAAACACATACGCGGTAAATTCACCGTAACATTAAACATAGCATATATATGAGCTGTTCCACGAGAAAACCAACAGTGTGGACTCTGCGTTTAGTATCGACCCGGATCAGCCTAAGCATGCCGCGAAAGCTAACCTGGACAGACACTTTTCGCCTCCTGTGGATTTTCTGTTTCAGGAATCATTACTCTATACCTATATCCCCTGAGACGAAATGTGTTGGCCCGGATTAGCCTGCACGGACTGCGCAGGCTAATGAGGGTCGATACATTACGCAGAAATCTTAATGTTGGTTTTCTCGTGAAACGGCTCATATAGTTCAGCATAAACAATCTTGCGGCAATGCCAAATGTTTAATATTTTCGCTGAAAATGTTGATACGTTTTGAGTGCCACAAGGACAGCTAGCTTATAAAGACATACATGTATATTATTATGTTGTACATTTATTTTCACTAAACTGAAATGTTTGTCAGTTACATTACCATAATTAGTATCAGTCTCTGAAATTGGAAGTTAGTGTTTCCTCTTTTCGTCCAGAAACTCAACAAGAAACATGTGACTTAAAAAGATCCGGAATCGCTGGACTGTAGCCGGGCAACTTGAAACTTGTATTGGGGACACATAGCTGTACCACTTTATGGTGAATCTAATTTGATTTATCTATAATTTTGATCGACCGTTGACCTTGGACGTTTATTTTCTCTCTTTTCTTTCAGAAATCCAATGAAAAAGCGTGATTGGTTTCAAACACATTTCCAAAAAGTAGTCATTTAAAAACAAGAGTTTTATTACGGTATTAGTAGACGGTTTTATTGGTATTCAATGGGGGGGGGGGGGGGGGGGGCACAAGGTCCGTTTGTGGAGAGACCATCGTTAACAAGTTCTACAATTACAATGTAGTTTCTATAGCATTTCCTTATACATGACGATGTTCTCGAGAATGGTTTTGGTTTTGTAATAAAATAAGAAAAACCCGTATTCGAATTAATTTGAATCAATTGAAAATAATACATGTGGTTGTGAATGGTATGTGTAGCTTGTTGACTGGGCAACATAGCAAGGTCCGTTTGTGGAGAGACCATCGTTAACAAGTTCTACAATTACAATGTAGTTTCTATAGCATTTCCTTATACATGACGATGTTCTCGAGAATGGTTTTGGTTTTGTAATAAAATAAGAAAAACCCGTATTCGAATTAATTTGAATCAATTGAAAATAATACATGTGGTTGTGAATGGTATGTGTAGCTTGTTGACTGGGCAACATAATTCACCTCCATATCTAACGTCTTGGATTTGCAAAGACTGGCCAGCTGGGCCAACCATTTTTTATTTAAGAAGCTCTCAGCGAAAACAAGTATAAGTTGATTTGCGACAGATGTCGATCCAGATAAACCGGTCTATCCGTGTAGTTTGCTCTCGCTTTTCACAGTTCGCCGGTGGTTCATCGTGTTTCAAGAACTTCTGTTAACTAATATCCTTTTGGATCGTTAGCATAAAAACGTAGACATTTTTCAACACTTGAACAAAACCGTTAGTATTGGTCTTCCCATAGCGAATTAGGAGTACGATGTCTGAAACTGACACGAGACATGCACCTAGTGTTTAAATTTGTGTCAAAAGATGAGTTGAAGTTCAAACTCTGTCTTAATATATATATACTTCCCATTAGCATAACACATAGCATGCATAATTTCAATTAACAAGTACACAATTGTAAGATCGACCAAAAATAGGCCCAACATAGGTTCATGACAGTCAAATATAAAACTAATTAGGCACGAAGACCGTATAGAAATATATACATATGCGCCTGCAAACCTTCGGATCTTAATGTCTAGCGTCTGTCAGAACTTTCTTATATATGCATCTATAATTCATTCACAGAAATAATGATTCATATCGGAGTGAATGAGAGCTAAACTTTATCTCTTTGTTTATTAGGTCAACATGTAGTTAGTTCATTCCTGGAGAACGGCACGAGCGTATTTGACAAAAGTTGAATTGACCTTAAAACTAATTTACAGAACAAGCAGGCTGGAACAAGCAGATTTTACAAGATTTAAATAAACTATGGCAATGCGATGAGACTTATATAACATAAATGATGCACATGTAGAAAATTACGTAAACGTGTGTAAAATGTGTAAACTTTCGTTATATAAAAGTGTTCATCAGCATTTAGTAAAATATACTAATGGTGACTATTGAAATAAGGATTACAAACATATATACGTATCCATGTCTTGGTACAAATTTGAAATAATGGAAATTATGAAAGTGTCGATCGAATTGTGTTTATCCAAAGTGAAAGATGTTCAAGTTCTAGTAAGCACGTCATCATCACAAACACGTGGGCAATTTGTATTATTTTGTGTTCAGAGATCCTGACGGCAATAACAGGAGGTCTAATGTGCATCCAGGGGCATTGTTACACGACGCATCAGCGCCGTGAAGTTAAAGGTGGCTTAAAATATGTGCAATGCAGGAGCACGAGACCTTTTGTTCCCGCAGTTTTTTACCGTTTTTTCGAGGAAAGTGGAGCCAATGTTCACGGAAGTTGAACCTGTGTTTTAGCTCAATCATGTTGGGAAGGTTACTAGAAAACCCGAAATTCGCCGAAATACACTTCAAAAGCATGGTTAACTTTGTTTCAGTGTTAAATTTACTCTTTTAATACATTTCTCGGGTGAATAACATTATCATTATAAAAGGTTATTTGGACCTCATACGACTGAAACCGAAACTGAAAAAGACACATGGTAGTGCACCGGCTTACGAGATCAAACTGAATAAAATGTAAAAATACCAAAATACTGCATAAATCTAACAAGTAACTGTTTTTAAAATTAGTAATAACAAGATATTTTGTAAATTAAATATTTGTTTTTAAGACTTGGACACGTAATAAGCGAAAGTAAACAAGTCATTAAAGCCAAAAGGTCGGTGTAAAAAATAAGGCGAACGCCCCTTAGTTCAATATCGGCATTAGTCATATGAGGTCCAAATAACCTTTAAAATAATAAACATTTGAATTGTGACCTTGCATGTCTAAGTAAGATACGCTTCAACACACAACATGTTCTTTTACATATTTACAAATACAATTGTCTAATAAAGTGATACAAAGTAATGTGGCAGTATTGTCAATGAAAATCAAACAAAAACAATAAATTTATCTGCAAATATTTGTTGCGAATGCATAAGCATTAAATGGTCGACTCAAGTCATCATGTAAAATAAAGTGCTCATTTCAAAACATGTTCTTTGAATTATTATCTAATATTACAATTTATTGTATACTTTGATATAATAAACGGGTCGATATTGCACGAATTGATATTGCACTCAGATCTTTTTCACGTGCTGCTAAGGACGGAACTATTTCCATACAGTAACGTTACAGAGCGCTCCCATCCAAACTATGATGAGTTTAGAGACCAGCTAACAATGTTTGATAAATCCCTTGTACATGAATCGGTAGACGTACAAAAAACCCAATCCAGTTTAATTAGCATTATCCACGTATGTAACTGTTAATACATACATAGTTTCTGACGTAATATATGGTGTGTTTCAATGACATCGGTATTTGCAGACTGTACATATTTTGCCAGATATTCGCTATATTCATAGTTGTTTTTGATAGTCATTGACGATCTATATAAGTTTATCTCAATAAAACATGACGAACAAAATCAAATGGGATATAATAACTGCGAGGATGTAAGTACAAATAATTGTTTTAAAGGTATGCGTTCTGATTATTTTTGTCATTCTCCGGCGTGAAGTTTATGAACGCAGAATAGAAAGTGTGTTCGCTTTACTAAAAATACTGTGAGGTCAAAAGGGGCATCTAAATCGTAATAAAGAACACAAATATCCAGGTGTTAATACCAGATTAAGATGATAAACGAGTTTTTTATGAAATACACTGTTAGAAACAGCATTACATATCATTTTTGTCGACGATTCAATTTCGAGTCGAGAACAACAATGGCGATGCGTAAATCATATTTTCCACGACCCTAGCAACCAACGGAAAGGAGAGTATACTTGCGTGGTAGGTCGTTAATGTTTATTTATCTAAACAATCAAAAACGAGTGTTAATTTTCTAAATAGTGAAGTGCTTCAAACAAACAAAACGACACATTTTAAATAGCCAATATCAAATTATAAAATGAAAAGGTTTTCGCTTGAGTATGGGAAACTATTGTGTTGGGAATTGTTCCTTCGGCGGGGTTCTAACCTCGCAAGCTCGGGCAACTCAGCCGAAGGAATTCGTCCAACACAATATTTTCCCATATAGATGCAATAACCTATAGTACTTACCCTGGCTTCATAAAATGTTTTTTTTTCAATGGACAAAGTGTATTGCGAATCATCATACGTCCTGGATTCACCCAATGGTTTGTGTTCTGAAACAAAGCAACCAACACGTCACATGTTTAAATTACGAGTATGTGGGCCACCAACCTATATACATTCAATACAATCTTCTTAATATTGAGGACACTCAGTCTTAAATTGTGTCAAAATAACTAAATTTCAACATCAGTGTGAACTTGTCAGTTTGTGAGACCTTTGTAACATTGGAAGCATGCACACTATTAGGGCAACGAAGACCAGATCAAAACGAGAATCAGTAGTGTCGTTATCATGTAAACGTTGCATCCAACGGGGACTACATTTAAAAAAATTCGTAAACGTTTCAAAGCAACCTCAGTCTCCGGAAATTTGAGGAAGAGTTTGTATTTGGACACTTTTACTACTTTTACTACCGTCTACCCTACATATTCGAACCATAGTCGATCTGTTTTGATATTATTGACCTGGGTTTATTAAGATTAACTATCAATCATGTATAACCTTTACACGATTTCAGGAGGGTATAAATAAATTTACAAATAGACCTGTTACATATAAAAAAATATACATCCAATGCAAATAATCTCAGAACTTAAACAGAATATCATAACAATCTTATAAAACCAAATAAAAAAACAATAATATATATGCCATATGTTATTTCATTTGATTGGGAAACCATTGTTTTTGACGAATTCCCTTGGCAGAACTCCTGCGAAGGCAATAGTCCAAACACTATAGTTCCAATATGCATGCAATAACCTTTTTATTTTAAATTTTAATATTGTATATTTAGAAAATTCATTATATGTAGTTAAAAAACTTCGAGCTTTTGGAAAATTAACTTTTGTTTTAAATTGTTTTGTTTAATTCACATTTACAATCTATTTCCCAATTAGTATCCTTCCCTATGGTTACTAGCGTCGACGAAAATAAAAACATTCTTCGACGCCATTTTGTTTTGACTCGAAATAAAACCGTGTGAAAATATGTTATCAAGTTTCAAGATTAGTTATTCAGCATACACATTTATATAGCATTGACATAAACATATTAACATGGCGGTTTAACAAATTAACATGTATAAACATAGATGAGAAACCTTATTCTGGTATTTTCGCATGGATACTATTTCTCTGTAACCCTTCCAAATATAGACACGCTTTCTGACGCCTCTGCAGCAGACGACTTTTTAAATATTTTGTGGCAAAAGAAGAAATTGCTCATCAATAGCAATTTCTTTTTTGGCACAGAGTTATCATCTTTTTTAGATAAATGCACTTTCCATTTTAGAGGTTTTCAATATTTTTGCTGAGAACCTTTTGTAGTGCATATGTTTAATAAACATGTATATATGACTATGTACTTACATGTATGTGCTTGTCAAATAAATATCTATCTTTCTATGTATCGATATAAAGTTATTCAAAATCTATGACAAATAAAAATGATAAACAATATATAATTTTAAAACAAAATTGTTTAATTGTTTTAATTCAGAATGTCAAAAACACGACCAAAGGTTGACCAAATTGGAATGAAAGAAGTGGGAATAAGCTCAAATGAATAATACGTTACTGCATTTTTTTGTCTCATTAACATTTTTTTCTAAAAACAGCTAATTGATCAAAGGAAAAGTGTCCCCGTCCCCATACTGTTTTCAAACCCTTTATAAAGATTGTATAAACGGTTGGAGAAATAGCCAAAGACCAACTATTATGGATTAATTAACGGCAGTATGTCACGTGTTCAGTCACTTCCAAAAGGATTTCAAACTCTGCAATCAGTAATGGAATAGAGAAAAAAATCAACATAACATTTGATCCGTCACGCGAGAATACCAACAGTATGGCCTTTGCGTAATGTATCGATCCAGATCAGCCTGCGCAAACTGATCCGGGCCGACACATTCCGTCTCAGGGGGATAGAGGTATAGAGTCATGATTTCCGAAACAGAAAATCCGCAGGAGGCGAAAAGTGTCTATCCGGATAAGACTGCGCGGCATGATTAGGCTGATCCGGGTCCACAATGTTGGTTTTATCGCGGGACGGCTCCTTTTAATTATAACTATATGCTCCACTGCTATTTTAAAAGAAGTTTGTGAACAATCCAGATTGATTCAATTCAATAAACTGTATCATTTTTTATTAATTGTTTAATCATATATATTTTCTTGATATGCTTTTCCCGTCATATTTCCTGTTGTGACATAAGCATGAGGATTGTCTTCTCTTCAATATGCCTTTCACTTTTACTTTATTTTCAAATATGCTCTAAGCGCTTACTGCAAACAATTCTCATTTAAAGCAGTATTCTTTCATAATTGATAATATAAAAAGAAAAATTCATCATGAACCCGATTTGTTCTCTTACAGAAAAAAAAAAAGAATATTTTATTTGTTTTATCCTAGGAAGCACCTGAAAGGGATCTTAGTGCAATATAGATTCTTGCAATATCACTGCATGCAATATAACAGATACTGCATATTTTGTTAATATGAATATAAATGGATTAATATGAAAGTATACAGTTTAACTCTTTCAGCGCCAAATTGTTTAAAGTAGACTCCTTCATGTTCAAAATCGGGCGTTTCTATTTCTCATATAATACAATTTTGGACTGTTTTGATAACTTAAAGGCAAACAATGCTGATTTCAGGTGAGACAGCTCGTTACGAGCTGACTCGCCTGAATCAGTATTGTTTGCAGAAACCGGAATATTGCCTTGGCGCTGAATGAGTAAAGTTAATATTGTTAGACGTTGGATGTGTCAGTGTTGTTTCGTGTGAGTCTGAAGTATATATTAAATAGTGTGTTAATCTCATAGGTCGGTTGAACTTTATTGATTGATTGATAGATTGGTGTTTTACGCCGCTTTCAAAAAAAATCAGTAATATCACGGCGTTTCAGTCATGTGTAAGTTACCAGTTCTACTAGTCCATTTATCCTGACACCAGCCAGTCAGTCGTAATGCCAATTCGAAACCCAGAGCTCTATGGAGGACATCCATTTTACTATCAAGTATTTGGTGTAACCCGGTCGGGGCTCGAACCCACGACCTCCCGCGCCCGAGATGGACGCTCTACCAATACACCAACGCGGCGGTCTGAATTTGATTATTTGTTACACACTGCAAGGCGAATTACAAGAGTGTTAACGGCGATTTCAATGGCTCGAAGTCGCATTCCTTGAATATCCTTTCCAAAGTTCCCTTCAAAGTTTAGATCGCATACCCTATATAAATACCGGTTGTGCTGCCTGTAAATGTACCTACTACGAGTAAGGAGTAGGAAGAACTGAATAACAGACACCTTGACGCGCACACTGTATACTACGTACGTTTTGTACTTTGCTATCAATATGTAGCGTGTTCATTTTGTGATTGAATATAACATTAAAATGGCAAATTAAACAGCTAATTGGCATGAAATAATGAATTAGGTAATACTGCATATATAATATGAATCACTTAACAAAACGTAACACAATCTCACCGTAGATAAATACTGTTCCAGAATCTTTGCGTAAAGTGGTTCTTCCCTCCTCAGTCCCAATGCTTGAACAGCCTACACAGGATTCGTTGCCACCTTTGTAAAATATCCCAGCACAAGAAGAATTCAATGAACAAAGACTTGAGCATATCACTGTATTAGGTGCCTTTTGTGAGAATACAATTTCGTCCGTACTGCATATGTTTCCATCAAATGCAGAAATTTGAGAATATTTTGAAACAATAGATGAACAGTAACATGCACGAAACAGAATTAGTATAATTAGAGAGACAACCATTGTTTGAAATGAAATATAATGAAATAGCTGAAATCAGGTAAATATCTGAACGAGAGTACAACCAGAAATAAATCAAAGTCTTTATACAGATACTTATTAGATATGCATCCCTTAGCAGACAATAACAATGACATCGATCAATAACACCTACCGTCACCGTACAGTACCTTTACTTCATGAACACTTATGTAGGCACGGGCATACATACAAATACAAACAAATATATGAAGCGTTCCACAAGAAAACCAACATTGTAGACTCTGCGTAAAGTATCGACCCGGATCAGCCAAAGCATGCCGTGTAGGCTAACCCGGACAGACACTTTGCGTCATATGTGGAATTTCTGTTTTCAGGACATCCTACTCTATACCTCTATCCCCCTGAGACGGAATATGTTAGCCAGGATTAGCCTGCGCAGGCTGATCTGGGTCGTTACATTACGCAGGGTCAATAATGTTGGTTTTCTCGTGGAACGGCTCATATATATGATTATATATACACACTTTTATAAGTATATACAGATACAAGACACATTTTGTGACATTAGGAAATTATGTGAAGAACTATCCGCATAAAGCTATCATTTCCGGATAACTGTTTTTCTATGACCATCACATGAATTGAATTTTGAAAATAAAAGATTACATAATTAATACAATTGAAAGTAAATGGCTGTTTGTATATTCATTTTACCCGAAGCATATGGACATTGTTCTTTAGAGGTTACTTAAATCTCTGTGACTGATTGGAGAACAGGGGAAAGCCAAATCAAACTGATCCCGGTCTCCACTGGTCGCACATGTCCTAGAGTTGGTTATCGTAGAACACTGGCAAATTGTGATGATTGTTTTAGTATGAGCCGTCCTGCGATAAAACCAACATTGTGGACTCTGCGTAATTATCGAACCGGATCAGCCTAAGCATGCCGCGCAGGCTTATCCGGAGAGACACTTTAAGCCTCATATGGATTTTCTGTTACAGGAATCATTTTTCTATAGCTCTATCCCCCTGAGACGGAATATGTCGGCCCGGATCAGTCTGCGCGGACTGCGCAGGCTGATCTGGATAGATAAATTACGCAGAGGTCATAGTGTTGGTTTTCTCGCGGGACGGCTCACAGGTACATTTATATTATATATAATTCATTAATTTTAAATGCGAAAGGGACTCGTGAACGTGTGAATTATATTCTTCGATGCTAAACATTGTCTTAAAACATCTCCTAATGTTGGTTCGTATAAGCAGTTGCACAATTTCTATTTTATCAGTTTCTTTATATGCATATAGTAAGGTGATTTATCAAGATGCGAAAGGGACTCGTGATAGTGATATATATAGCCTTCGATACTGAACTTGATCGTTTTGTGTATGTGAAGCTGGTAGGGTGATTTATCAAGATGCGAAAGGGACTCGTGATGATGATAAATATAGACTTCGATACTGAACTTGATCGTTTTGTGTATGTGAAGCAGGTAGGGTGATTCATCAAGATGCGAAAGGGACTCGTGATGGTGATAAATATAGCCTTCGATACTGAACTTGATCGTTTTGTGTATGTAAAGCTGGTAGGGTGATTTATCAAGATGCGAAAGGGACTCGTGATGATGATAAATATAGCCTTCGATACTGAACTTGATCGTTGTGTGTATGTGAAGCAGGTAGGGTGATTCATCAAGATGCGAAAGGGACTCGTGATGGTGATAAATATAGCCTTCGATACTGAACTTGATCGTTTTGTGTATGTGAAGCTGGTAGGGTGATCTATCTAGATGAGAACGGGACTCGTGATGGTGATAAATATAGTCTTCGATACTGAACTTGATCGTTTTGTGTATGTGAAGCTGGTAGGGTGATTTATCAAGATGCGAAAGGGACTCGTGATGATGATAAATATAGCCTTCGATACTGAACTTGGTCGTATTGTGTATGTGAAGCTGGTAGGGTGATTTATCTAGATGAGAACGGGACTCGTGATGATGATAAATATAGCCTTCGATACTGAACTTGATCGTTTTGTGTATGTGAAGCTGGTAGAGTGATTTATCAAGATGCGAAAGGGACTCGTGATGATGATAAATATAGCCTTCGATACTGAACTTGATCGTTTTGTGTATGTGAAGCTGAAGGGTGATTTATCTAGATGAGAACGGGACTCGTGATGGTGTTAAATATAGCCTTCGATACTGAACTTGGTCGTTTTGTGTATGTGAAGCAGGTAGGTTGAATCATCCAGATGCGAACGGGACTCGTGATGGTCATAAATATAGTCTTCGATACTGAACTTGGTCGTTTTGTGTATGTGAAGCAGGTGGGTTGATGAACAGAACAGAACAGAACAGAAGTTTATTCATAATTCTTGGACACATATGGTTCATCGTCAAAACATTTACAATATACATGTGCATACGAAAAAAAACAAGCAAATTCATGAAATTTTTATCCCCCGCTTGCAGGAAATATTGTAGGAAAATGTTGAGGTTAGGTTTAATCATGTCAGTAGACTTTTTATTGAACATGTATTAACGGTTCACATTTGTGGCAGTTATTGCACGGAAACAGCAACAAACGACATTTTTTGTTAAATAAGGGGCCATAACTCCACTGAATAAAGTCTACCGAAAGTGACGATCGAACTTGGCCTAGCCCTTAAGGCATTTAACCTTGTTACCAAGTTTGAAAAAAAAACGGTTCACATTTGTGGCAGTAATTGCACGGAAACAGCAACAAACAACATTTTTTTGTTAAATAAGGGGCCATAACTCCACCAAATAAAGTCCGCCAAAAATGACGATCAAACTTGGTCTAGCCCTTAAGGCATTTAACGTTGTTACCAAGTTTGACAAAAAACGGTTCACATTTGTGGCAGTTATTGCAAGGAAACAGCAACAAACGACATTTTTTGATAATTAAGGGGCCATAGCTACACCAAATAAAGTCCGCCGAAAGTGATGATCGAACTTGGCCTAGCCCTTAAGGCATTTAACGTTGTTACTAAGTTTGACAAAAAACGGTTCACATTTGTGGTAGTTATTGCACGGAAACGGCAACAAACAACATTTGTTGTTAATTAAGGGGCCATAACTCCACCGAATGAAGTCTGCCGAAAGTGACGATCGAACTTGGCCTAGCCCTTAAGGCATTTAACCTTGTTACCAAGTTTGAAAAAAAACGGTTCATATTTGTGGCAGTTATTGCACGGAAACAGCAACAAACAACATTTTTGTTAAATAAGGGGCCATAACTCCACCAAATAAAGTCCGTCAAAAATGACGATCAAACTTGGTCTAGCCCTTAAGGCATTTAACGTTGTTACCAAGTTTGAAAAAAAACGGTTCACATTTGTGGCAGTTATTGCACGGAAACAGTTACAAACGACATTTTTTGATAATTAAGGGGCCATAACTCCACCAAATAAAGTCCGCCGAAAGTGATGATCGAACTTGGCCTAGCCCTTAAGGCATTTAACGTTGTTACTAAGTTTGACAAAAAACAGTTCACATTTGTGGCAGTTATTGCACGGAAACAGCAACAAACGACATTTTTTGATAATTAAGGGGCCATAACTCCACCGAATAAAGTCCGCTGAAAATGATGATCGAACTTGGCCTAGCCCTTAAGGCATTTAACGTTGTTACCAAGTTTGACAAAAAACGGTTCACATTTGTGGCAGTTATTGCACGGAAACAGAAACAAACGACATTTTTTGTTAATTAAGGGGCCATAACTCCACCGAATAATGTCCGCCGAAAATGACGATCGAACTTGGCCTAGCCCTTAAGGCATTTAACGTTGTTACCAAGTTTGAAAAAAAAACGGTTCACATTTGTGGCAGTTATTGCACGGAAACGGCAACAAACGACATTTTTTGTTAATTAAGGGGCCATAACTCCACCGAATGAAGTCTGCCGAAAATGACGATCGAACTTGGCCTAGCCCTTAAGGCATTTAACCTTGTTACCAAGTTTGAAAAAAAAACGGTTCATATTTGTGGCAGTTATTGCACGGAAACGAAGTGTGACAGACAGACAGACAGACAGACGGACAGACGGACAAACCGAAATTAATAACCCCCCTTTTTTTCTTCGAAAAAGCGGGGGATAAAAAATAGACATACAGTTTATCAAATTACTATTTTGAAAGAATAATGCACTTCCCAAGAAGGCGGAAATAATGTTTGAAATGAGCGGAATATATAAGTATGCAGATATTTGGATAAAGCGCTTGGTGCTATGTTTTCATGCTATGTTAAACAATAAGCTGATCAGAAAAAGGAGCCATAACTCTCAACGTCTAATCATTTACTACATTAAGTACACTTATTATTTTGTGGTTAGCTTTGGTATAGTATATTCCAATTGCATTTAAAACATTTAGATTTGATGAGTTTAACATAGAAATAATTTGTACATATTAGGATTTCTGAAATACATTTTTTTTATATATATATATGTCTTAGATCTTGATAAAAAGGACAAACTAGCATAACATGAAACTCGTCTTCAATGTCATTTAAATTGCAGAGAGTACATTTCCTATCTTCTCTTTTGATTGTTCTATGTCGACCTGTTTCAATAAATAATTGATGTGACGATAAGCGTAATCTCGCAATGGCATTTCTGTAAGTTGGAATATTCATTTTTTCAAGGTAGCAAGACCTATCAAAAGAGGTTTGTAGGCGTTTGTATAAGATCAGTGAAGGTTTAATATTTACATCAATATACCATTCAGCTATATACATGTCGATCAATCTTTGTCGCAACACTGGAATGAACGTCTTTATGTTAACAGATGCTGGGAATAACCATACATCATAAAATCCAATAATCTGTAGCAAATGTTTAACGTTTCTGACCCAATCAGCATTTGAATCGCTACTATTTCTATTAATATTATAGTTTAATAATGTTGAAAGGATACAATTATTTCCCTTTTCAGTAAAAAGTTTTATAAAATATTTAATAATTCTAATTTTAATAATGACATGGAGTGGAAATCTTCCAAACTCTCCATATTTTAGCAGAATTGCTAGTTGAGGGTTTTACTTTTAATAATCTCTTAAGAAATGTTCTATGCAATCGTTCTACCAATTCACTAGTTAAGAAGCCCCACACTTCACTCGAATAATAAATAAAAGACGCGACAAAGGAATCAAATAAATCAAGCATAATTGTTAATGGTATTTCTTTACCCCTAGTAATAGTGAATAAATCGCTCAGAGCCCGATTAGCTTTACCAACCAATGTTTTAGTAGCATTATGGAAGGTCCCGTTACTTGTAAAAACAATTTCTAAGTAATTATTATTATTATTATTATTTATTTCCTCCCAAATGGAAGATCATTTCAAAATAACAAAGACAATTATTAACAAATTCGATTGAAATATACAACATTATGAATGAGAGAGAGGGGGAGAGAGAAAGAGCGAGAGAGAGAGAGAGAGAGAAAGAGAGAGAGAGAGAGAGAGAGAGAGAGAGAGAGAGAGAGAGAGAGAGAGAGAGAGAGAGAGAGAGAGAGAGAGAGAGAAACAGAGTGAAAGACAATATACAAAAAATAATCTAATTAATTAATGTCAGTATATGAGATGCACCGTAGCTGAATTTAACTAAATGCAATTGTTGATAATAACTTCCCACTAAAGAAACGCTTGACCGAAACGAAGAGAAAAGCGTTCATAGAGAAGGGGATGCAAAAAAAAAAACGTGCAGAAATATACCCACATCAACATATCTCAACAATTAATACATGCAATATTACAACAGCACACAAACAAACAAAACAAACATGACATAAAATAATACTGACAGTATTTATTCAACCCGGTACAAAGTACTTGTAACTATTCCATACGTTATGTAGAAATAGTACCACATGTTTGTAAAACATATCATAATTGTTAAGCAGTACGCTGTTCAAGTTCAGATTCAAACCGAGTAGAGCTTCAACATACTCCTTACCATCCAAAGATTCTAGCATATTGAAAGCACTACTACCAAATTTGACGTAAGTTATTTGTTGAAAGGAATCCGAGAGGGGTCTTACATACAAACAGTTAATCAGAATATGCTCAGTCAAACTTGTTTTAATATCACTATGACTACACCGCGAGCAATGGGAGTAATCAGTGCATGCCGTGTATGCAATTAATTGGGCGATAGAAAAACAAGCACGTAGCATATTCGGATTACGTTTGGCGTAGTCCCACACTGGATTAGCAGAGAACTGATACTGTAGTTTTCTGTATAAGACAAACTGGCTCGAAGACGTTCGAACATTCCATTCTTCTATATAGTAGTTACGAACCTTTGTATTAATACAATGTTTCCAAACATATCTACTAGGAAAATCACCATAAGCTAAATAGTCTTCCAAGCTATTGTAAATATTATATTTATGTAGCAGAGAAACAACATCTGAAATAAACCCGAAATCGGAAGACCCATTCTTAAACAAACTAAGACGTAATAAAAACAAACGTTTGACTGTGCAGTCCCTTTCTAATCGACACAGCTGACCGAAGAAGACAAGTTTTCTCTTCTCTATTTCGGCAGCCAGAGGCAGAGCACAAAGTAAACCAAGTACAATATCTGTTCTTGATCTACTTCTTAGACCTTGGATTTGTTTTAAGCATAGTCTATGAGATCTCTCTAAAGTCAACATGTCTCGATCAGGAAGCGGCTGTAAAAATTCACAACCAAACAGCGCTTTAGGAATAACAATAGATTTGTAGATACTATAGCTGGTTAAGGGATTAAGCCCATGTACGTGTAGTCCTTCCTTAATAAGACCGAAAAATGTCCCCCTTAATTTCCTATCAATATGTTTAGTAAGTAAAGAGTAGTCAGCGTATTTATTGCATTCTATTCCCAAATGATTGTATTCCTCTTTTTCATAAATAATTTCATTACCCATGACAAATGAACGAGAACTGCGTTTGTAAGCACGCTTGGACTCATTAAAAGTGACAACTGCACACTTGTTGGAGTTGTATTGGTATCTCCATAAGCACGAGTATTTGTAACATATACCAATCATACTTTTTAAAGAAGTAATGGATAAAGAGAGAAGGGTCATGTCGTCTGCAAAAGACGGGGCACACAAATGGAGGCCTTCGATTTGAAATCCTAACTGACTGTAAACTAATTGCTCAAGCAATGAATTAATAAATACTAGATACAAAAACGGTGACATAACTCCACCCTGTCTGGTACCTTGTAGAACAGGGAACCAGTCTGAGTAAAAGCCTCTATGCACAACACTGCTATACATATTAGAATACATAGCAATTATGGTCTTTAACAATTTAAGCGAAATGCCAAATTCAAATAACTTTATAAATAGACCGTCATGCCAGACTCGGTCAAAAGCTTGTCGAGCATCTAAAAAACAAGCGTACAACTTACTGTCATTCTCTTTAGAAAATCTTACACTTTCATGAAGAATAAAGGATGTCATAGGACTACCCATATTGGACTGAAACCCACCCTGGAGCGGATGTAACGGTTTATTAATAGACTTGTGAAGACGTTGTAACAACACTTTCTCGTATAATATCAAAATAGACGAGGAAAGTGTTATAGCACGATAACTGTTGGAGTCATTTTTCGGCTTGCCGCCTCCCTTGTGAAGGGTTATTATAGTACCACGCTTAAGCATAATAGGAACAAAACTATAACAAAACATCAAATCAAATAGAAACGTTAAATAGTGTTTCAGAATAAGGCCTCCGTGTATCAGGTGTTCATTAGAGACACGGTCAATACCACACATTTTACCGGTTTTTAAAGTAGACATTGATGATAAAACTTCCGCCTGAGAAATGTGATCACCACTATCCACAATAGGTGCTACCTTGATACTATTACTACGTGCAGTAACATCTACAAAATGAGTGTTATCATAAGAATCACATTCTGTATCAGAGTACAACGAGGCGAAATAACGACCCCACTCATGGCAAATACTTTCTGGATCGCGAAAAACAATCCCATTAAATTTAATTTCATTACAAACATTATTATTTACAGATTTATTTTTATTTTGAAAAAGCCTCCAAAACAAAGGACTATCTACGCCAGAGGCAGTGTCTATGTCTTCGTTTATCTGCTGCAGAAAATTGTTTGAACTGTTTCTATAAATTTTGCGAAAACATCGTTTAGCATCCTTGTATGCCTTATACGAGTCATGATCAGTATCTCTTGGTCTGCCAGCCTCAATCCAAGCCCTGCGTTTTATTCTCATAAGCGCATGGCATTGTTTGAGACTGTCTGACCAATAAGGTTTAAGGTAAGGGCGATAACTGGAGTGCGGAAGATGCGAGGCGGATACTTCATTAATGCTAGTAATAATGCATTGGTATAGTTTATCAATAAAACAGTGTACGTCATCGGTGGGTATGTTATCTATACTAACTGTCAAACAGCGACTAAGATCAGATTCATAATTATACAATTGTTCATGGGATACTTTATGCCATTTGACGGTCAAGACTGGATTTTGAGAAATGTACTCATATAACGTAATTTGTATATTAAAAACTATAGGCCGATGTGAAGAAACGTTAATACTGTCATCATCTAGTATTTTACAGTACTTTATATAACATGACAGTTCTTGAGAAACAATGATGTGATCAATCAAAGACTTATGGCGGTTGTCAAAAGACACATAGCTCGAGTCCGCGCCGGAACACAAGGGGGATATAGTTACATTAAACAAATCGAAGAGAGTGGTTAATCCGCTCAGCGCCGTACCCCTCCCATCGATTTGTTTAATAAAAGTATTTCCATTTAAGTGGGCATTAAAATCTCCCATTAATATGACTCTACCTGATTGAGAGTACAGACTGATTAGATCATGCAGCATCTCCAAGTGTTCCCTAAAGCGAACAATACTATGGTTAGAGCTAGGGAGATACACTTGTATAACATAAATATAGGTTTCACGTGATATCTGCACTTGAATACCCATAATTCTATCCGAGTCAATACATAACGGTGAAATAATATGATTTAATTCATTCTTCCATAGTAAAGCAATGCCGCCTTTTCCTACTTTTCTGTTACTGTTAATAAGAAGATCTGAATCGCATACACCCAATCCATTAAACTTTGGATGTATACTACTCAGAAAATGAAGATCAGACGGATACAACCAGTGCTCAGAAATACCACATATATCTATTGACTCATTTTCTAAAACATTGCTAAGATAGTAAGCACTGGACATTAGTCCAGTAGCGTTCCATGTACATATTTGTAGATTAGCCATAACGCACAGTGTATGAGAAAACAACAACGAAAAGGTAGCCCATACAAGGACCAACAATATAGGACAAATGAAATAACACATCATGTAGTATATTTGCTATTATTACTCTAATATGCATTATCAATTTGATGCTCATGGGGATATGTGTATTCGTGATCACCGTAATTCCCATACTGATCGCAGTCTGCACTGTTATAATCCTCATGACTGCTACGAGACTGCCCGTAGTAGTGGTGACGATTATAACTACCATGGTGTCTATCAACATGGGGATTATACCTCGACCTATTGTTGTTATTCCTAGAGGGATTATTATGCGCCACGTCCCCACTCAAAACAGTATCATCGCTGTCAACTGTATCACTTTGGCTATTCCCATGATATTTCTTAGTGTAACCGTTTTTAGTCAACCATGTCCTGCATGTAACACCTCGCGGCCAGAATCCTTGTTCGGTTAGCTTATTCGAATTAGGCGTTTCAACATTCAGTCGTATTACCACTGACTGTCCGTACCTTTGGCGGAAAACCCTGATCATTGTGACCTTTAAGCCCCTGTTTTTAACATAATTAGTTAGCTTTGGTATTTTCACAGACGATTTAAAACCACCGATATAAAATCGTTTTGGTTTTTTGGCTACACTTTCCATAAAGTCATCATCATCCAACTCAGCATCCTCGCCGATATCACACTTATCAATATTGGCTTCACTATAACTATGACTTTCCTGGGTAGACGCTGAATTATTTTTAACGGTTAAGTCACTGTGTTTATGATTCTCCCCCATACGACGGGAAATATGCACGGGAATATTGCATTTATTACTATAAACAGATGGTTTATCACATGGGTGAACACTGGGCAGATCACGTGTGTAACGGTCTGGCTCGGGTATGCTCCTGTCTAAATTGGGCTGGGTATTGTCAAATGACACGTGTTTGGGCAAAGTGACGGGACTTTTAGACTTACGTTGATCGTTGGTCGCAGTCATTTTCTCGATATGGATAGTGGGGTTTGCTGTTTTGGGGTTTTCCCCTCTCAGGACATCCCGATATGACGTCTTTGCTTGCTGATCTATATCCCTTATTTGGATCGCATTGGTGATTTCTATCACTCTCGATTCAATTTTGCCAAATTGTTTGTCCATCCTTTTACTAATGTTAGCCATTTTCTCATGAACACTCTGTAGCTCTTGCTTATTAGAGTCATTATTTACATTTAGTTCATTAGAAAATAATCTCACGGAGTTCTTTACGCTAATTAGGCCAGATGATTTTTCGTCTTCGATGCGCTGAACGTCATTGCTCAAGCATGTAAGATGCTCAGTTGTTTCCTTTTTGACTTGTAATAAGTCATTTTTAACAAGTTTAATGTCGTTGTGCCAGTTTTTCTTTAGATTATCGTTTTCATGAAGGAGTGATATCAGATCAGCCTGACATTTACACAGTTGAGTTTTTAACAGTCTAATCTCATTTACACAGAAGCTCACTTGATCATCGGCCACCGTTGTATTTAAATTAGAGTCAGTGTACGACTTTGGGAGGCTGAGAATATCTTTCAGTTCTTCAAAGGTCTGATTTTCAAGAGCAGACACTAGACCATATATGTCAGTTGCAATTTTGTTTATAAATTTCTCACCTTTTCTAGTCTTCTTTCGACGTTTCATATCTACATCCTTAGGGAAAGGGTAATCACAATGCTCCTTGCATGCATCAAATACGGAGTTTCGTATCTCGTCCAATCTATCTTCACGAGAGTCTGCCTCCGAGATAATTCGGGAAATAAACACTGCCTTTGTGGCTGTCCTGAATAAATGCTGAACATTGCCTATCAAGGGCCAGTACGTATTATCAGGCGGTGACTGTGAATCACGACGCCGTATATCCTTATACAACCGGTCTACATTTTCTGCTGTCACGTCAATTCTCTGGTGAGTTGACACAAACAATTGTTTGACGCAAGTCTGGGAATCATCTGAGTCCATATCTCGACTGTCGACATCTGTCGGGCGTTGTGCCGGAGTTAACTGGGAAGATACATCTACGAAGATCCTCGTCAATGGTGTAAGTTGAGAGTAACTGCTTCCATTGTAGTTAGCCATCATGTGGATTAAGGGTTTTACCCCTTTTCAACTGCTTGTCACATACACATAGCTCGTGGTGAAAAGTGCTCACTCACGAGTGTTAACAAAATAAAGACAAAGGAAAATATAACTTTTCAATAAATTCCGTATTAGTGTCCACAATTTCAATAATCCAATGATTCTTAAAGGAATACGTATATAATACAATCCAATATATCCAGTTTCATTAATCAATTCCTACTATAAATATGACTTAAATATGATTTAATCCAAACATTTTCGCAGCGACAAAAAATCGCGACTTGCCACCACCGGAAGCGGAAGGGAAGCTGTGTGACAGACAGACGGACAGACGGACAAACCGAAATTAATAACCCCCCTTTTTTTCTTCGAAAAAGCGGGGGATAAAAAATAGACATACAGTTTATCAAATTACTATTTTTAAAGAATAATGCACTTCCCAAGAAGGCGGAAATAATGTTTGAAATGAGCGGAATATATAAGTATGCAGATATTTGGATAAAGCGCTTGGTGCTATGTTTTCATGCTATGTTAAACAATAAGCTGATCAGAAAAAGGAGCCATAACTCTCAACGTCTAATCATTTACTACATTAAGTACACTTATTATTTTGTGGTTAGCTTTGGTATAGTATATTCCAATTGCATTTAAAACATTTAGATTTGATGAGTTTAACATAGAAATAATTTGTACATATTAGGATTTCTGAAATACATTTTTTTTATATATATATATGTCTTAGATCTTGATAAAAAGGACAAACTAGCATAACATGAAACTCGTCTTCAATGTCATTTAAATTGCAGAGAGTACATTTCCTATCTTCTCTTTTGATTGTTCTATGTCGACCTGTTTCAATAAATAATTGATGTGACGATAAGCGTAATCTCGCAACGGCATTTCTGTAAGTTGGAATATTCATTTTTTCAAGGTAGCAAGACCTATCAAAAGAGGTTTGTAGGCGTTTGTATAAGATCAGTGAAGGTTTAATATTTACATCAATATACCATTCAGCTATATACATGTCGATCAATCTTTGTCGCAACACTGGAATGAACGTCTTTATGTTAACAGATGCTGGGAATAACCATACATCATAAAATCCAATAATCTGTAGCAAATGTTTAACGTTTCTGACCCAATCAGCATTTGAATCGCTACTATTTCTATTAATATTATAGTTTAATAATGTTGAAAGGATACAATTATTTCCCTTTTCAGTAAAAAGTTTTATAAAATATTTAATAATTCTAATTTTAATAATGACATGGAGTGGAAATCTTCCAAACTCTCCATATTTTAGCAGAATTGCTAGTTGAGGGTTTTACTTTTAATAATCTCTTAAGAAATGTTCTATGCAATCGTTCTACCAATTCACTAGTTAAGAAGCCCCACACTTCACTCGAATAATAAATAAAAGACGCGACAAAGGAATCAAATAAATCAAGCATAATTGTTAATGGTATTTCTTTACCCCTAGTAATAGTGAATAAATCGCTCAGAGCCCGATTAGCTTTACCAACCAATGTTTTAGTAGCATTATGGAAGGTCCCGTTACTTGTAAAAACAATTTCTAAGTAATTATTATTATTATTATTATTTATTTCCTCCCAAATGGAAGATCATTTCAAAATAACAAAGACAATTATTAACAAATTCGATTGAAATATACAACATTATGAATGAGAGAGAGGGGGAGAGAGAAAGAGCGAGAGAGAGAGAGAGAGAGAAAGAGAGAGAGAGAGAGAGAGAGAGAGAGAGAGAGAGAAACAGAGTGAAAGACAATATACAAAAAATAATCTAATTAATTAATGTCAGTATATGAGATGCACCGTAGCTGAATTTAACTAAATGCAATTGTTGATAATAACTTCCCACTAAAGAAACGCTTGACCGAAACGAAGAGAAAAGCGTTCATAGAGAAGGGGATGCAAAAAAAAAAACGTGCAGAAATATACCCACATCAACATATCTCAACAATTAATACATGCAATATTACAACAGCACACAAACAAACAAAACAAACATGACATAAAATAATACTGACAGTATTTATTCAACCCGGTACAAAGTACTTGTAACTATTCCATACGTTATGTAGAAATAGTACCACATGTTTGTAAAACATATCATAATTGTTAAGCAGTACGCTGTTCAAGTTCAGATTCAAACCGAGTAGAGCTTCAACATACTCCTTACCATCCAAAGATTCTAGCATATTGAAAGCACTACTACCAAATTTGACGTAAGTTATTTGTTGAAAGGAATCCGAGAGGGGTCTTACATACAAACAGTTAATCAGAATATGCTCAGTCAAACTTGTTTTAATATCACTATGACTACACCGCGAGCAATGGGAGTAATCAGTGCATGCCGTGTATGCAATTAATTGGGCGATAGAAAAACAAGCACGTAGCATATTCGGATTACGTTTGGCGTAGTCCCACACTGGATTAGCAGAGAACTGATACTGTAGTTTTCTGTATAAGACAAACTGGCTCGAAGACGTTCGAACATTCCATTCTTCTATATAGTAGTTACGAACCTTTGTATTAATACAATGTTTCCAAACATATCTACTAGGAAAATCACCATAAGCTAAATAGTCTTCCAAGCTATTGTAAATATTATATTTATGTAGCAGAGAAACAACATCTGAAATAAACCCGAAATCGGAAGACCCATTCTTAAACAAACTAAGACGTAATAAAAACAAACGTTTGACTGTGCAGTCCCTTTCTAATCGACACAGCTGACCGAAGAAGACAAGTTTTCTCTTCTCTATTTCGGCAGCCAGAGGCAGAGCACAAAGTAAACCAAGTACAATATCTGTTCTTGATCTACTTCTTAGACCTTGGATTTGTTTTAAGCATAGTCTATGAGATCTCTCTAAAGTCAACATGTCTCGATCAGGAAGCGGCTGTAAAAATTCACAACCAAACAGCGCTTTAGGAATAACAATAGATTTGTAGATACTATAGCTGGTTAAGGGATTAAGCCCATGTACGTGTAGTCCTTCCTTAATAAGACCGAAAAATGTCCCCCTTAATTTCCTATCAATATGTTTAGTAAGTAAAGAGTAGTCAGCGTATTTATTGCATTCTATTCCCAAATGATTGTATTCCTCTTTTTCATAAATAATTTCATTACCCATGACAAATGAACGAGAACTGCGTTTGTAAGCACGCTTGGACTCATTAAAAGTGACAACTGCACACTTGTTGGAGTTGTATTGGTATCTCCATAAGCACGAGTATTTGTAACATATACCAATCATACTTTTTAAAGAAGTAATGGATAAAGAGAGAAGGGTCATGTCGTCTGCAAAAGACGGGGCACACAAATGGAGGCCTTCGATTTGAAATCCTAACTGACTGTAAACTAATTGCTCAAGCAATGAATTAATAAATACTAGATACAAAAACGGTGACATAACTCCACCCTGTCTGGTACCTTGTAGAACAGGGAACCAGTCTGAGTAAAAGCCTCTATGCACAACACTGCTATACATATTAGAATACATAGCAATTATGGTCTTTAACAATTTAAGCGAAATGCCAAATTCAAATAACTTTATAAATAGACCGTCATGCCAGACTCGGTCAAAAGCTTGTCGAGCATCTAAAAAACAAGCGTACAACTTACTGTCATTCTCTTTAGAAAATCTTACACTTTCATGAAGAATAAAGGATGTCATAGGACTACCCATATTGGACTGAAACCCACCCTGGAGCGGATGTAACGGTTTATTAATAGACTTGTGAAGACGTTGTAACAACACTTTCTCGTATAATATCAAAATAGACGAGGAAAGTGTTATAGCACGATAACTGTTGGAGTCATTTTTCGGCTTGCCGCCTCCCTTGTGAAGGGTTATTATAGTACCACGCTTAAGCATAATAGGAACAAAACTATAACAAAACATCAAATCAAATAGAAACGTTAAATAGTGTTTCAGAATAAGGCCTCCGTGTATCAGGTGTTCATTAGAGACACGGTCAATACCACACATTTTACCGGTTTTTAAAGTAGACATTGATGATAAAACTTCCGCCTGAGAAATGTGATCACCACTATCCACAATAGGTGCTACCTTGATACTATTACTACGTGCAGTAACATCTACAAAATGAGTGTTATCATAAGAATCACATTCTGTATCAGAGTACAACGAGGCGAAATAACGACCCCACTCATGGCAAATACTTTCTGGATCGCGAAAAACAATCCCATTAAATTTAATTTCATTACAAACATTATTATTTACAGATTTATTTTTATTTTGAAAAAGCCTCCAAAACAAAGGACTATCTACGCCAGAGGCAGTGTCTATGTCTTCGTTTATCTGCTGCAGAAAATTGTTTGAACTGTTTCTATAAATTTTGCGAAAACATCGTTTAGCATCCTTGTATGCCTTATACGAGTCATGATCAGTATCTCTTGGTCTGCCAGCCTCAATCCAAGCCCTGCGTTTTATTCTCATAAGCGCATGGCATTGTTTGAGACTGTCTGACCAATAAGGTTTAAGGTAAGGGCGATAACTGGAGTGCGGAAGATGCGAGGCGGATACTTCATTAATGCTAGTAATAATGCATTGGTATAGTTTATCAATAAAACAGTGTACGTCATCGGTGGGTATGTTATCTATACTAACTGTCAAACAGCGACTAAGATCAGATTCATAATTATACAATTGTTCATGGGATACTTTATGCCATTTGACGGTCAAGACTGGATTTTGAGAAATGTACTCATATAACGTAATTTGTATATTAAAAACTATAGGCCGATGTGAAGAAACGTTAATACTGTCATCATCTAGTATTTTACAGTACTTTATATAACATGACAGTTCTTGAGAAACAATGATGTGATCAATCAAAGACTTATGGCGGTTGTCAAAAGACACATAGCTCGAGTCCGCGCCGGAACACAAGGGGGATATAGTTACATTAAACAAATCGAAGAGAGTGGTTAATCCGCTCAGCGCCGTACCCCTCCCATCGATTTGTTTAATAAAAGTATTTCCATTTAAGTGGGCATTAAAATCTCCCATTAATATGACTCTACCTGATTGAGAGTACAGACTGATTAGATCATGCAGCATCTCCAAGTGTTCCCTAAAGCGAACAATACTATGGTTAGAGCTAGGGAGATACACTTGTATAACATAAATATAGGTTTCACGTGATATCTGCACTTGAATACCCATAATTCTATCCGAGTCAATACATAACGGTGAAATAATATGATTTAATTCATTCTTCCATAGTAAAGCAATGCCGCCTTTTCCTACTTTTCTGTTACTGTTAATAAGAAGATCTGAATCGCATACACCCAATCCATTAAACTTTGGATGTATACTACTCAGAAAATGAAGATCAGACGGATACAACCAGTGCTCAGAAATACCACATATATCTATTGACTCATTTTCTAAAACATTGCTAAGATAGTAAGCACTGGACATTAGTCCAGTAGCGTTCCATGTACATATTTGTAGATTAGCCATAACGCACAGTGTATGAGAAAACAACAACGAAAAGGTAGCCCATACAAGGACCAACAATATAGGACAAATGAAATAACACATCATGTAGTATATTTGCTATTATTACTCTAATATGCATTATCAATTTGATGCTCATGGGGATATGTGTATTCGTGATCACCGTAATTCCCATACTGATCGCAGTCTGCACTGTTATAATCCTCATGACTGCTACGAGACTGCCCGTAGTAGTGGTGACGATTATAACTACCATGGTGTCTATCAACATGGGGATTATACCTCGACCTATTGTTGTTATTCCTAGAGGGATTATTATGCGCCACGTCCCCACTCAAAACAGTATCATCGCTGTCAACTGTATCACTTTGGCTATTCCCATGATATTTCTTAGTGTAACCGTTTTTAGTCAACCATGTCCTGCATGTAACACCTCGCGGCCAGAATCCTTGTTCGGTTAGCTTATTCGAATTAGGCGTTTCAACATTCAGTCGTATTACCACTGACTGTCCGTACCTTTGGCGGAAAACCCTGATCATTGTGACCTTTAAGCCCCTGTTTTTAACATAATTAGTTAGCTTTGGTATTTTCACAGACGATTTAAAACCACCGATATAAAATCGTTTTGGTTTTTTGGCTACACTTTCCATAAAGTCATCATCATCCAACTCAGCATCCTCGCCGATATCACACTTATCAATATTGGCTTCACTATAACTATGACTTTCCTGGGTAGACGCTGAATTATTTTTAACGGTTAAGTCACTGTGTTTATGATTCTCCCCCATACGACGGGAAATATGCACGGGAATATTGCATTTATTACTATAAACAGATGGTTTATCACATGGGTGAACACTGGGCAGATCACGTGTGTAACGGTCTGGCTCGGGTATGCTCCTGTCTAAATTGGGCTGGGTATTGTCAAATGACACGTGTTTGGGCAAAGTGACGGGACTTTTAGACTTACGTTGATCGTTGGTCGCAGTCATTTTCTCGATATGGATAGTGGGGTTTGCTGTTTTGGGGTTTTCCCCTCTCAGGACATCCCGATATGACGTCTTTGCTTGCTGATCTATATCCCTTATTTGGATCGCATTGGTGATTTCTATCACTCTCGATTCAATTTTGCCAAATTGTTTGTCCATCCTTTTACTAATGTTAGCCATTTTCTCATGAACACTCTGTAGCTCTTGCTTATTAGAGTCATTATTTACATTTAGTTCATTAGAAAATAATCTCACGGAGTTCTTTACGCTAATTAGGCCAGATGATTTTTCGTCTTCGATGCGCTGAACGCAGACGATTTAAAACCACCGATATAAAATCGTTTTGGTTTTTTGGCTACACTTTCCATAAAGTCATCATCATCCAACTCAGCATCCTCGCCGATATCACACTTATCAATATTGGCTTCACTATAACTATGACTTTCCTGGGTAGACGCTGAATTATTTTTAACGGTTAAGTCACTGTGTTTATGATTCTCCCCCATACGACGGGAAATATGCACGGGAATATTGCATTTATTACTATAAACAGATGGTTTATCACATGGGTGAACACTGGGCAGATCACGTGTGTAACGGTCTGGCTCGGGTATGCTCCTGTCTAAATTGGGCTGGGTATTGTCAAATGACACGTGTTTGGGCAAAGTGACGGGACTTTTAGACTTACGTTGATCGTTGGTCGCAGTCATTTTCTCGATATGGATAGTGGGGTTTGCTGTTTTGGGGTTTTCCCCTCTCAGGACATCCCGATATGACGTCTTTGCTTGCTGATCTATATCCCTTATTTGGATCGCATTGGTGATTTCTATCACTCTCGATTCAATTTTGCCAAATTGTTTGTCCATCCTTTTACTAATGTTAGCCATTTTCTCATGAACACTCTGTAGCTCTTGCTTATTAGAGTCATTATTTACATTTAGTTCATTAGAAAATAATCTCACGGAGTTCTTTACGCTAATTAGGCCAGATGATTTTTCGTCTTCGATGCGCTGAACGTCATTGCTCAAGCATGTAAGATGCTCAGTTGTTTCCTTTTTGACTTGTAATAAGTCATTTTTAACAAGTTTAATGTCGTTGTGCCAGTTTTTCTTTAGATTATCGTTTTCATGAAGGAGTGATATCAGATCAGCCTGACATTTACACAGTTGAGTTTTTAACAGTCTAATCTCATTTACACAGAAGCTCACTTGATCATCGGCCACCGTTGTATTTAAATTAGAGTCAGTGTACGACTTTGGGAGGCTGAGAATATCTTTCAGTTCTTCAAAGGTCTGATTTTCAAGAGCAGACACTAGACCATATATGTCAGTTGCAATTTTGTTTATAAATTTCTCACCTTTTCTAGTCTTCTTTCGACGTTTCATATCTACATCCTTAGGGAAAGGGTAATCACAATGCTCCTTGCATGCATCAAATACGGAGTTTCGTATCTCGTCCAATCTATCTTCACGAGAGTCTGCCTCCGAGATAATTCGGGAAATAAACACTGCCTTTGTGGCTGTCCTGAATAAATGCTGAACATTGCCTATCAAGGGCCAGTACGTATTATCAGGCGGTGACTGTGAATCACGACGCCGTATATCCTTATACAACCGGTCTACATTTTCTGCTGTCACGTCAATTCTCTGGTGAGTTGACACAAACAATTGTTTGACGCAAGTCTGGGAATCATCTGAGTCCATATCTCGACTGTCGACATCTGTCGGGCGTTGTGCCGGAGTTAACTGGGAAGATACATCTACGAAGATCCTCGTCAATGGTGTAAGTTGAGAGTAACTGCTTCCATTGTAGTTAGCCATCATGTGGATTAAGGGTTTTACCCCTTTTCAACTGCTTGTCACATACACATAGCTCGTGGTGAAAAGTGCTCACTCACGAGTGTTAACAAAATAAAGACAAAGGAAAATATAACTTTTTAATAAATTCCGTATTAGTGTCCACAATTTCAATAATCCAATGATTCTTAAAGGAATACGTATATAATACAATCCAATATATCCAGTTTCATTAATCAATTCCTACTATAAATATGACTTAAATATGATTTAATCCAAACATTTTCGCAGCGACAAAAAATCGCGACTTGCCACCACCGGAAGCGGAAGGGAAGCTGTGTAACAGACAGACGGACAGACGGACAAACCGAAATTAATAACCCCCCTTTTTTTCTTCGAAAAAGCGGGGGATAAAAAATAGACATACAGTTTATCAAATTACTATTTTTAAAGAATAATGCACTTCCCAAGAAGGCGGAAATAATGTTTGAAATGAGCGGAATATATAAGTATGCAGATATTTGGATAAAGCGCTTGGTGCTATGTTTTCATGCTATGTTAAACAATAAGCTGATCAGAAAAAGGAGCCATAACTCTCAACGTCTAATCATTTACTACATTAAGTACACTTATTATTTTGTGGTTAGCTTTGGTATAGTATATTCCAATTGCATTTAAAACATTTAGATTTGATGAGTTTAACATAGAAATAATTTGTACATATTAGGATTTCTGAAATACATTTTTTTTATATATATATATGTCTTAGATCTTGATAAAAAGGACAAACTAGCATAACATGAAACTCGTCTTCAATGTCATTTAAATTGCAGAGAGTACATTTCCTATCTTCTCTTTTGATTGTTCTATGTCGACCTGTTTCAATAAATAATTGATGTGACGATAAGCGTAATCTCGCAACGGCATTTCTGTAAGTTGGAATATTCATTTTTTCAAGGTAGCAAGACCTATCAAAAGAGGTTTGTAGGCGTTTGTATAAGATCAGTGAAGGTTTAATATTTACATCAATATACCATTCAGCTATATACATGTCGATCAATCTTTGTCGCAACACTGGAATGAACGTCTTTATGTTAACAGATGCTGGGAATAACCATACATCATAAAATCCAATAATCTGTAGCAAATGTTTAACGTTTCTGACCCAATCAGCATTTGAATCGCTACTATTTCTATTAATATTATAGTTTAATAATGTTGAAAGGATACAATTATTTCCCTTTTCAGTAAAAAGTTTTATAAAATATTTAATAATTCCAATTTTAATAATGACATGGAGTGGAAATCTTCCAAACTCTCCATATTTTAGCAGAATTGCTAGTTGAGGGTTTTACTTTTAATAATCTCTTAAGAAATGTTCTATGCAATCGTTCTACCAATTCACTAGTTAAGAAGCCCCACACTTCACTCGAATAATAAATAAAAGACGCGACAAAGGAATCAAATAAATCAAGCATAATTGTTAATGGTATTTCTTTACCCCTAGTAATAGTGAATAAATCGCTCAGAGCCCGATTAGCTTTACCAACCAATGTTTTAGTAGCATTATGGAAGGTCCCGTTACTTGTAAAAACAATTTCTAAGTAATTATTATTATTATTATTCTTTATTTCCTCCCAAATGGAAGATCATTTCAAAATAACAAAGACAATTATTAACAAATTCGATTGAAATATACAACATTATGAATGAGAGAGAGGGGGAGAGAGAAAGAGCGAGAGAGAGAGAGAAAAAGAGAGAGAGAGAGAGAGAGAGAGAGAGAGAGAGAGAGAGAGAGAGAGAGAGAGAGAGAGAGAGAGAGAGAGAGAGAGAAACAGAGTGAAAGACAATATACAAAAAATAATCTAATTAATTAATGTCAGTATATGAGATGCACCGTAGCTGAATTTAACTAAATGCAATTGTTGATAATAACTTCCCACTAAAGAAACGCTTGACCGAAACGAAGAGAAAAGCGTTCATAGAGAAGGGGATGCAAAAAAAAAAACGTGCAGAAATATACCCACATCAACATATCTCAACAATTAATACATGCAATATTACAACAGCACACAAACAAACAAAACAAACATGACATAAAATAATACTGACAGTATTTATTCAACCCGGTACAAAGTACTTGTAACTATTCCATACGTTATGTAGAAATAGTACCACATGTTTGTAAAACATATCATAATTGTTAAGCAGTACGCTGTTCAAGTTCAGATTCAAACCGAGTAGAGCTTCAACATACTCCTTACCATCCAAAGATTCTAGCATATTGAAAGCACTACTACCAAATTTGACGTAAGTTATTTGTTGAAAGGAATCCGAGAGGGGTCTTACATACAAACAGTTAATCAGAATATGCTCAGTCAAACTTGTTTTAATATCACTATGACTACACCGCGAGCAATGGGAGTAATCAGTGCATGCCGTGTATGCAATTAATTGGGCGATAGAAAAACAAGCACGTAGCATATTCGGATTACGTTTGGCGTAGTCCCACACTGGATTAGCAGAGAACTGATACTGTAGTTTTCTGTATAAGACAAACTGGCTCGAAGACGTTCGAACATTCCATTCTTCTATATAGTAGTTACGAACCTTTGTATTAATACAATGTTTCCAAACATATCTACTAGGAAAATCACCATAAGCTAAATAGTCTTCCAAGCTATTGTAAATATTATATTTATGTAGCAGAGAAACAACATCTGAAATAAACCCGAAATCGGAAGACCCATTCTTAAACAAACTAAGACGTAATAAAAACAAACGTTTGACTGTGCAGTCCCTTTCTAATCGACACAGCTGACCGAAGAAGACAAGTTTTCTCTTCTCTATTTCGGCAGCCAGAGGCAGAGCACAAAGTAAACCAAGTACAATATCTGTTCTTGATCTACTTCTTAGACCTTGGATTTGTTTTAAGCATAGTCTATGAGATCTCTCTAAAGTCAACATGTCTCGATCAGGAA
Source organism: Serripes groenlandicus (assembly GCA_031761405.1). NCBI lineage: Eukaryota > Metazoa > Mollusca > Bivalvia > Cardiida > Cardiidae > Serripes > Serripes groenlandicus. Next base: position 89,005 of record JASEVX010000248.1, read on the forward strand.
GCGGCTGTAAAAATTCACAACCAAACAGCGCTTTAGGAATAACAATAGATTTGTAGATACTATAGCTGGTTAAGGGATTAAGCCCATGTACGTGTAGTCCTTCCTTAATAAGACCGAAAAATGTCCCCCTTAATTTCCTATCAATATGTTTAGTAAGTAAAGAGTAGTCAGCGTATTTATTGCATTCTATTCCCAAATGATTGTATTCCTCTTTTTCATAAATAATTTCATTACCCATGACAAATGAACGAGAACTGCGTTTGTAAGCACGCTTGGACTCATTAAAAGTGACAACTGCACACTTGTTGGAGTTGTATTGGTATCTCCATAAGCACGAGTATTTGTAACATATACCAATCATACTTTTTAAAGAAGTAATGGATAAAGAGAGAAGGGTCATGTCGTCTGCAAAAGACGGGGCACACAAATGGAGGCCTTCGATTTGAAATCCTAACTGACTGTAAACTAATTGCTCAAGCAATGAATTAATAAATACTAGATACAAAAACGGTGACATAACTCCACCCTGTCTGGTACCTTGTAGAACAGGGAACCAGTCTGAGTAAAAGCCTCTATGCACAACACTGCTATACATATTAGAATACATAGCAATTATGGTCTTTAACAATTTAAGCGAAATGCCAAATTCAAATAACTTTATAAATAGACCGTCATGCCAGACTCGGTCAAAAGCTTGTCGAGCATCTAAAAAACAAGCGTACAACTTACTGTCATTCTCTTTAGAAAATCTTACACTTTCATGAAGAATAAAGGATGTCATAGGACTACCCATATTGGACTGAAACCCACCCTGGAGCGGATGTAACGGTTTATTAATAGACTTGTGAAGACGTTGTAACAACACTTTCTCGTATAATATCAAAATAGACGAGGAAAGTGTTATAGCACGATAACTGTTGGAGTCATTTTTCGGCTTGCCGCCTCCCTTGTGAAGGGTTATTATAGTACCACGCTTAAGCATAATAGGAACAAAACTATAACAAAACATCAAATCAAATAGAAACGTTAAATAGTGTTTCAGAATAAGGCCTCCGTGTATCAGGTGTTCATTAGAGACACGGTCAATACCACACATTTTACCGGTTTTTAAAGTAGACATTGATGATAAAACTTCCGCCTGAGAAATGTGATCACCACTATCCACAATAGGTGCTACCTTGATACTATTACTACGTGCAGTAACATCTACAAAATGAGTGTTATCATAAGAATCACATTCTGTATCAGAGTACAACGAGGCGAAATAACGACCCCACTCATGGCAAATACTTTCTGGATCGCGAAAAACAATCCCATTAAATTTAATTTCATTACAAACATTATTATTTACAGATTTATTTTTATTTTGAAAAAGCCTCCAAAACAAAGGACTATCTACGCCAGAGGCAGTGTCTATGTCTTCGTTTATCTGCTGCAGAAAATTGTTTGAACTGTTTCTATAAATTTTGCGAAAACATCGTTTAGCATCCTTGTATGCCTTATACGAGTCATGATCAGTATCTCTTGGTCTGCCAGCCTCAATCCAAGCCCTGCGTTTTATTCTCATAAGCGCATGGCATTGTTTGAGACTGTCTGACCAATAAGGTTTAAGGTAAGGGCGATAACTGGAGTGCGGAAGATGCGAGGCGGATACTTCATTAATGCTAGTAATAATGCATTGGTATAGTTTATCAATAAAACAGTGTACGTCATCGGTGGGTATGTTATCTATACTAACTGTCAAACAGCGACTAAGATCAGATTCATAATTATACAATTGTTCATGGGATACTTTATGCCATTTGACGGTCAAGACTGGATTTTGAGAAATGTACTCATATAACGTAATTTGTATATTAAAAACTATAGGCCGATGTGAAGAAACGTTAATACTGTCATCATCTAGTATTTTACAGTACTTTATATAACATGACAGTTCTTGAGAAACAATGATGTGATCAATCAAAGACTTATGGCGGTTGTCAAAAGACACATAGCTCGAGTCCGCGCCGGAACACAAGGGGGATATAGTTACATTAAACAAATCGAAGAGAGTGGTTAATCCGCTCAGCGCCGTACCCCTCCCATCGATTTGTTTAATAAAAGTATTTCCATTTAAGTGGGCATTAAAATCTCCCATTAATATGACTCTACCTGATTGAGAGTACAGACTGATTAGATCATGCAGCATCTCCAAGTGTTCCCTAAAGCGAACAATACTATGGTTAGAGCTAGGGAGATACACTTGTATAACATAAATATAGGTTTCACGTGATATCTGCACTTGAATACCCATAATTCTATCCGAGTCAATACATAACGGTGAAATAATATGATTTAATTCATTCTTCCATAGTAAAGCAATGCCGCCTTTTCCTACTTTTCTGTTACTGTTAATAAGAAGATCTGAATCGCATACACCCAATCCATTAAACTTTGGATGTATACTACTCAGAAAATGAAGATCAGACGGATACAACCAGTGCTCAGAAATACCACATATATCTATTGACTCATTTTCTAAAACATTGCTAAGATAGTAAGCACTGGACATTAGTCCAGTAGCGTTCCATGTACATATTTGTAGATTAGCCATAACGCACAGTGTATGAGAAAACAACAACGAAAAGGTAGCCCATACAAGGACCAACAATATAGGACAAATGAAATAACACATCATGTAGTATATTTGCTATTATTACTCTAATATGCATTATCAATTTGATGCTCATGGGGATATGTGTATTCGTGATCACCGTAATTCCCATACTGATCGCAGTCTGCACTGTTATAATCCTCATGACTGCTACGAGACTGCCCGTAGTAGTGGTGACGATTATAACTACCATGGTGTCTATCAACATGGGGATTATACCTCGACCTATTGTTGTTATTCCTAGAGGGATTATTATGCGCCACGTCCCCACTCAAAACAGTATCATCGCTGTCAACTGTATCACTTTGGCTATTCCCATGATATTTCTTAGTGTAACCGTTTTTAGTCAACCATGTCCTGCATGTAACACCTCGCGGCCAGAATCCTTGTTCGGTTAGCTTATTCGAATTAGGCGTTTCAACATTCAGTCTTATTACCACTGACTGTCCGTACCTTTGGCGGAAAACCCTGATCATTGTGACCTTTAAGCCCCTGTTTTTAACATAATTAGTTAGCTTTGGTATTTTCACAGACGATTTAAAACCACCGATATAAAATCGTTTTGGTTTTTTGGCTACACTTTCCATAAAGTCATCATCATCCAACTCAGCATCCTCGCCGATATCACACTTATCAATATTGGCTTCACTATAACTATGACTTTCCTGGGTAGACGCTGAATTATTTTTAACGGTTAAGTCACTGTGTTTATGATTCTCCCCCATACGACGGGAAATATGCACGGGAATATTGCATTTATTACTATAAACAGATGGTTTATCACATGGGTGAACACTGGGCAGATCACGTGTGTAACGGTCTGGCTCGGGTATGCTCCTGTCTAAATTGGGCTGGGTATTGTCAAATGACACGTGTTTGGGCAAAGTGACGGGACTTTTAGACTTACGTTGATCGTTGGTCGCAGTCATTTTCTCGATATGGATAGTGGGGTTTGCTGTTTTGGGGTTTTCCCCTCTCAGGACATCCCGATATGACGTCTTTGCTTGCTGATCTATATCCCTTATTTGGATCGCATTGGTGATTTCTATCACTCTCGATTCAATTTTGCCAAATTGTTTGTCCATCCTTTTACTAATGTTAGCCATTTTCTCATGAACACTCTGTAGCTCTTGCTTATTAGAGTCATTATTTACATTTAGTTCATTAGAAAATAATCTCACGGAGTTCTTTACGCTAATTAGGCCAGATGATTTTTCGTCTTCGATGCGCTGAACGTCATTGCTCAAGCATGTAAGATGCTCAGTTGTTTCCTTTTTGACTTGTAATAAGTCATTTTTAACAAGTTTAATGTCGTTGTGCCAGTTTTTCTTTAGATTATCGTTTTCATGAAGGAGTGATATCAGATCAGCCTGACATTTACACAGTTGAGTTTTTAACAGTCTAATCTCATTTACACAGAAGCTCACTTGATCATCGGCCACCGTTGTATTTAAATTAGAGTCAGTGTACGACTTTGGGAGGCTGAGAATATCTTTCAGTTCTTCAAAGGTCTGATTTTCAAGAGCAGACACTAGACCATATATGTCAGTTGCAATTTTGTTTATAAATTTCTCACCTTTTCTAGTCTTCTTTCGACGTTTCATATCTACATCCTTAGGGAAAGGGTAATCACAATGCTCCTTGCATGCATCAAATACGGAGTTTCGTATCTCGTCCAATCTATCTTCACGAGAGTCTGCCTCCGAGATAATTCGGGAAATAAACACTGCCTTTGTGGCTGTCCTGAATAAATGCTGAACATTGCCTATCAAGGGCCAGTACGTATTATCAGGCGGTGACTGTGAATCACGACGCCGTATATCCTTATACAACCGGTCTACATTTTCTGCTGTCACGTCAATTCTCTGGTGAGTTGACACAAACAATTGTTTGACGCAAGTCTGGGAATCATCTGAGTCCATATCTCGACTGTCGACATCTGTCGGGCGTTGTGCCGGAGTTAACTGGGAAGATACATCTACGAAGATCCTCGTCAATGGTGTAAGTTGAGAGTAACTGCTTCCATTGTAGTTAGCCATCATGTGGATTAAGGGTTTTACCCCTTTTCAACTGCTTGTCACATACACATAGCTCGTGGTGAAAAGTGCTCACTCACGAGTGTTAACAAAATAAAGACAAAGGAAAATATAACTTTTCAATAAATTCCGTATTAGTGTCCACAATTTCAATAATCCAATGATTCTTAAAGGAATACGTATATAATACAATCCAATATATCCAGTTTCATTAATCAATTCCTACTATAAATATGACTTAAATATGATTTAATCCAAACATTTTCGCAGCGACAAAAAATCGCGACTTGCCACCACCGGAAGCGGAAGGGAAGCTGTGTGACAGACAGACGGACAAACCGAAATTAATAACCCCCCTTTTTTTCTTCGAAAAAGCGGGGGATAAAAAATAGACATACAGTTTATCAAATTACTATTTTGAAAGAATAATGCACTTCCCAAGAAGGCGGAAATAATGTTTGAAATGAGCGGAATATATAAGTATGCAGATATTTGGATAAAGCGCTTGGTGCTATGTTTTCATGCTATGTTAAACAATAAGCTGATCAGAAAAAGGAGCCATAACTCTCAACGTCTAATCATTTACTACATTAAGTACACTTATTCTTTTGTGGTTAGCTTTGGTATAGTATATTCCAATTGCATTTAAAACATTTAGATTTGATGAGTTTAACATAGAAATAATTTGTACATATTAGGATTTCTGAAATACATTTTTTTTATATATATATATGTCTTAGATCTTGATAAAAAGGACAAACTAGCATAACATGAAACTCGTCTTCAATGTCATTTAAATTGCAGAGAGTACATTTCCTATCTTCTCTTTTGATTGTTCTATGTCGACCTGTTTCAATAAATAATTGATGTGACGATAAGCGTAATCTCGCAACGGCATTTCTGTAAGTTGGAATATTCATTTTTTCAAGGTAGCAAGACCTATCAAAAGAGGTTTGTAGGCGTTTGTATAAGATCAGTGAAGGTTTAATATTTACATCAATATACCATTCAGCTATATACATGTCGATCAATCTTTGTCGCAACACTGGAATGAACGTCTTTATGTTAACAGATGCTGGGAATAACCATACATCATAAAATCCAATAATCTGTAGCAAATGTTTAACGTTTCTGACCCAATCAGCATTTGAATCGCTACTATTTCTATTAATATTATAGTTTAATAATGTTGAAAGGATACAATTATTTCCCTTTTCAGTAAAAAGTTTTATAAAATATTTAATAATTCTAATTTTAATAATGACATGGAGTGGAAATCTTCCAAACTCTCCATATTTTAGCAGAATTGCTAGTTGAGGGTTTTACTTTTAATAATCTCTTAAGAAATGTTCTATGCAATCGTTCTACCAATTCACTAGTTAAGAAGCCCCACACTTCACTCGAATAATAAATAAAAGACGCGACAAAGGAATCAAATAAATCAAGCATAATTGTTAATGGTATTTCTTTACCCCTAGTAATAGTGAATAAATCGCTCAGAGCCCGATTAGCTTTACCAACCAATGTTTTAGTAGCATTATGGAAGGTCCCGTTACTTGTAAAAACAATTTCTAAGTAATTAAAAGTGGGCAATTGTGCTATACTTTTACCAAGGTATTTAAAATTGTATCGATTTTGAGCCTTTCTGCCTTTTTGAAAAACAACTATTTTGGATTTTTCAGCATTTACTGTTAATTTCCACTTTTTACAATATAATTCGAAAGCATCCAATAAATTTTGTAGACCGTCCTCGGTATCTGAAATTAAAACCGAGTCGTCAGCAAATAAGAGTAAATAAATGGATAATTGGCCAAGCGTAAAGTCATGAGCTGTATTATGTTGTAAAAATAACTCAATGTCATTTACAAACAGTGAAAATAATATTGGTGACATGGTCTCTCCCTGCAATAATCCAACGTTACAATCGAAGAGATCCGATACGTTATTTAGATGTTTAACACATAATTTTACATCTTCGTATAATGAACGAATTAGACTTAATACTTTGCCAGTAACACCTTGTTTTATCAATTTAAACCACAAGCCGTTTCGATAAATAGAATCGAAACATTTTTATAAGTCAATAAAACAACAGAACAATTGTTTCTTATCCCGGAATTGTTTCTGAATAAAGGAATTAAGTAGGAATATAGCGTCTACTGTACTGAAATTAGCTTTAAAGCCAAATTGTGCATCACTGATCACATCATATTTTACCGACCAAATTTTTAGACGCTCATTGATTAAAGATGTAAATAGTTTTGCAAAACAGCTCGTAAGGGCTATTCCTCTGTAATTATTTGGATCTGATCGATCCCCTTTCTTATGAATAGGTACGATTAAACCCTGGGACCATGACTTTGGGTATGTTTTCTTGTCGAGTATGTAATTAAAGAGGATTTGCAAGGGTGTATCTAGACAATCTATACACACACTCCTTGAAATATTCATACATTATATTGTCGGTAGAGCATGCCTTATTAGAACCTAACTTTTTAATACATTTTCTTATTTCCATAATTGTAAATGGCTCATCTAATTCATCGTAGATGCATTCATTTGATTTCATGTCATAGTCATTTACGAAATTCTGGCATTCGGTATCTTCTTCGATAGAAATATCTGATGATAATGTTTTAAAATGTTCAAAAAAATCACAAAGCTCAATATCAGAGCAATGATACTTAAAATCTTTCTTTATCAAGAGAAATTCTTTTCTATTTTCATCGTTTTTATTCAAATTGTAATTTCTTAGTGCTCCTGCATATAGTATCTTTTTCTGTTTACAACTTTCATCAAACCATTTTTTCATAGAATAACTAGAGTTGTCATTTGAAAATACATTTTTCTTATATCTTATGTGTTTTTCAAAATATGCATTACCCTTACTGCTTAAGAAATCAGTGAAAATGTTAACTAAACGATCAGAATCACAGTCAAGTAACATATTATCCTCTAAACTAGAGCAAAGATTATTGGTCGAGGTACCGACATCATGGATAAAACTATCTTTAAATTCAGATTCCCATTTATGTATGACACGCTCTTCCCACATTGAAGTTTCACTTTGAGCGTTGTTAACCCGTAGGTTAAACGAAATAGGGGTGTGATTAGAAAATATATTGAAATTATGTATACAAAAAATTAACAAAATGTCAAAATAACAATGACTGGTTATCACATAGTCTACTGTACTTTCTCCGTTATGGGTGAAACACGTGTAATTACCTACATTACAGTCTTTACCAACCCTTCCGTTTATAATGCGCATATCAAGCGATTTGCACAACTCCAAAAGACAATCACCAAATCGATTCGACCCCTTATCGCATGACGAGCGAGGTAAGTACTCATCTATTTCGTGATAGCTATCAAGATCATGGTCACCAAGCAGTCTATCATTCAATATGAAATCTGTTTTACATCCTACCCGTGCATTGAAGTCACCCAATAAAAACACTTTACCCCCTATGCTCTGAAAATGCCTAATGCCCGATTCTATTTTTTCAAAAACATCAAAGTCATAATTATCGTATATTGGTGAACCTTCTGGGGCAATATATGTAGAACACAGATAAAGGTTTTCAGAAATATTAAAATACGATTTTTCAAGTTTAAACCACTAAAAACAGTGTTTGATTAGTTTCTCGCCACTACATAAAGTGTTTTTAACATAGAGTAAAATACCACCGCTATTTCTCCTAGCCTTTCTGTGTTGCAATTTTCTATAGGAATGAAATAACTTATAACCATTAATATTTATGTTTGATTTTCGATTAGTCCATGTCTCACTTAAAAATATCAAATCGTAATCGCTAATGATTGAGTTGATGAATCAGCATGCGAAAAGGACTCGAGGCAATAACACACGTTAATTTTCACTGTCCTTGTTACAATTCTTTTAAACTTATACGTTCATTCAGGTCATCTATTTCAATCAATACTGTACCAAAAATATAATAGGTCTTGAGAAATTTTAATTGACTTATGCAAGTTTAAATTACATTATCTAGGATATTCTATACGTTCATTCAGGTCATCTATTTCAATCAATACTGTACCAAAAATATAATAGGTCTTGAGAAATTTTAATTGACTTATGCAAGTTTAAATTACATTATCTAGGATATTCTGACATAATTTGTGTACAATTTTATAGAATGGGAACATGTCATTTGTTCATGTTGCTATGTTGTGTTACCTTTGTTTGAAGTTGTTTTACTATATATACATACAACAATGCCATTTACTATTAAAATTATTTTGAGATTTGTGACATTTCATTCATGATTCCGATTGTTTACTGTTATTTCTTGTTACACTTATATAGGCTTTCAATTTTTTTTTTTATTGATATATTAGTAAAACGTTGAATTGTGTTATAATTGTGTTTTTTACAGCTTTATCTTCAAAATGGATTGCAGTCCTGCCTTTTCAATGTTGTTGTCCGGATAGCAATTTATCCGGGTACTACTACACTATTATTTATCACGGATGATTTTCAATGTTTATATCGATCGGTGGAAAACGACGAGATAAATCGAAAGCCGTAGTTTTATTTTGACCCTGTGAATAAATAGTTATGCCAAATATTTGCTCGATTAAATAGAATCGGCATTGTTTGTTTCAATCCGAACGCTAGATTACAGAATGCATCGGCTCATTAATATTTAGAACATTTAGAGCACCGGCTCATTAATATTCATATATTCATAAACTGAAAATTACTCTGCACACACAAAACACGCCCTTATGAATGAATATGTAAGTTTTATTTTTGTAATATACATGTTAAATGTAACAAAGAAAAACGTCAAACGTGTAAAACAAGATAATTCACAATATGAAAGTATGCAATAAAAAGGTTATTGACCCTGTACTGTGAAATCATCGTTGGACCTCGTTCTTTGGCGAACATAGCCTCGCAAGCTCGGCAACGTCAACCAAAGAACTCGATCCATCGATGATTTCACAGTACAGGGTCAATAACCTATAATGTTAATTAATGAAGTGCATTTAAAAGATTTAATGAGAATGCAGATAAGATCTTTTGTTTTGTTTGAATGTGTTTTACGCCCCTTACAATAGCATTTCAGTCATAACTTGACCGGGGATCAACCCTGGTCTCCCGCTTCGTATAAAGGACAATTTCCCGGATATCTCCCAATTCTCGTTCAAATTTTATTGTCAATGAAAGTGTTATTTCCTTAATTAAAATAAAACAAGGCTCTTGATGGGTCGCTTCAACAACTCTCCACTCAAGTGAGGTTCCTCGAGGAAAATAGCCAATAATATACTGGCTGCGTTTAGCCTTGCCCAGTTAATCCGCTAAACAAACTAGCCTCGAGTGGGGTTTGTACAACATACGGCACGGATTTTTTATTTCCTGCACACTTTGTAAATATTACAGAGTAATGGTTTTTAACATGTTGTTTCTCATTTGTGATATTGTCAGGACTGCTGGCGAAATAAATACAACAAGTTCACATGCTCGAGAGGGTAATACTAGTACCCGATATTACGACGGCAAACTGAATTTTGATTATGCCCAAGGTAACTGCTACACATGTTCGTGCATGTCTATGGTAAATGTAGAAGATTCAAAACTGTTACGCACACCGGCTTAAAAACCGGTTACCTACATATTCATAGCAATGGACTTTATCTCGGGACATCAAAACTCGACTTAAGTTGCATTGTGCAATCTATTGTTTACCACATTTGCAGGAAGAAGGAGACATTTATATAAATGAAATACAGTTTCCATAGGTTTGTCAAAATGTTTTCAAAATATTTGCATGTGGAACCATGTTAAACCATTGAGCAATTCCGACGAAATAACTCATATATATCGTTTGTAAATTATAATATAATGTAAATTAAGAAGAAATATCTTTATCTTTGCAATCTATGTGTCGTCATGATACTTGAAATTCAGAATGTTTCCAATAAAGAGTTTACATATTTGATGTACCTAACCAACCCTTCCTCAGATACAACAACAACTAGAAATAAACAGCAGACGCCTTTTAACACATTTAGAAATTAAACATTGTAACATAAGGGATTTTTCAATTGCTCTTTTGCTATAATAATTTAATAACTAATAAGTGTCTGCATGTGGAAAAAGCTTCAAGTGTTATTTGTTCATCAAATCGTATGTTATGGAACTCTTTCTGGTGACTAACCAAAATAGAATGTTTAACCTTTTTCCACTTGCAGAGACATGTTCAAGTATATGCAGCTGGTCTTAATGAACAATTTTAAATTTCCATGTTTTCAAATCTATCAAATAATTATATTATTTCATCTATGCATGACCGACCAAACGACGGAAATCATGATTTAGGAATCATGACAGTAAATATCATACGTTGGTCAAATATGTTTATTTCCTGATATCTGTATGATCAAATCAGGAACAGAAATCTTAACCTTATACAGATAAATGTTGGCGCCTCTGCAGTAGACGACGTTTGAAAACAGTGAGATTTCTACTTTTGCCAAAATGTTTCAAACTATATTAAAAAAAACTTTCATTTACATATGTTTTCAAAGATATTAATCCTTTCCCACATTCAGCAATTATGTAGCAGATGTCTCCAAATATGTCTTTGAATAATATCTGTAAAGGAAAGTTCTGTAACGGGAACGGGGTATAGGTGTAAATACCACTTCTACTGCCTTGTCGTAGAAAGCCGGCTTTTATAGCGACGTTGGTAGAGTGGTTGACCTTTACTTGAAGTTAAGCAACGTTCATCACGATAAGTGCCTGGATGGGTGACCCGCGGTGGCTTAACGCCGGTACACGTTACAAATGATGGCAGGGGTGGGATTTGGGGTTGATATCACCATCATCGCCGGTGGTTCCCAGTGATGTTACATAGACTCCGTTCTGGTATACTGCTTGTGTTCAGTTGTGTGACTTCGGGTCGAAGTCAAGAGAAAGAGGGATAAATGTAACGGGAACGGGTTATAGGTACAAATATCAACATCATCCGCGGACCCCAGTGGTTCCCAGTGATGTTACATAGACTCCGTTCTGGTATACTGCTTGTGTTCAGTTGTGTGACCTCGGGTCGAAGTCAAGAGAAAAGAAGGAGAAGCGTAACGGGAACGGGGTATAGGTATAAATACCACTTCTACAGCCTTGCTGTGAAAGTAGGCTTTTATAGCGACGTTGGTAAAGTGGTAGACCGTTTCTTTAAAGTTAAGCAACGTTCATCGCGGTTAGTGCCTGACGGCTGACCCGCGATGGCTTAACGCTGGTACGAGTTACAAATGGTGGCAGCGGTGGGATTTGGGGTTGATATCACCATCATCCCCGGTGGTTCCCAATGATGTTACATAGACTCCGCTCTAGTGTAATGCTTGTGTTCAGTTGTGTGACTTCGGGTCGAAGTCAAGAGAAAGAGGGAGAAATGAAACGGGAAATATGTGTAAATACCACTTCTACGGCCTTGTCGTAGAAGCCGTCTTTTATAGCGACGTTGGTAGAGTGGTTGACATTTTCTTGCAGTTAAGCAACGTTCATCGCGGCGATTAGTGCCTCGATGGGTGACCCGCGATGGTTTTACGCCGACACACGTTACAGTTAATTTATTGAAAAACAATGCGGCAAATGGAGTCATTTCTCATGCTGAAGATTTATCAAATGTGTTTGCTGTGGTAACAGGGAAAACAAAAATCTGAGCATGGCAAATTGTCTCTTTTGTCCATAAATTATTATTCTTGAGCTCATAATTGTGATTAATTATGTTATGCATGTGTGATTATAATTGCCATTCTCGTCTTAAATGTATTCTTTTCGCAAAGGAAGAATTCGTTTAACCCATTCCAAAATACAACAGTTCTGCAGCCTATGACTTTGAAAATATCAAGGGAACTATATGGAAAAAATGTAATTATTGAATAAAGTCGATAACGGAGTGGCAAAAGGAGATGTTGAGCATTCATCCTGTTGCAAGAATACTCAATGCATCATAATGTGTCCGACTGTGGGAAAAGTTTAACTGATCAAAAGCCACATAATTGAGCATCTGCGTAATGAATCGACCCAGAACAGCCTGCGCAGACTGATCCGGACCGACACATTCCGTCTCAGGGGGATATAGGTATAGAGTAATGATATCTGAAACAGAAAATCCACAGGAGGCGAACAATGTCTATCCGATAAGCCTGCGCGGCATACTAAGACTGATCTGGGTCGATACTTTACGCAGTCCACAATTTTGGTTTTCTCGCGGGACGGCTCATTATTATCTGCAAGTGTCTTAATTCCTTTGGGTCGTGCAAAAATAGACCAGTCACTTACGATGAGTGTTAAAACCAAAAGGGTCACGAGTTTGAACCTCTGCTATTTCATTTATTCCTTTAGGTGATTGACAATATTCGTCGTGACTAGCTTTTTGTGTTTGCCACCAAATTGAAGGTCATCTCGTCTGAAGGCTCAAGGTGATCTATTGTAATCTTCTCCGGCTGCATTAATTAGCCGGGGTTTCAATTACTACAGCTGTACTAACCAGCCGAAACGCTTGACAGTCGAATCGAACGAGCTTAAACCACTTGTTGTAGTAGATTCATTGTTTGGTGTTAAACACTGCTTTCAACAATCTTTTAGTTTTATCACGACGTTTCCTGGGTAAGTTACCAGTACTGCTGGTCCATTTATCTTGATCCAAGCCAGTCACTCGTAATGATAGCCAACCCTGAGCGCAAAGGAGGGCATCCATAAGTCTTTGGTATGACCTGGCCGGGGATGGAACCGGCCGCTCTAGCACTACACCACCGGGGCGGTCTGTGAGAATTGAGGGTTGAATTTTGTTGATTTACAAAGAAACAAAGGAGGACTTTATTTGGTGTAATGTGTCCTAAAGAGCTTCTGGGTCAAACAATGAAAGATTATTTTGTGTCGTCTGCAAAGATGAAAGCATTCTATGTTCACTGACGGGTGGGATACAGTCAAATGGCCTGATCAATGATGAAACGGCCATATGGTTTAAGATCATAATCTTATCTCCTTAACAAGCAAATGAGCCGTCCCGCAAGAAAGCCAACAGTATGGCCTCTGCGTAATGTATCAATCCAGATCAGCCTGCCGACCTTTTCGTCTCGGGGCGATATAGGAATAGAATAATGATTCCTGAAACATAAAAAGCCACAGGAGGCGAAGGTGTCTGTCCGGGTTAGCCTGTGCGGCATGCTTAGGCTGATCCGGGTCGATACTTTACGCAGAGTCCATAATAGAGGGTCACCCAAGGAATTCTACAAAATTCTAAAAAAGAAAGTGCCAACCAGCTTGAGAGAAGATTTTTTAACTTGTTTTCGGTTGACATGGAAATTAGACTTGTATGACTTGCATGGATTAAAAAACAAGAGCTGTCCTCGACTATCTCACCGCTGTTTAGTTACTGAGATATGGACTCTAATGTAGTTGCATTCAAAACTTTATTTTCATTTTATGAAGGATAGAGTTATCCACCTTGATTAATTACATAGGTGTGCTAGTTGGGAAGGGTTGTATACAGTTTCAATACAATGCTTCAAGTAGCTACTGAGATATGGACTGTCAATGTAGTTGCACACATACTAACTTTAACAAGAACTTGTAAGTAATAAAGGGGCCAATATTTGCATTGTATGCAGGATAGTGTTATCTTAATTGACTGTGTATATAGGTGTGATGGTTTGGAAGGTTTGTATAAAGTTTCAATACAATGCTTTAAGTAGTTACTGGGATATGGACTCTTAATGTACATGTAGTTGCACACAAAACTTTAACCAGAATTTCTATCTCAAAAATGGGCCATAACTTGCATTAAATGTGTGATAGGGTTATCAAACTTGATTGTTGACATAGGTATGATGGTTGGGATGGACTGTATTAAGTGTCAATGCAATGCATGAAGTAATTACTTAGATATGGACTCTTAATGTAGTTGCACGCAAAACTTTAACCAGAATTTCTATGTAAAAAAAGAAACATAACTTGCATTAAATGCAGGATATAGTTATCTCACTTAATAATTTACATATATGTGTTAGTTGGGAAGGGTTGTATTAAGTATCAATTCAATGCATACGGTAGTTACTGAGATGTGGGCTCTTAATGAAGTTGCACGCAAAACTTTAACCAGAATTTCTAAGTGAAAAAAGGGCCACAACTTGCATTTAATGCAGGATAGAGTTATCAAACTTGACTATTTACATAGGTGGGATAGTTGGAAAGTATTGTAGAAAGTTTCAATACAATGCATATAGTAGTTACTGAGTTTTGGTGAAATATATGTACTTGCATGCAAAACCATAACCAAGGTGTGACTTGGACGCTGACGTCGATGACAGGGTGAACAGAATAGTTCTCAAATTCTCTGAATAGTCAAGCTATAGCGGAATTTGGGAGAGGATGCTACCTATGAATTTACATCCCAAATGGAGCAGTGGTTACAGTCGTTTAAACCATCTTTTGCAGAGAGAAAATATAAGCTTGTATCTGGCTCACTTTAGTTTCAGATATTTTTTTAATTTGTTACTATAGGTGAACATGACATGAAGGACATGGTTAACACCAAATACTGGATTTCCGTCAACTCTCTTCACAGTTATGCTTTCCTTTTAACTTTTAATCTTACTACTTTTGATGGTACAATACAAATTAAAACTTGAATATATAATTAAAACTATATTTTATTAGGCAAAACAATTTGGGAGTCCCAATCTTCCATGTGAACCCCAGAACATGCAACATACATTAATGTTAATAATACAAAAAAGATAAACAATTTAAACAACAGAAAATTGCTTAAAAACAACCTAAATAATAAAACATAAATTAGTTCCAAATTGAATGTTTCAAATACAATATATAAGAGGACATTGAAAGGGTGCTACCTGAGAAGATTCATCCTAATCAGCCCAGTGGGTACAGAGGAGAAATTGTTTGAAGCAAACAGTTAAGGCACACAAACATGCATGCACAACAGACTTCACCCTGACATGAGCTTGACTAGCTTACAGCCAATAGGGCTAAAAACCAAACTCTGTCTTGCTTGGACAAGTCTTTGTAGATAGTCGCTTACGGTCCAATTCTTCAAACTTATCTTAAATCAGACAAGCAGTTTCAGAGGAGAAGACTTTCAAAGTTTAGTCGTTTCCCGCCTTTTGATGCCACAGCATGTAGAGTTCTAACAAGAATTTCATTATTTGATTAATTATGAAAGTGGACCACAGAATGAATATATCTTTGAACTTTGGTTGAAATGGGAACAGTGGTTGAAGAAATTTTCTTTTATGAAATTGTTGAACAAACACCGTAATGGATACCAGATACGGGATGATCACAATAGCACACCTTGATTAATTTGAACCTAGGTGAGGTAAAACAAATTATAATGTTGAAGTGTGCTAAGCAGAGTTTTACAATAATCTGATTTAGTATCAGATCTCTAGATACGACTAGAAGATGGTTCTATTGAGAAACAACACAGTGGACCTTGACATTTAATGTACAGACCTAATTTGTGTGCACGATACACAACCTCATCATGGTGAACATGTGTGCCCAGTAACTTGGGAATCCTAATTCTGTTAATTATGCCGTATTGGGTGATTGTGGAAGATTCCCGCTATACATATCAGCATCTAAGCGATGTATCAAATATTGGTTGAAAATTCTAGACATGCATAATGAAATATACGTTAAAAAAATGTTACTTAACGTCGAAACTATTAGATGGTAATGGGTATCAAAATTGGGAGAGTCAACATGTATCTAACAAAAAACACTTTATTGCATTTTATGAAAGAAAGTTGAAAAACCAATTCTACCAAATATGGTATGACGTCTGCAGTAATAGCAGTAAGCTGTTTTACTATTGTTACTTTAAACCTTATTTTGCTGTTGAATCATATTTGTCATTAGTTGTATATTTTGTAATAATGTTGTTGAATGTGATGTTCATTTTGTTATGCGTCTCAAATATATCCCTCAAAAACTGTACAAGCATCCTAATTTGGATACATTTTACATACTAATGGCAAGTACGGATATGACATTCCATGTTTATATATTATGCCTTGATGAAATGAACAACTGAAATCAAGTTAGCTTCAAACCATAGCAACAAATGATGTTAGTATTTATGTAGTTTATAAGTATGTATATGGGTCGGTGGACTTGTAATACAATAAAAATTGTAAAATTGTGAATTAAGATGCATGGTTGAGATGTGAGCCAGACAACGTACAGTCCTATCAAACAGTACTCATTTTGACCTTTGACCTCTTAGTGTGACCTTGACATTTGAGGTACAGGTCTGGGTCTTGTGCGTGACGAGCCGCCTCATCATGGTGAAAGTTTTTGCCAGGTTTTGGAAATCATATGATGCATGGTTAAGATGTGGCCCGGAAGGACTCACAGACGCACGCATATACATACACCGAACCACCATTGTGACCGCTATATCTAGCTTATCGCAAGCGGGCTCTTCAAAAATAATCAATTCAATCATTTCCAGTGCATCCTATACATATTTACAAAGAAACTTAAACTCAATGTCATATATTCAATGCATTCTTGAGAAGTTATACACTCATTCTACGCAAATAAAGTTTTTTTAGGGACTATTTGGACCAAGATGGCCGCAGATGTATTTGGCGTAGTTTGACCATTAGGAAATATTTTGCAGCAAAGACTAGATCAGTTTTAAAGTATAAAGTTACTTTATCTAGAATGAGAACTCCATCATAATATAATTTTTTTACAAATAATAGATCATATTATCAGTTCCAGATCATTCTTGAGCATACCCATCATGGTAGCTCACAGTTTGTTCGAGTTCACAACAGGAGGAATCAAACTGTATTTTGATTGGTCGATTGCCTACCTTTTGCTACCATCAAATTCCCTCATACGACATTTCTGAAGCAGACATATTTTGTCAAAAAATAGAAAATCTTTACAATTGAATGGATAACCTATGACTAAAAGTGGAAAACATTGTAGCAAAAGGGGAAATTGCTCGTTTTGAGCTATTTCTTCTTTTGTCACTATGTTTTCAAAAAGTCGTCTGCTGCAGAGGCGTCAGAAAGCGTCTAGGAATTGAACACAGGGCCGTTTATAATTTTCTCCCAATTTGACCAGGGTATTTCCTGTTTGCCAGGAGACCTGCACTATACTATTTCTTTTATATTCTATTACAATATATATGGCTATAATAAAGCTACTCAATTACATTTCTAATATGATAACAATAACAAATGCCAACACTTCAAAAGGTTTATTTTCAAGCAACCTGGATCCAGTTGTAAAAACAGTGTGTCTTTGACCAATCAAAGTGGAGAGGAGATGTGTTGATCCAAATCAACGAATTGACCCTTCAAGATCAATGTGTAGACAAGATGTGCTGAACCCAAAGAAGTTATTGACCCATCAATGTGTAGACATGCTACAAGCGAAATTGTATGGTTTTAGTCATAAGTCTGTAAGAACGATGTCTTTGGTAGAGGCTTCTCTATAGTAATGTCAGTAGCTGTAAATAGAAAGTAAAATTACAAATTATTGCACCTTTAACCCTTTCCCACATATAGACGCTTTCTGACACCTCAAGAGCAGATGACTTTTGATAACAAATGTTTTCAACTTTTTCCAGTCAGTATTCTTCATTTATTGAGGTTTTTCCATGGTTTGTTTTAAAAGTTGTCTGCAACAAATTCTTCGGAAGCGTTTACTTGTTTTCTTATTAAAAATATGTGTAAACTTATGAAAGTCATATAGTTTGATTCACTGTCCTTTATAGATTGGATGTGATATGAAGCATAATCACACATACTCATACTAAAATGCCTTGACATTAGAGAAAAAAATAGTGTACAGGTCGTTCATTTGCATGGCAATAACCAATTACTATAACAAAACATGACAGACAGAACAAACAGAGAAGTGATCCCTATGTGTCACTCTGCCTTACAAGGTAAACTTTGCATACTCTGAGGAAAGTTAATGTAACATCTTGACAAGAGCGCCGCAGAGCGAAAGCCAACGCTCATCTGGTTTTTTCTAAGTCGAAAAAGGGGCATTACTGAATAATTATTAAAGTCAGAGTGATGTGACTTAGTACAGTAATGCGTTTTTTCCTAGGAACATGTGTACCAAGTTTAAATTTTTAATGTTTCTTTAGTTATGAGGTAAGGTTAAAGTTTTGTAACGACGCAGATGATGCCAAGGGTATCACAATAGCTTAACTTTTTTTCTTCAAAAAACAGACGAGCTAACAATGGTTTTCATATGAAGTTGAATTCATGGTCAAATGTGCTCCTTTTTAGCACTTTCTCATTTTACCAAAATGTTTTTGAAAGTAGACAAATGAAAAGATGTCATCTATAGAAGAGAAGGATTAAAAAGTTATGAAATCAACTTGTACAAGATTATGTTTGTTGCTTCAAGGTTGATTGATTGATTTGGGTTTAACGCCGTTTTTAACACTTTCTCTAGTCATATCACGGCGGCCATTTCACCTACTCATGTGTTTACTGGTTTTTCTCACACCAGTACTCCACACAACAATCTTCCCAAGCAACTGGCTACTTTTCCACATAGACTTAGCCCATTGGTGGAAGACGAATGACGCATGTCGCAATGACTTTTGTCAAACGTCGGAAAGAAAGTTGGTTGAGCCGGAATTCGAACTCACAACCCCTGGATTGACAGCCCGCGTCGTTACCGACTGAGCTACCGGGACTCGACTTGTTGCTTCAAGGAGAAATTATGAACACTGACCTAATATTAACTGTTTACACATGTTGGTCAATGTCTGAACAGAGAAGGATTGATCATCGGTCAGCGATTCAGTAGACAATGCCTCTAATCTTGTAACTGCACAACTTAAATGGGAATCTGGTGGAAAATAAAAATAAATTAGTGCAGAATATGTCCTGTTGTATTTATATCCATTGATTTGCCTTCCTTATACAGAAACAAACGTTTGATGCCTTGACAGACAGCACATATTGAAAACAATTTGAAAGAGTAGAACCACTCAAAGCCAACTATTTTTTATGTTCTCACAGTGTTTTCAACTGTGTGTCTAAATTAGACATATTTTTTTCGTTTACCAGCTATTAGAAATATTCTTCCATAGAAGAGGTAAGTGTAAAATTATCATATTAGGTATAAATATCAAATGAATCTGAGACACACATTTTTGGTAAACCTGATGACGCTAACGACAAATTGATCAGGTTGTCTCTATCTTCTGATATAAAAAAGTTTAGTTCATGTTCTATGTTTTCTTAAGATGTTATGAGCAATTTCTCATTTAACACTTTCCCTCATACGGCAATTCTGCAGCAGACGACTTTGAACGTATTTTGTCAAAAAATAGAAAATCTCCATAATTGAATGGATAACCTATGACAAAAAGTGGAAAACATTGTGGCAAAAGGAGAAATTGCACGTTTTTTTGCAATTTCTTCTTTTGTCACTATGTTTTCAAAAAGCTGTCTGCTGCAGAGGCGTCAGAAAGCGTCTATATGAGGAAAAGGGTTAATAAACTTAATAAACCACAAGTCTTTCAAAAGTGTTCTGCTGCAGATACTTCAAAATGCATCTGCTGATAACGCTGGGATCGAATTATTATCACTAAGACATTGCTGAAACATATGCTTTTGTTTAACCACCAAACTATACAATCAAAGAGTATCCAAGCAAACATAACCCAATATTAAATTAATAAGGTCACAGGGATTATCTCCCTTAGCCCAATAGAAATACATTGATTACATAAAACTTTGCCAAATGATTTGAACCCATCTATAAGCTCTTATTGCCTATGTTGCTAACAACCTGAATGGTTTGCATGTTTATTTTTGTTCATGCTTGTAAATGTTGATTTGTATCTACATAGATAGAACATTTTGAAAATCAAAAATAAGTTCATTTTTGGATAACACATCCAATTAATATTATTAACACACATGTTGGTACTAACCTAGTTGAGAAACAGTAGGCCTGGCAGTGAAATATTTATCCATGTGAGTGCATAGTTCATCAGCTTTATGCTGTAACAATGTTGATAATTTATCCAGGTCTTCCGTCTTCAGGAGATTTATTAGATGGAATACTGTGATGCAGATCTTAAAAAAACATTAATGGGTTTAATCAACAAAAGCAGTTTAAAAGCACAAGATGTCAAGCAAAATGTCAAAAATACAGCCTCAACCCTTTTCAACATGAAGACGCTTTATGACACATCTGCAGCAGACGACTTTTGAAAACATTGTGGCAAAAGGAGAAATTGCGCCCATAATTCCTTTTGCTATAATGTTTTAAACTTTATTCAATAAATCTTCTTTCATTTGTAGTGTGTTTCCATAGTTTTTATTTGATGTTTTCAAATTCTTCTACTGCATGTTGGTTGTATGTGGGGATGGGTTAATGACAGTATTAACTTTTAGACTACAATAAAATTGCTAAACATTCAATCTAGAGCAACGTAATCTTACAAAAGAATCATAAATGCTCAATTATTAAACCTCCTGTGATTATTAACATCAACATGAATAAACAAGAGTTGTCGGAGGACAATATAGCTCGCCTATCAGGGATATCGTCTATCAGGGCCTACTTCAGAACAGTTATAGCATGGGTATAAAGTCCAAAATCCAAAAGTGGAATAATTCAGTTGAAATTGAATTTACAAAAGAAAGACAAGAATTACGCGTAATTAAATGTCTCACTGTGTCCCCTGCTTTGACTATCAAGGCAAGTGTAAAAGACAAAAAGTAAACAAAACTCTAACATTGAGCTAAACACAATTATTTTTAAACAAGAAATAATAAAAAAAAAAAGTTCAAAAATACAAGAAATTTAAAAAAAAAAATTGAGCTGAACACAAAGTTCCAAAATTCAAGAAAAAAAATAAAAAATAAAAAAATAATGCTCAAAGTTCAAAAATACAAGAAAAAATGAAATTAATCCAACAAAATATGAAGAAGCTATGCCCAATTTTCAAAATCCAGCAAAAAACAAATGTTTTACCCCAAAAAATATGAAAGCCCTAGAACCAGTACTTATTGAGAAAAAAAAAAAATCGAAACTTTAACGTTGAGCTAAACACAAAATTGAAAAATACAAGAAAGGAAAAAGAAAAAAATCCAAATGTTTGAAAAAAATCCATTCCAGAGTTATGGGACTTGACATACAAGGTCCCCTAATGACCCTGAATAAGTGTGTGAAGTTTGAAAGCAACAGCATACACAGTGTCTGAGAAAAGGCCTTGCACTCAAAGGTTTGACCAAATTTCTAAGTCCAAAAAGGGGCACAATTCAGTCAAAATCCATTCCAGAGTTATGGGACTTGACATACAAGGTCCCCTAATGATCCTGAATAAGTGTGTGAAGTTTCAAAGCAACAGTATACACAGTGTCTGAGAAAAGGCCTTGCACGCAAAGGTTTGACCAAATTTCTAAGTCGAAAAAGGGGCACAATTCAGTCAAAATCCATTCCAGAGTTATGGGACTTGACATACAAGGTCCCCTAATGATCCTGAATAAGTGTGTGAAGTTTCAAAGCAACAGCATACACAGTGTCTGAGAAAAGGCCTTGCACGCAAAGGTTTGACCAAAATTCTTAGTCGAAAAAGGGGCACAATTCAGTCAAAATCCATTCCAGAGTTATGGGACTTGACATACAAGGTCCCCTAATGATCCTGAATAAGTGTGTGAAGTTTGTAAGCAACAGCATACACAGTGTCTGAGAAAAGGCCTTGCACGCAAAGGTTTGACCAAATTTCTAAGTCCAAAAAGGGGCACAATTCAGTCAAAATCCATTCCAGAGTTATGGGACTTGACATACAAGGTCCCCTAATGATCCTGAATAAGTGTGTGAAGTTTCAAAGCAACAGCATACACAGTGTCTGAGAAAAGGCCTTGCACGCAAAGGTTTGACCAAGCTGGCAACGCGGACGCCAACGCCAACGCCAACGCCGGGGTGATAACATAAGCTCCCCTATTTCTTCGAATAGGCGAGCTAAAAAGGAAAGCATGTTTTAACTTTACAAGGCCATGCAAAGAATGATGTTTACCAAATTTTAGCTGATGATCAGAGAAGATTGCAGCATACACCCAGTTTATAGTATTTCCTTTAGAAGTTTAACCCTTTCCCTCATACGACAATTTTGCAGGAGACGACTTTGAACATATTTTGTCAAAAAATAGAAAATCTCCATAATTGAATGGATAACCTATGACAACAAGAATTGTCAGATGACAATGGAGCTCGCCTAGGGGTGCTGTTTATAAAGTGGTATTTAGATTAAATTAAATGTTAAACGTTAAACGCAAACCTTAAACCTTGTAACTGAACCAAGTAGAAATGACCTTGACCTTGACCCAGGGTCAGGACGGGTGTAGTGGTGTGCGTAGATGGATGACCAATAGTTCGTAAATGTATAAACTAAATATGAAACCAATCAATGTCATAATAGTGACTGCAGAGTGACATGTTAAACGTTAAACGCAAACCTTAAACCTTGTAACTGAACCAAGTAGAAATGACCTTGACCTTGACCCAGGGTCAGGACGGGTGTAGTGGTATGCGTAGATGGATGACCAATAGTTCCTAAATGTATAAACTGAATATGAAAGCAATCAATGTCATAATAGTGAATGCAGAGTGATATGTTAAACGTTAAACGCAAACCTTAAACCTTGTAACAGAACCAAGTAGAAATGACCTTGACCTTGACACAGGGTCAGGAAGTGTGTAGTGGTGTGCGTAGATTGATTACCAATAGTTCATAAACGTATAAATTAAATATGAAAGCAATCAATGTCATAATAATGCATGCAGAGTGATATGTTAAACAGAAACCTTAAACCATATAACAGAACCAAGTAGAAATGACCTTGACCTTGACCCAGGGTCAGGACGGGTGTAGTGGGGTGCGTAGATGGACCAATAGTTCCTAAATGTATAAACTAAATATGAAAGCAATCAATGTCATAATAGTGAATGCAGAGTGATATGTTAAACGTTAAACGCAAACCTTAAACCTTGTAACTGAACCAAGTAGAAATGACCTTGACCTTGACCCAGGTGCAGGACGGGTGTAGTGGTGTGCGCAGATGGATGACCAATAGTTCCTAAATGTATAAACTAAATATGAAAGCAATCAATGTCATAATAGTGACTGCAGAGTGATATGTTAAACGTTAAACGCAAACCTTAAACCTTGTAACTGAACCAAGTAGAAATGACCTTGACCTTGACCCAGGGTCAGAACGGGTGTAGTGGTGTGCGTAGATGGATGACCAATAGTTCCTAAATGTATAAACTAAATATGAAAGCAATCAATGTCATAATAGTGAATGCAGAGTGATATGTTAAACGTTAAACGCAAACCTTAAACCTTGTAACTGATCCAAGTAGAACCAAGTAGAAATTACCTTGACCTTGACCCAGGGTCAGGACGGGTGAAGTGGTGTGCGTAGATGGATGACAAATGGTTACTAAAGGTATAAACCCTTAAAACCCAAATGAAAACCTTAAACACAAACCTTAAACCTAGGTGTCTACGCCACCGCCGACGCCGACGCCGCCGACGGTGCCGACGCCGGGGGTAACACATAAGCTCTCCTGTACTTCGTACTGGCGAGCTAAAAAGTGGAAAACATTGTGGCAAAAGGAGGAAGTGCACGTTTTGTGCAATTTCTTCTTTTGTCACTATGTTTTCAAAAAGCCGTCTGCTGCAGAGGCGTCAGAAAGCGTCTATATGAGGGAAAGGGTTAAACACTAAAAGGGTGCTTTAGTTTACTTGAATGCAATAATACAAACAGAATGGATATAAACATGCATAAAGTGCATTTCTTATTTTATTTGCAATGTTGATTGGTATATGTACATAAAGTATTATATGAAAATAAAGAGAACAATGTTGATTAACTTTGTTTCTTCATTAGTACTTAATCTCCACGACATAAATGTATCTGCGATCACAAGAAAACACACTGGTATTATTACTTATATGATTTCATTTCAATTACACAAACTACATGAATATAGTCAAGATAAAACACTTCTCCCTTGTTGTAACATCCAAAATTGAATACCTCAAATTACCAATAGGTTGAACTATTTATTGAGCACCCTGAGGGTTTGAGCGACCGAGGTTTGTGATCGGGTGAGATAAAAATATCATGGATACAAACCTGATCTGTCAATGTATCCCTGTATCTGAAATCAATATAATCTGCGATATCTTCTGCAGTTGCAAATGCCTCAATCACGCCTCTCCACACCCTGCAGTACAAGTCTGAATCTCCATACTGACATCTTTCTTTAGGGGATGATAATGCTGTAGCTGCATTGATACGGACTTTGAAATTCTTACAGTCTTTGACCACGACACACAATGAGTTCATAAGCTCCACCTGTAATGTTAATGAATTCTGGTCTTTCTACGCGATCAAGACAGTTTTTTAAACTGTTATATATTGTATAACCATTTCCAACATACAACAAATTTGCAACAGACAACTATGAAATCCTCCGAACAAGATTATAGAAAAGCTCTTTTTATTAAGTATAATCATTGAAATGAGTTAAACACAAGTCATATATGGTCCATAATTATCAAAGTTTTACAAACAGGGTGAATTAAAACATAATAAATAAGAAACTGTTCTGACGAAGGCTTTCTCCAGTTCAAATGAAGCTTTCTAATCTCTCTGAAAATCAGTCTTGCATATGTCACCTTTCTTTTTTCATTGTCTACAATTTAATAGAGGCTAAAAATTGTACTTCAGCCAAGGTTTTTCAAGAACTAAATACTTTGAAACAAACAAGAATTTGCATGTTACTAGTTGTTTATTCATGGTAAATCAATCATCCGGTCATTGAGTACAAGTTGTAATATGATAAAGAATTTACCAGATACAGATGACATTGGACTCCTTTGCAAAAGACCGCTTTTGAAAACAATATGATTTGCTTAATTTCTGCAATTTCTCCATTTCCCAACATATTTTAATTAGTTACAAGATTATATGTTTCTGTATTCCTATCATTACCAACAACAGCATACTTACGTTCCATGGTGATGCTCCAGGATTAAGATCTGTATTCTTGTAAAGATTACTTATAGCATAGCATGCATTCCACCTTACCTGTGAGTAAAAGATTAATGTTTACTGCAAACGGAAACATTTAGGCAAAGATTTATAAAATCTTTATAAAATGAAAGCATAAATAACAAGAGCTATTGGAGGACAGTGCGCTCGACTTTTTTATGCTTGCCAATAAACCAAAACTTTTTTGGGTTGTACAGAAAACATAACCAAGTACTTTATCATATTATTTATAAGCAAAGTGCTTTATTAGTCGAAAAAGGGTCATAATTCTTACAAAAACCTTTACTGAATTACATACTCTTGGCTGTTGGTGGAGGTAATGATGGTTAAAAAAAAATGTGTAAGTGTTCAAGCTCCATCTCTAATTGTTTTGAAAAAAATTGGTTTGGTATGAATTATAACTTTACCAAAATTCTAAATCATAAAAGGGCCATAATTCTTAAAACAAAATTGACAGAGTTATGTATTGTTGTCTGTTGATGGAGGTAATGATGGTAAATAAGTATTGTAAGTATTTAAGCTATATCTCTAATGGCTTTAAAAAAAAGGGGGGTTGTACGAAAAACTTAACCAAAGTTCTAAGTTGAAAAAGGGCCATAATTCTTACAAAAACATGGACAGAGTTATATACTCTTGACTGTTGCTGTAGGTAATGATGGTGGAAAAGTGTTGTAAGTTTCGAAGTAATATCTGTAATGGTTTTGAAAAAAAGTGAACTGGTACAAAAAACTTAACCAAAATTCTAAGACAAAAAATCGAGCTAATAAAATGAATTCAAAATATTGTGACAAAATTTAACATTACTCATAATAAGAATTTTCTCCTTTTGTCACAATGTTTTTAAAAGTCTTCTATTACAGATGCATCTACACATGTCTACATTTGGGATATGGTTAAAGTGATGTTAAATGTGTGTCTAGTTCCAATACGATACATCCCTTTTTATCTAAACAAAAACCTAATCATTGAATCATGCCATTAAAGGTCGAATCTTACATCTTCCAAGCAAGAATACATATAAACCTGTCAGTATTTATTCTTTAGAGCACACAACATATAATTGAAAAGAGTAATACGACGGGGAACTTGACAAAAAGCCTTGTTTAACCCTTTCCCTCATATAGACGCCTCTGCAGCAGACAGCTTTTTGAAAACGGTGACAAAAGAAGAAATTGCTCAAAACGAGCAATTTCTCCTTTTGCCAGAATGTTTTCCACTTTTAGTCATAGGTTATCCATTCAATTATAGAGATTTTCCCTTTTTTAACGAAATATGTTCAAAGTCGTCTGCTACAGAATTGTTGCATGAGGGAAAGAATTACGGGGGCCTTTCTCGTGTTATGAAATCCTCAATATCGTGGTAAGAGAAAATAATTGTCTCACTGATATGATTCTTTAGAGTATCTACAAAATGTGGTTTAATTCTCAAGCAAGAGATATATGGTGCACAACAAAGACCTGTTGTTCTAGAAATCTGGGTTCCTTACCTTCATTGTTCCAGTGTTGACATTTTTCATCAGAGATTTTATACCATTACTGACAGCCTGATTGAAGCTTTCTTTACCTGAATCAGAAGTAATACTTGCACTTTATTACTTAAATCAAGTTCTCCAGTCAACACAAAACAGTATAATAAAATTAACCCTGTTCCCACCCACAACTTTTGAAAACATTGTGACAAAAGGAGAAATT
The DNA here is from genome assembly GCA_031761405.1 of Serripes groenlandicus. NCBI lineage: Eukaryota > Metazoa > Mollusca > Bivalvia > Cardiida > Cardiidae > Serripes > Serripes groenlandicus. The sequence goes on from JASEVX010000248.1 coordinate 116,514, forward strand.
GCTCAAAACGAGCAATTTCTCCCTTTGTCACAAAGTTTTCAACTTTTTTCAGTAATCATACCTACAATTATAGAGATATTCCATATTTTTAGTAGACATTTTCAAAGTCGACTGCTTCAGATTTCCTGTATGTGGGAAAGGGTTAAACATCAGAATATGTTTTATGCAGCATTTTCTATTAGCCCCCTTCCACATAGACCTGCAACAGACATCTAGGCAACATTAAATCTCTATAAAGTTTCAATATTGAATAAAATGATAATTTTAATATTTAGAAAATTATAAGCATAATTTAGAAGCATACTTGTAAATATTGTGGGGAAAAGGAAGAAAATTATAATTTTGAGCAATTTCCTCTATTTACACTAACAGCTCATCAAAATTAATCTTTGGATAAAGCATTAAAAATTGTCTATTTGAAGGTAAAGTTAAGACACATGAGCTCAAAAAAGTTGATGATATGTTGATTAAACACGAAGACAAGAACAGGTCACAACTGAACAGTCTACTGGCTAAGATTGAAGATGGAGTGCCTCGTTCCTCCTCACCTGTCAATATAACTCCTTACCTAAATGTTTTCTTAAAATATATCTCAATATGTTGCCTAGTGACCGCACACCATTGGCCTTCACCTTGTCACTGTCATGACACACTTTGGTTGCCATAGTGATAATATTGAGTAACAGAACATCTGGAAACTCTTCTATGAATTGTGTATCCCCTTCTTCTCTGTGAATAAGAAAACAAACCAGCTATTTTACATAATTCAACCTATAAGAGTGTTCATTGTAATTGACATTGATTATAAAAACTCGGAAGGTATGTTTCTATGTCCAGTAGATTTAATGAATTAAGAATACTTGTGTTGAATCATACATAAGAAGTCAAAACATTATACAAAATTTAAAATACCAGAATGTGTTGTACAAATGTGTTTGGCAAAACATTAATTGCATATTGCCAGAAGCAGTAAACATGAAACAGATGTCATATAAATATACCAAAGTTTTACAAAGCATCATGATGTAAATGATACATTAAGCCTTTACCGCAAACGAACACTTTTTAATACCTCTGCAGCAGATGACTTTTGAAAACATTGTGAAGAGCAATTTCTCCTTTTGTCAAAATGTTTTCATTTCTATTTAATAATAAAACTTTTATTTACAGAGATTTTCCTCTTTTTTGCCTTTTTGTTTTCAAAGTTGTCTGCTGTTTATATGTGGGAAAGGTGAAGCATTCATTTACATTTCCTTTGTTAAAGCACAATTCATTGTCTGCAAGGATAAATCAAGTCTATCTACTTAGTCAATTTGCTTAACGCCATAATGAGGTATTCAGAAGAATCATCTTAATGAGATTAGTCTTTTTGAGAGAGGTCCAGCAACACTGGGTTTGTAGGTCAAATAAAGATTTAGACCATGAAATATGTCCATCATCCTGAGCTATACATAGTGTGTACCTGTTCAAGGCTACAGCATCACAAAGATTGGCTAACGACCAACCAGCTTTAACTCGTACAGCTATATTCTTGTCTTGGACAGATTCCAGTATTGCACTTGTTGAATCAGTGATGAAAGAAACATCCTAGAGGAAAGAAAAGCATGCATGAGTAATCTGAATTGCAAACACATGTAGGAAAACATAGTAACAGATGGAAATTCGAAAGCATACTTTTGTAAAATTTTCTGCAGATTCTTTTAAAGTCATCTGCATCAGAGAAAAGGTTAAACCTGAAAGTCTGAATAAATATTACTTAAAACTTTCTTACATTTTATCAAATAATCTACACAGTAGTAACAAACCTCTCTAAGGCTTTTATATATCACATAGACGCCTAGAAAAGAAAGTCTCAATATATAAGACTTAAAACTTTCTCATACTTTTCAAATAATCTACACAATAGTAACAAACCTCTCGAAGGCTTTTATACATCACATAGACGCCTAGAGTCCTTATGGCAGAGGCCCTGATAAATCGATCTTCATCCCCAGCTAACCCTAGAACCACAGTTAAACACATGACCCTCTTATCCATCTGTAATATAAGGAAATAAATAGTACATGAAGGTTTGATGGACAGACAGAACACATAGAAGTGATCCCCATGTATTAATCTGACATAAAAACAAGAGGCCCAAGAGGGCCAGTATCGCTCCACGGCCATACGGCAAAAATAAAATCTCCAAACACCCCTGCCCCCTGGTGGCTATGTTTTTTACCAACCACCATGGCTTAAAGGTATCTTGTAGAGTGTCATGCAAGGAATGTTTCTGCAAAATTATTTGAAAATCGGGCTGACACTTTCGGAGGAGAGGATATTTTAAGTTTTCACTATAGCCATTAAGGCAAAATAGCCCCACCCCCTGGCAGCCATATTTTTCAACCAATCAACATGGCTTGAAGGAATCTGATAGAGGGTAAGCCTAGGAACATTTCTACAAAATTATTTGAATATCAGCCAAACACTTTCGGAGGAGAAGATTTTTTAAGTTTTCACTATGGTCATATAAGGCAAAATAGCCCCGCCCTCTGGCTGCCATGTTTTTCGACCAATCAACATGGCTTGAAGGAATCTGATAGAGGGTCACCCAATGAACATTTCTACAAAATTATTTGAAAAATCAGCTGAACACTTTTGGAGAAGAAGATTTTTTAAGTTTTCAATATACATGTAGCTATATAAGGCAAAATAGCCCCGCCCCCTTGCGGCCATGTTTTTCAACCAATCAACATTTCTTGAAGGAATCTAATAAAGGGTCACCTAAGGAACATTTCTACAAAATTATTTGAAAATCGGCCTGACACTTTTGGAGGAGAAGATTTTTTAAGTTTTCTCTTTAGCCATATAGGCAAAATAGCCCCGCCCTGTGACGGCCATGTTGTTTTACCAATCAACATGGCTTGAAGGAATCTGATAGAGGGTCACCCATGGAACATTTCTACAAAATTATTTGAAAATCTGCTGAACACTTTTGGAGAAGAAGATTTTTTAAGTTTTCACTATAGCTATATAAGTTAAAATAGCCCCGCCCACCTGGCGGCCATGTTTTTCGCCCAATCAACATGGCTTGAAGGAATCTGATAAAGGGTCACCCATGGAACATTTCTACAAAATTATTTGAAAATCTGCTGAACACTTTTGGAGAAGAAGATTTTTTAAGTTTTCACTATAGCTTATATATAAGGCAAAATAGCCCCGCCCCCCTGGCGGCCATGTTTTTCGCCCAATCAACATTTCTTGAAGGAATCTGATAAAGGGTCACCCAAGGAACATTTCTACAAAATTATTTGAAAATCTGCTGAACACTTTTGGAGAAGAAGATTTTTTAAGTTTTCACTATAGCTATATAAGGCAAAATAGCCCCGCCCCCCTGGCGGCCATGTTTTTCGCCCAATCAACATTTCTTGAAGGAATCTGATAAAGGGTCACCCAAGGAACATTTCTACAAAATTATTTGAAAATCCGCCTGACACTTTTGGAGAAGAAGATTTTTTAAGTTCTCACTATTTTTTTCTTTCGGTTGCCATGGAAACCAGAATTTCGAATGGATCAAAAAAAATTGAAGGAATTTAGTAGAGGACATTGAGAGGATGCTTCCCATGAAGTTTCAACCAAATTGGCCAAGTGGTTAGGGAGAAGAAGTCGTTGAAAGGAAAAAGTTTACGCACGCACGCACGCACGCACGCACGACGGACAATTCGCCATGACATAAGCTCGACTGGCTTTCAGCCAGTGGAGCTAATGAATCATTGCAACTGTCTAATACAAGATCTGTTAATGAGTTGCACAACACAGGAAGTGAACCTTTAACCATTTGTAATCCAGATCAGCAAATGCGATTTTTAACCAGAAAACCAAACATAAAGCATTATAAGAAACAAATAAACCTCCACTCAAAAAAACCCATCCATTTTGTATTAGTGCAAAGCATAAATAACGATCAGTCTATAGAACATGATATTTCAACCAAATGGATATTTGTGTAATTGTGACAAACGTAACGAAGATCAGTCTACACATCCATGGACCATGGTATCTAAATCATACAGACAATGTTTGTCTGATAAGTGTGTATGTTTGTTTGGTGTCTAATGCCCTTTTCATTTTTTTTTTATTTATATCCCCATGTTTCCCGAGTAAGTTACCAGTACTATTGGTCCATATGTCCTGACACAAAAGAGTTAGTCGTAATGATAACTCCCCATCCTGGTAAGACCTAGCTGGGGATCAAATCCCAACTTCATGAACCTGAGGAGGATGCTCTATAACTACATTATTGAGTCGGTACTGTTTGTCTGAAGTTTCTTGAAAACTGTTAGAATCATTGGCAAACGGAAGATTCTGATCAGACTGCACAGATACACAGGCTTGTCTGGTTCTGCACTGGTCACAACTTTGAATCTGTCAAAATTCTGACATGTATGAAGATTTCAGACGAACACTGCATAGTTTAAAAAGTGGTTACAGAAAATATGTGTTAGAAAATTGCTGATGCACAACAGGTCACATATGACAGAGAATTACCATGATATACATAGCATGATCATTGATGCATGACGGAATACAGACATGGTACAATTACAACAATACTGACTAGACAAGACAGTTATCTTAACATTTTGATGGTAGCTTTGAAACAAAACTATGCTTATAAGATAGTTAGTTCCATAACCCTCTGAACAATTATCTAAGTGACATGAGCCGTAAATATGCACAACTAAGCTTGGTGGGAACAAGTGAATGTACATTTAAATCTAATCAATGGTTGATGAGAAATAGCTTTCTGCTCAAGTGAGCTTAACACAAATACACGACACTTACAGGTAATAAAGTGAATATTTCATCTCCAATATTAGCAATGCAATCACAGGTAGTTGCCCTGACTGTACCATAACTAAGATTCTGTAATATATCCTGGATCGGTCCATTCAGTAAAGAAAGCCAGAACTCTAACACCTGAAAGTAAAACTTGTCTATTAGCCTTTTCTGACATACAACAAATATGCAACAGACAACTTTGAAAATATCAAGGGTAAAATATAGAAAATCTCCATAAATGAATGTGTATAGTCATTGGAAACATTGTGGCAAAGGAGTAATTGCTCATAATAATGCACCAAATGCGTCTGCAAGTGGGCATGGGTTTCCTACATACAACAAATCTGCAGAAGAAGACTTTTAAAGCATTTCGACAAAGAAACTGAAAATCTCTATTAATGAAAGTATAAATATTGAATAGAAATGAAATATTTGTGGCAAAAGCAAATACAGTCGAGCCAATTAATCCCAGCGCAATATCCAAATAATTCAAGATCCGGACAAGAAATTGAAGGAACATATTTTGTCTGCTTAATTGTTTTCCTTTAATACACAAATCTATGTTCCTGATATCTGGATAAAACAAATCAAGAACAGAGAATCAATTTACTAAAATGTGTATCATTTGGCTGGAAGTCTGAACGGTTATGTACATGATTTGTATTGATTGTTTTTTCAACCTGTCAACAAAATTACACTGAATGGGTCTCTTTGTCGCACGACATCATTTTCTTTTATGTCATTTTGTCTCAATAGGTGCTAAAAGCTGCGTATAAAATGTTTATCAAGATTAACGGCCGTATAATAGCATCCAATCAGGGTCCAGTTTCACTAACCTTAATTGGCGATAAATAATACTTAAATACTTAAGAGCATACTTCATCATTTTTGTTTCTCTAAATATTTTGTAAAACATAAATAGCGGAATGTATTTAAGTTAATGACTAAGTTGACATTAATACTTATCTTGCTAACAATACTTTTTAAGAAATAAAATATTCTGTATTTTTTATTAGGGAATAAACAACAGCTGTCGGAGGACAGCATGCTCGACTTTTTCGTGCTTGCCAATAAAACAAACCTTTTTTTTGGGGTGGTACAGAAAACATAACCAGGTACTTTATCATGTTATTTATAAGCAAAGTACTTTATATAAGTTGTAAGAGGGATTGGCTGTTGGTGGAGGTAATGATGGTAAAAAAAAATGTTGTAAGTGTTTAACCTATATCTGTAATTGTTTTGAAAAAAATTGATTTGGTATGAATTATAACTTTACCAAAATTCTAAATCATAAAAGGGCCATAATTCTTAAAAAAAATTGACAGAGTTATGTACTGTTGTCTGTTGATGGAGATAATGATGGTAAATAAGTATTATAAGTGTCATGTCTGTAAGATATAGAGATTTTCTATATTCGTTGCTGTAATACTCGATTAATACATTATCCATATTTTAGTAATACTTCAGGTGGTTTGACGGGATTATCGCCCTTGAATTTCGCCATTTACTTTTATAACGTTTCCGAGACGGCATGCTTGCCTTTTGTTGTACATCGCTTGGCGATAAACACAGTTTAAAGATTTTCTCGAGTCAATAACCCCCATAGAGTAAGTTTTTTATGATTGATTTACAAAAATGAGATGCATTGTTTGACATATTTCATTGTTTTAGAGATTTTTTAGAGCTTATATGTTCAAACCTGGTTATGTTCGCTACCGCTCAGGAGAACGATTCGTCCCATCGGGTTTCGATACATACTATGTTTACCATATAGCTTCGTGGTATTAATGACCTATGCTGAAGCGTACTTTCTTTGAATCTTTTACTCATAACTGCGTTATATCCAGTTGCTTTGACACCATTTAGATGAATGACTCAATAGCAACTGGTTGTCTTTGACTTTTTGAGGCGTTGACTCAGGAATGCTTATTTTTCTATTTCAGTTTTCTACTGAACTTGATTGATGTTTGGAATTCAACATGGTGTATCACTAACCGAATAAGAGACAATAATGAAAATTGATTCAGTGTGGTTTTTTATGTTCTTCCTGAACTTGTACAATCCGAATAAGCGTTATTAAACGATACAGGCTTCATAATAAGTGTATTTATATAAGCTATATCTCTAATGGTTTTGAAAAAAAGTGGGGTGGTACGAAAAACTTAACCAAAATTCTAAGTTGAAAAAGGGCCAAAATACTTACAAAAACATGGACAGAGTTATGTACTCTTGTCTGTTGATGGAGGTAATGATGGTGAATAAGTGTTATAAGTTACAAAGCAATATCTGTAATGGTCTTGACAAAAAATGGAATTGGTACAAAAAACTTAACCAAAATTCTAAGTCGAAAAAGGGCCATAATTCTTACAAAAACCTTGACAGAGTTATGTACTCTTGTCTGTTGATGGAGGTAATGATGGTGAATAAGTGTCGTAAGTTTCAAAGCAATATCTGTAACGGTTTTAACAAAAAATTGAATTGGTACAAAAACCTTAACCAAGGTGAGCTAGTATAGCTAGCCTTTTCTTCAAAAAGTTGAGCTAAAAATGATAAAATATGCTCTTAAGAATTTAAGTATTACTTAGCATGAAGTATCGTTTGTGGAATTGGGGCCTGATGTTTAATGTCAAAATTAACTTAACGGATTTAACAATTAAAATCTAAACAATTAACCTCGAAAACAATTGCAGATCTGAAAAAATTGATTAGAAGTCAATGTTTGTGATTTTTAATGTTCTTTTTCCGAATTAATTACAGTTTTTACATATTCAGTTTTTTTAACATAAGGGTTACCTGTTGTTTTTCTAGTCTATCTGTAGCAGGCGAGTTATCTACCTGGGTGTTTTGTAAATCATGTAACAACACTTGAGTGAACTCATCTAACAACTGAAATAGGAGAAAAAAGATTGATTGATTGGAGTTTAAGGCCGTTTTCAATAATTGTTCAGTCATATCACGGCGGCCAGTTCACCAATAAATGTGCTTCCAGGCTTTCTCACACCAGTACTCCACACATCATACTTTCCAAGCAACTGACTGCTTTTCAACATAGACTGTAAGCCCATTGGAGGAAGACGAATGACACTCATCAGTGACTTTTGTCAAACGTCAGAAAGAATGTTGGCCAAGCCGAGGGTTTTAACTCACAAACCCCGGATTGAAAGCATTGTCGGAGAAAATGCCATTTGTTCAAATCAACACTTTCTGTCTTTTCACGTTTTCTATGCTACAACAAAATGTATAAACATCCTGAATTACCATTTTTTGTTTGTGATGCCACTTAAGTAAATGTCATATCGGCTTCGGGGCTAACTATGCACAATATAGTTCAACCTTAAACAAATAAAACTTCTCTTCAGTCACAATATTTCTTTAGCATCTTCAACTTTTCCTTCATATGATACTATGTAGTTTTTAGGCATTATGTGACTACAGGTATGTAAACATATGTGTTTGCATATTTGCATTTACCGTTAATCTGGTATACACAACTATTACCAATATTTGCTTATGTCTTTAAGCATGACTTTAAACTGTGATTGAGAACAAAGCAAACCAAGACCAGGCTGCACATTTGAGCAGTCTAATTTTGGTCTCCATTTTTAACTACTACTCATTTATCAGTTTTAATTGATTTGTAAGAACTTATCAACATCATATTGAAGCCAAAAGACAAAATATTTTTGTATGAGTAATTTCTTCTTTTGACACAATGTGTTCAACTCTAATCAATTAGCTCAATCAAGGGGTAGGTATCACAGTACTCTATATGTACCACAGTACTCTTTATGTATCATAATATATTATTATTGGATTTGTTATCCTCCTAAGCTGTTTGAAGTTTTCTCACAGGTAAAGTATCAGTGAAGTTTTCTCACAGGTAAGGTATCACAGTGGAGTTTTCTCACAGGTAAGGAGGTATCACAGTGAAGTTTTCTCACAGGTAATGTATCACAGTGAAGTGTTCTCACAGGTAAGGAGGTATCATAGTGAAGTTTTCTCACCGGTAAGGTATCACAGTGAAGTTTTCTCACAGGTAAGGTATCACAGTATCATAATAATTCATAGATTGTCACTCACCTTAGCTGTATGAAGTTTGATCACAGGGTCTGAATCACAGTAACATTTATGTATCAATTCTTGAAGTAACGGAACACAGTTTCTGAAGAAAACAAATAAGCATGCGGTTTATAAGGTTCAGAAAGTAATACAAATGTAACAAGAGAAGAATTCACCTTTAATCCTTTGCCAAACACAAAGAAATATGTAACAGGCAACTTTGAAAAAATCTACAGGAAAATAAGGGTAACATTTCTAAATGAAAGTACAATTCTAGTAGAGTAGAAAACACTTTGTGTGCAATTCCTCCTTTTCCATAATATTTTCAAACGCAACCTGCTACTAATGTGTCAAAATGCATCAGCTTACGGGTAAGAGTTAAAACCTATATCTGATGGTTTGTTTGTTTGAATGGTGTTTGATGACACTTTCAACAGTATTTCAGCGTTACTACCAGTACTGGTGATAAGCTTATCCTGACATCAACCCACCAGTCATAATGCTATCACCACAACCCTGAGCGCTGAGAAGCGCTATACTTGATGGAATTATCTAATAAACATATTTCTATTAAGAGGACTCTTTTGAATGTAAACTATAGAAATATTGGTCAAAATCAAACCCTTTTATTCAAACTAATATATGATCAACCTAGCTTTTCAAAGCAAGACAATATCACAAATTTGATGACATTTTTTCATACAACATTTTCCTAATTTCAATTCATTTAAGCAAAAACTGTATGTCAGGCAAATCATTTTTAAAAGATCTTGCAATGTTTACCTTATAATCGGAAAGTAAACCTTGGTTAGATTGGCCAGCACTTGTAGAGACTCAAGTCTAACTGGAAGTGGTTCCACATAAGGCCCATCATTCCTGTATGAGGAGTCTGCTGGCTGTGGAAGGATGTTCCTCACACACAGCTTTACAACCCAAGATATATCTCGGGCATGTGCTTGTAACATCTGATCACTGAAAACGGGGGTCTGTACTCCTGGTGAGCTTGTTCCTTTCCTAGGAGATGTTCCCCCTGAATGCTCATTCATTTTACCTTCAGACTGAAGAGGACCACCAGGGGAGTGAATACTGGGACTGCTGCTGAAACCTGAATCCACCTCTCTACCCAGTGGGTTATGTTCAGGTTCTCTCAAAATGTTCTGATCTCCTGTTTCGACCTCCGATGTGGATGGTTGTCTTGCCGATACAGGCGGTCGAGGAGGCTGGATTATGTGACATACTTCCATCAATGGCGGATGAATACTCGCCATGGCTCCCAGACAGGTCAGACAGGCAACTCTTACATTGGGATCTGTCGAAAGAATTATACACTACTTACCAAATTGGGTAAATTGTCAGAAAATAGGTAAACTAGTTAACCTTGGTTTCTTTTGTCATTACATTACCAACTCTATAACACAAATGATCAAAGGAAAACATGCGATGCCTGCCAATATGTCAGTAAAGCTTCATGGACAAACCAAGTGACGATGCCAAACTAAAATACCATCCACCTTCAGCAGGGTATAATAAGGCTTGGTAATAGTATGACAACAGTAAATGAAGACATATGAAATTCAGTCTTATTGGGTCAAGATTGAGAGCTATAAACATACCCCGATGATTTATGAAATGACGTATCTGTTTCACAATTCTGCTCAAGAGGCCTGGACGCATTCTATGATATGGTACGTTGGCTATAACAGTACCAAAACACTGAAATACAATAAAAGATATGATCTTACTAAAAAATATCACAATGCTCATTCATTTATCTACAATAGTAGGTTTGTATAATTAACTATTTAAATATTTTGATATTTTAGGGTTCTCTGCTTTAAAGTGGCATTTCTATCCAGAGTGAAGAAATTCATGTAAAAAAAGTTCAAACCAATTTAAAAATAAGAAGCTGAATGGGTTTGGGATTAACCACAAACATGTTACACAAGAGCACACACTCACAAATTATTCTTTTCTCCAAGATTTTAGGATTTTAAAAACGGACCCATTCATTTACAAAAATTGTACAACATAATGCTTAGAATCGTAAACATAACTATATTAGACCTATGTAAAGGTTGGGTGTCATATACAAACTGTGGTGAGATAAAATGTACATTACTGTTATAAAAACACTCTCAGTCAATGAGGCATATACATTGTATACAGTATACACAATATGTATGTTTATCTAGTGCTTTTAAAAGTAATATAAATGCTATCTATGGAAAAAAGATGATTTGTTATTTCACAGAAAACTAACATTATTTTATTTCCACAGTTTGTTACATACCTGAAATCATCTTAAGTTGTGCAGTAAGTAAATGTTTATTGTTTAGTGTTAAATGCCACTTTAAACATTGTTTATGTTATATCACGGAGTTTCCTGGGTAAGTTACCAGTCCTACTGGTCTATTTATCCTGACATCAACCAGACAGTCGTAATGCTAACCCTGCAAACCTCAAGTTCAGCGCCACGGAAGGCAGCCATTACTACCATTTTTAATGTGGTATGACCCGGCCAGGGATCAAACCTGTGACCTCCTGCACCCGAGGTGGACACGCTACCACAACACCATCAAGGCGGTCAAGTAAATTGTATCTAGTACTACACTAATTATACTGTTTATTAGATGATTTCCGGTATGTCAGAAGAAAAAAACATTCTCTTATTTCATAGTAATGAAGATCCTGATCAGTATGTACTTATGCAGTCTGATCAGGGTCTTCATTATTAGGAAATAAGAGAATGTTAGTTTTCTGTGACATACCTGAAATCATTTATATCCCATAAACAGCATAATTGTATAATGCTTTAACACTAGATAAACACACTTATTGTGCATATATTATTTTTGTAACAGTTTTCTTGTGTACATTTATCCCCCCAATGTTTGTATTAGACACCAACCTTTAAAGAGGTATAATTTAGTTGTGATTCGGTCCAGTTATTTCTTGCAATTCCTTAATCGGTACCTACCGAGTAGGGAAAAAACTATTTTATTTAAATAATTAAAATATAAAAGCTTTCTCATACTACAGTCTAATTAGAATCAAGCATCACCTCATAAAGGTTTATAAGGGAAAACAATTGTTATTTTACTCATTTTTTTTTATGAATTTATATAGAAATGTATCTTTAAAAACTTCTAGAGAAAAAATGTACCTAGTAGAAAAACTGATACAGAGTCGAAAACAGGTAGAAAAAGGATAAATTCCATGATTTTCCTTTTCCTATAATTTTATCAAAAGTCACCTGCCGAAAAAATTGTTTACATGAAGTAAAGGGTAAATTATCTAAACACTAGCACAACATTTACCAAGTTTTCCAAAATAATGTGAATGACTGATGGATAGGTGACAGACAAGTGAGCTGCATGTGTCACCCTTCCAAACCATTCTTACAAAAAGTATGACAAAGAGCCAATTTGTTGCTCTTAAACTGGTTTTAGTTTGTGGTTTAAGGTTTCAAAATTTTAATATCAAACCAAAACTGGTTTACAGGGTTTGGATGTTTCGCCACAAATGGCCAGTTTTGAGAACAACATGGCTGACTTTGATACAAATGTTTTTATCTTTTAATTTTCTGGTCATAATTACAGAATAAAACGAGTAAATAAAGGATTTATATGTTTAAAATTCCAAATATATTCTTAATACCATTATCAGACAATGTCTAGTGCATTTCCACATGTAAGGGCTAATTTAAGCGGTTCAGTCGCCATTTTCTCTCTTCCAAGTGACCATGTATTCAGATACATCAAACCCCCTAAACCACATTCGAGGGCGGTTTGATCGGTTTAAGAAAACAGTTTTAAGTTTGTGTAAACAAATGGAAAAACTGGTTTTAGTTTTAAAACTGGTTTGATTAACAAATGGATGGTTTACGAAACTAGTTTTAAACCGAAATTTGTTTATGCGCAACAAATATTTTCTAAGTGAGAAATATCAACTTGATTAAATTCCAATATTTTGATAAAATGTTTCTTCCACTAAATTTGTAAATACTTTTTTATCAGGACTAAATATTTATCCCTTTCCCATATATGACAAATATGCATCAAACATTTTTAAATACATCTAGGCAAAATTATGGAAATTCATCAAAAGATGAAGGTATAAATATTGTGCAGAGTTAAGCTATGTGGCAAATGGATAAATTCTAATTTTGAGTAAGTTCTCCTTTTGCCACGGAATCCGCTGTGGTCGAGTGGTTAGCGTGGGTGATTTCGAAACCGTGTGTCCCGGGTTCGATCCCCAGTCGCGGCACTACGGTCATGGTGGAGTGCCCTTGGGCAAGGCACATTTTCTAGCCTAGTACTGGTTTGTTTACCCAGGGATCATGAATAATTAAATTTAATTGCGCGCTAAATGACCTTAGCTGTCGATGCGCCATAAAACAATATACATTCATTCATTCATTCCTTTTGCCACAATGTTTTCAAAAATCATGATGCATATACAAGTTCAAAGTAAAAAGATGGAAGCAGAGTAGTCTGAATTGAGTTATAGCAGTAATATCCTGCTACCTTGCAAATCATGCTTCTACTAGCGAGCCACAGACATTCTCAAGCTAAATACTGTATTAGCAGTATAATGGCCTATTTCTTGTTTGTCTGCATCACAGGTTATGTGACCTCCCTGCTGGAGAGTTATAACTGACCCTAGTCTCAGACCTTCCCAAGGGCATTTTATAGTAACTACGTACCAAGTTTGTAGCCCCTTAAAGCAAGCATTACCACCATCCTATTCACATTCAAGGACCAAGACAATATATACTAGTAATTTATATTAGGAACTATGTGCAGGGTTCAATTTTTCTTCTCATAAATTTAGTAAGCAATATATTTTTCCAAATTTGTGTACTGTGCATTAGCAGAAACATAAAAATATCAAAATCATGCATATGTTTATAACTGTCCTATTGAATTTAAATGCATTATATTTATTCATATTTTATTTATATAAAGGGAGGTAATTAATACTTTCTCTATATGTCTGGTTTAAACTTATTCCTTTAACATCAATTGCGAAACAATCTTTCAGCTTATATTAATCACTCTCAATGTTTGCTTCCTGGAGACTTTTAAAATCAGTACTCGTGTTTGCCATATGTTCAAATGCCTTCGCCTTTGGTCTGGTCAAGTTTCAAAACCCCAGAGATATAGAGTTATATATAGTAGTTGTAAGAACTCATTGCACAATCAATTGTAAAGTATATCAGTCTATATTATTAACCTTTTACATCACACACAACAAAGGTTATTACTTAACCCTTTCCATCATACGGCAATTCTGCAGCAGACGACTTTGAACGTATTTTGTCAAAAAATAGAAAATCTCCATAATTGAATGGATAACCTATGACAAAAAGTGGAAAACATTGTGGCAAAAGGAGAAATTGCACGTTTTGTGCAATTTCTTCTTTTGTCACTATGTTTTCAAAAAGCTGTCTGCTGCAGAGGCGTCAGAAAGCGTCTATATGAGGGAAAGGGTTAAGGTCAAGATCTTTTTCATAAATACAGATCAAAGTGAAAATCAACTCATAACATTAGCAATGAACCCTTTCTGTAATAGAAACAACTTTCGGCTCAATGCCAGCATATTCTTTTTAACGCAATGTTTTAACCTGTTCTTCTTATCTCCAATGTGTCAAAAAGTATGGCCATAATTTAAGTTTTGCCACCAATAGACTAGGCAATTTTTTACTATATACAGATTCATAAAAATATATGAGTGCACACTACAAAGTCACTACAAAACCTAGCTCTATAGCATGGCAGTATAAGTAACCCTGTGTACTAACACATAGCTACATATTGTCTATCGATGATGGGACAGACCACTCTACTACAAAAGTAGATTTAAATCACCATGTGCATATTAATCAGGGTCTGCACTGTTCACTTAATGGTATCAAAAACAAACTTCTAACGAAGAGAGTGTATTTGTTTCGCACATCATGGATGAGAAGATGGATGATCTTCATTTCCACATAACACAAAAACACCAAGGTTGGTTTTTCCTGTAGGACCTATAATATTGTTGTACCTTGATCAATTGTGTTAATGTTATAGGATAGTCTTCTGACACCAGGGCTAACAGTAAACATCTATGGACCTCATTAATTGTGGAGCCAAGGATAACAGAGAACGGTGTAAATGTCCCAGGTTGTTTGTTGTCACTGAATATATATAAAGGAAAATACATTCTGGTTGAATATAATAATCTTCATTTAACTGTTTCTCACAGTTTCTCAGTTTAATATCATCTAAGCCAAAATATGGTGAGCCTCTATTAATGAAACTTTAATCGTTGAATAGAGTTGAAAACATTGTGACAAAAGGAAAATTACTCATTATAAGCAATGTCTAATATGTCACAAAAGTTGTCAGCTGTAGAGATGTCAGAAAGTGTCTGTATGTGAAAAGGGTTAAATTGTGAAAATCATTATGCAAATATTTGGTCACAAAAAAGAAAGTTTTTAAGTGCTAACATGATTTAAAACATCTCATAAAAAAAATAATCTGGAAAATCCAATATATAGGGAATATTATGTTGCAGTAGCAATACAGGTATTAGTATTGTACTACCAGGGACGTGAACAATTGATATCTTGCGAGACCCAAGGTCAAGACTTATGTCAAATTGTCCATGTAGTAGACAATACTAAAACCTGCATTACTACTGCAACATAATTTTCAATGTATT
Organism: Serripes groenlandicus; assembly: GCA_031761405.1. Lineage (NCBI taxonomy): Eukaryota > Metazoa > Mollusca > Bivalvia > Cardiida > Cardiidae > Serripes > Serripes groenlandicus. The sequence continues at coordinate 132,102 of JASEVX010000248.1, forward strand.
ATATACCATGTATAACTTTTAAGACGAAATAGAGACAAACAAGAGGGCCATGATGGCCCTAGTTCGCTCACCTGATTGATTGAATGGGGTTTAACGCCGTTTTCAACAATTTCTCAGTTATATCACGGCGGCCAGTTCACCTACTCATGCATTTCCTGGTTTTCTCAAACCAGTACTCCACACAACAATCTTCCCAAGCAACTGGCTGCTTTTCCACATAGACTTAGCCCATTGGTGGAAGATGAATGACGCATGTCGCATTGACTTTTGTCAATCGTCGGAAAGAAAGTTGGCCGAGCCGGGATTCGAACTCACAACCCCTGGATTGACAGCCCGCGTCGTTACCGACTGAGCTACCGGGACTCGGCTCGCTCACCTGAATTATGCAATGTACTGCAATGCAAAACACATCAAGACAATTATTCTGAATGCACCCTACAGTGTTAACAAGATTTTCCTTCATTTGGCCTAGTGATCTATATTTTGTTACCTGATATGACCCATATTCCAACATGGACTAGATATCATCAGGACAACATTCTGACAAAGTTTCAACTTGCTCAAAGTTAAACTGCGGCCTCCGGAGTTTGAACAATATTTTCCTTTAATGACATTGTTCTGACCCAATATGACCCATATTTGAACTTTACCTAGATATCTTTAAGACAAACATTCTGTAAAGTGCGGCCTCTAGAAGAATGTTAACAAGATTTCAATTTGACCTAGTGACCTACATATTCAACCTTGGGCTAAATATCATTCAGCTCAACATTCTGTCTAAATTACAAGTTGCTACAGCAAAACATGCCGCTTCTACAGTGTTAACAACATTTTCCTTCAATTTGGCCTTGTGAATTAGTTTCTTACCCAATATGACCCATATTCAAACTTGACCTAGATAATTTTAAGACAAACATTCTGACAAAATTTCAAACTGCTGAAGCAAAAATTGCTTCCTCTTGAGTGTTAACAAGATTTTCCTTCAATTTGACCTAGTGACCTACTTTTTGACCCGACATGACCCATGTTCGAACTTGACTTACATCTCATCAAGACAAACATTCTGATAGGTTTCAACATGCTCAAGTTGAAAATGTGGCCGGCCCCTTGAGTGTTAACAAGATTTCCCTTCAATTTGACCTAGTGACCTAGTTTTTGACCTCATATGGCCAAGTTTCGAGCTTGTCCATGATTTGATGGAGATGAATGTTTTGATAAACTTTCATTCAGATCGGATGCAAAATTTAGTTGACGACGCGTGATGGACGGACGACGGACAAAATGTGATCACAATAGCTCACCTTGCACTTTGTGTACAAGTGAGCTAAAAATACAAATTTCTGTATTCTAAATAAATAAATAACATAATTTACATATAAAATATAATTTATGATTGGCGTGTGACCCACGCCGTAGTATCGCATATTTCAGTGAGGTACCATTACCAGAGTTGGTACCGTATTTGACCAAGTCAAATACAGAATTTTAATCTGCCGTAATTGAACTGTGCTCAACCATCTGCATGTATTTGAGTCATAAAACATGCAGGTATATAATAAAATAATTTAAATACAAAGTTTGAAAGCATTGTGATTCTGGGAAATAAGAAATTGCTCATTGTGACCGATTTCTCCCCTTTCTGAACTAGGTTAATGAAAATGATATTTATCACATAAAGCCCTCTCTGGGAGTGTTAAAATCCCATAACATAAATATTATATGACACTAATTGTTTGGTTTCCAGTCTTAGGCTCAAGTTTATGTTACAACTCGGAAACCAATCTATGAAAATGACATCACGTCAGCGGTTTGACGTCAAGTTAGTTACATTGGCGCCCAAACTGTCAAATTTCATGTAGAAATATGGTAATGGTTTAGTACATTTTTTCAAAAGTCGATATAATTTAGTCGATTTACTTTTAATAAACTTGTTAACTATTAAAGCTGAGTATGAGGCTCACCAAGGCTCGCGGCATATCAGCTTAGTAAACTTGTTTAATAAAAGTGACAATAAAGAAACACTCGATGAAAAATCCTTTTTATATGTGGTTAAGTTTTAACTGTGCCTTGAAATATAGTTTTAACTATTTAAAGAGTTTAGGCTATTGAAATACAATCAGTTCATTTATGTCATGAAAACATCAGGTTTTTCAATATAGTTTCTTCAAATCTTTTAAAATTTGTATATTTTTAATAAGCAGAATTGATGTTGAATTACCTGTCTTCTGCAGCGCTAAGGAGAAGTTTTGTACCATCTATTAACACAGACAAGCCAGCCAGAGCTCCCATTCTACACTGTAACAAGAACAATATGAAAAAGGAAGATAACTTAAAGAAAATTGGCATTGTAGAGCAATGTTCCTTATATTGTTCCTTTCTCCTGATCACTAAGTATCAGTTTTGCATGTTAGAAGTGAATTTGCCAAACAAAAAAACCATGGTATGACCATATAATGCAGAGCCTGACGGACAGACAATTGATGGAGAATTTATCACTAAGTGTCTCCCTGTCTTACAGACATGTGTGATAAAAATATAACAGCATCAACTGGCAAAGTAATTCAAATGAGGACCCTATGCCATTGAAAATCCATTGTTCTTTACCCTAGAGACAAAGACAAAACGTTCAGATCCTCATAAGTCTCATCTCAGCTTAATCATAAAGTTTCTTGTTTGCTATCCATTGCTGAAAACATTCTTAACCCTTTCACTTATGCAGACACATTTTGACACATCTGCAAAAGAAGAATTTTGTAGAAATTGTGGCAAATGGGAAAATGTGTTCATAATGAGCAACTTCTGCTTTTGCTTCAAAGTTAAAGTCTATTCATTGATACTTTCATCTATTGATAATGTTCATATTTTTGCCTGGATATTTTTGAAGTTGTCTACTGCAGATTTGTCCTTTCAAAGTGAAAATATCAGATACATCAACGTAATATGCACGTCATCTGCCGAGTGTGATGGACAGACAGATGAAAATATACTTACAATTATCCATTGGACCAAATGATTTACTGGATTACCTGTAATATAGCTTTATCAGTGAATTGGTTAATAGTCTACATGAGTGCTATATGTAAGAATCTACAATCTATATACCATACCTTGGGTGAAGGATCCTTCAGAATAATTGTGAACAGTGTCTGTGCATTAGATGTACCAGAGGTATTCTGACTGTTAGGTATGAAAGATGCCCAATATCCAAACATCATCTTTTTTTCCGTGCTCTAAAACATTTATTTTTTCAATATACCATTATTTATATAAGCGTCACTCCATTAAAAACCAAACTCAAGACATTTGGTACAGGTGTAGATCTAGATCAACCTGCACATCAACACAAATGGATCTAACTCTGCACTGTGTTCAAGTGAGTCAAAGAAGGTTTCAAGAAACATCAAACACATATTGGGCATTTTGATCAGATTGCATAGATGTATAGGCAGATCTTTACCTACACCAGCGATGAAAGGCTTAAGTTGGTTTTCCAGGAGCACGACTCTAAAATATGACTAGAACAAGATGTGTTTGTGAAACACTGATGCCCCCGAATGACAACATCTAGGTCAAAGGTCAAGGTCGCCAGGTCAAAAATGTTGGTACTGACAGAAAGGTCATGTCACAAGGAATACACATGTGAAATATGGTAGCCGTACCTGTTATGGTTCAAAAGTAGTGGTCAAAGTTAAAGTTTTTTTTCCAGAATGGCAACATCTAGGTCAAAGTCGCAAGGTGAACAATTTTGGTACTGACAGAAAGGTCATGTCACAAGGTATACACATGTGAAATATGGTAGCCGTACCTGTTATGGTTCAAAAGTAGTGGTCAAGGTTAAAGGTTTTTTTCGAGAATGGCAACATCTAGGTCAAAGGTCAAGGTGAAAAATGTTGGTACTGACAGAAAGGTCATGTCACAAGGTATACACATGTGAAATATGGTAGCCGTACCTGTTATGGTTCAAAAGTAGTGGTCAAGGTTAAAGTTTTTATCGAGAATGGCAACATCTAGGTCAAAGGTCAAGGTGAAAAATGTTGGTACTGACAGAAAGGTCATGTCACAAGGTATACACATGTGAAATATGGTAGCCTTACCTGTTATGGTTCAAAAGTAGTGGTGAAGGTTAAAGTTTTTTTTGAGAATGGCAACATCTAGATCAAAGGTCAAGGTCGCAAGGTCAAAAATGTTGGTACTGACAGAAAGGTCATGTCACAAGGAATACACATGTGAAACATGGTAGCCGTACCTGTTATGGTTCAAAAGTAATGGCCAAGGTTAAAGTTTTTTTCGAGAATGGCAACATCAAGGTCAAAGGTCAAGGTCGCAAGGCCAAAAATGTTGGTACTGACAGAAAGGTCATGTCACAAGGAATACACATGTGAAATATGGTAGCCGTACCTGTTATGGTTCAAAAGAAATGGCCAAGGTTAAAGTTTTTTTCGAGAATGGCAACATCTAGGTCAAAGGTCAAGGTCGCAAGGTCAAAAATGTTGGTACTGACAAAAAGGTCATGTCACAAGGAATACACATGTGAAATATGGTAGCCGTACCTGTTATGGTTCAAAAGTAGTGGTCAAGGTTAAAAAAAAAATTGTGCAGACAGGCCAAAAACTAGATGCCCACCGAATCGGTGATTCCGGGGGCATAAAAAGTGATAAATCACATAGATTTGTTTTTTCTATATAGTCTTAACGTGTTTAAAAGAAGGTTTTTTTCTTAGTTGAAAAAGGGGCATTATTGAATAATTATTAAAGTCAGAGCTATGTGATTTGGTAAAGACATGTGTATTAGTCCTAGGAACATGTGTACCAAGTTTCATTTGAAAATGCTTAGCGATTTTTTAGTTACGCTGTCAGGTTAAAGTTTTGTGATGATGCAGACGACGATGCCAAGGGTATCACAATAGGCCAACTTTTTTGTTGTTGAAAGACTGACGAGCTAAAAAGTCACTTTGCAATGAATACTTCACATTGATTCCGTTCATAACTCTTTCCGACATACAACAAATATTTAGATGATGGCTTTGAAAACAACTACAAAAATAAATTGAAAATCTTTATAAATGAAAGAATTATTTTTAAATGGAGTTCAGTTAAATATATTGTGGCAAATTGAATAATTACTCACTGATAGCTAATTCTCCTTTTGCCACAATGTTTTCAAAAGTCAATTGTATGTGGGCAATGGTTAATGGAATGCAAAATATTAAATCTCTTGATAAATGAACTCAAGATGTTAACACACATAAAAGAAAAAGTGTCTTTCTTTCCCACAATAAATTCATTATATGTCTACGAAATCGTGTGACACCATGTGGTATGACCATGCAACATGGATCTATTGTAACAGACAACTCTTGATTGCGATATATTATCCTTGTATTTGATGTAACTTTTCATGACCAATATCTCCTTTAACCTCATTTTTATTGATCTTCGTCAAATAGTTGATTTCATTTTACAAGCTTCTTTAGACCTTTCCCTCATACGACAATTCTGCAGCAGACGACTTTGAACATATTTTGTCAATAAATAGAAAATCTCCATAATTGAATGGATAACCTATGACAAAAAGTGGAAAACATTGTGGCAAAAGGAGAAATTGTACGTTTTGTGCAATTTCTTCTTTTGTCACTATGTTTTCAAAAAGCTGTCTGCTGCAGAGGCGTCAGAAAGCGTCTATATGAGGGAAAGGGTTAAGGTCAAGATCTTTTTCATAAATACAGAAAAGTGAAAATCAACTCATAACATTGGCAATGAACCCTTTCTGTAATAGAAACAACTTTCGGTTATAATCTCTATAATTGAATGGATAACCTATGACTAAAAGTGGAAAACATTGTGGCAAAAGGAGAAATTGCTTGTTTTCAAAAAGCTGTCTGCTGCAGAGGCGTCAGAAAGCGTCTTTATGCGGGAAAGGGTTAATCATTTTTTTCCAGTTGTTTTCAATTTGAAAATATGTATGAAAACATTTCCAAGTTTCATTACTCTATGTCCAAGAATTATACATGTGCAAAGCTCCTTTTTCTCTGAAAGGGGGCATAATAATTAAAGCCAAACTAACCTTCACAATCCAAAAGAAGCAACTGAGGGCACATTGTCTGACCTTTGTAGAACTTGACCTGGCCCGGGATATCTGACCACCCTCGGTATCAGACCACTCTGAATCTGAACTGCTGATACCGGCCCATGCCGGGGAATACACAGACATTCCTGAATCAAATTCTGTTGTCACGGTAACAGCTGTAGTGGATTGGTTCTCTGAACTATTTCCTGCTTGTCCTGGATCCCCTGGTGTGGTAGACTGTCTATCTTTCTGTCTCTCAGGTTTCTTCCTGGTTTTCTTTTTGATTTTCTTTTGACCTTTACAAAAATACATGTATTTGAGTCCATTTTTCCGACACAATACTTAGATTTCACTCTCATTGTAAAAAAATAATTATTGTTAATCAATTAATATATTTTAAAGAATCCTCATTAAAAACCAATCAGTATAAAGATAACAAAAATTATATGAGAATTTGAAAGTTTAAGCGTAAAGTAGAAATTGCTCATTTTATATCAATTTTATTTTTTCAACAATGTTTTCAAAAGTTGTCTATTGTAACAGGTTCAAATGTTGAAACTTAACAAGAACCTTTTAGTAAAGGGTTCCCTTTTTTGTGTTTATTGCACAAATTTTCCAGGTAATTAGTTATCTAAACAAGAAACTGCTGAAGGCCGGATTGTCGGCAATTTGACCTTGAAAATCGACAAACCAAGGTCAAGGTCAAAGTAACCATAGAATCAATAGAACTTGTTACTGGTTACCTTAAGGCAAACTTTCAAGTTTGTAACCCTTTCCAGTGCTGAGATTTTGCCTCAACCTGAAACTTTAACTAAAATGTTGACAGACAGACTGACAGATGGACATCGCCAATCTATAGACCGGAATTGCTAGAGCAATCCGGCCAATAAAATTGGTTATTTCTAATTTTCTAAATAAGCCTTTTTTGTTGTAATTAGACTTATCATTCTCTTTGAAGATTGAAATTAAAAATATACGGGTATATCAGAATAAAAACAAGAGAGCCATAGTGGCAAGTTAACACTCACCTGGCTCTGCATAATTAGGTGTTCATACATGTAAGCAATACATGAAGAAGTAGTTTGATACAGGCAAAGACCTAACATGACCCAAAGTGTAATATGATCTAATATATATTAATCAAGATCAAGTAAAAAACTGTGGAGTGTCCACAAGATATTTCTGTATTTTAGCCTAGTGACCTAACTTTTGACCAGACATAATCCATATTTAAACTCAACCTAGATATCATCATGTCAAACATTCTGAAAAAGTATTCATCATTTTGGAGTTTCCATAAAATCTGAAAAAAATATGAAGTATTATTTTGAAAAAGAATAATTGCTTCTATTATTTTCATAAATTTCTCTGTTTCCCCACAATGTTTCCCCTTCAAAAGTTGTCTTCTGCAAAGGCATCAAACATTGTTTGTATCAGGGCACAAATAGACCAATATCTAATATGATCTAGATCTATAAGTGTTGTACCTTCTTTGTCTGTGTTATCCTTGACTGTTGTTGGAGTATCAGACATTTTCCCTAGGACTGGTAGTTCTTGTTTAGTTAGAGGGGAGGGATATATGCTGTCAGGTATTTCAAGAGGTTGATTATATAGACCAAAGAACATGTATGCCTGTAAAACACAAGAAAATAGGTGTTATCTGTGAATGCTCCATGAATAGGTTGTAGTTTATCAACAGTCTATTATAAAGTCAATAAAATTTGAATCTTGAATAAGCTGATAATATGCACAGTTTCTTGTTACAGAAGATTTTCCTATCATTTTTATTTTTTACAGCCCGATGTAGCTGAGAAAAAGCCCATACACTATATCTAGACAAATATAAAACGCAGGGACTATAATGCTTGCTAAATCTGTTAGCAACTGGCTACCTTTTCACATATATTTTTTATGGGCTATTGGTGGAAGACAAATGAGGCTTGTAATAAAGACTTTTTACAATCATCTGAAAGAATGTTGATTCAGCCAGGTTAAATACCAAACTTGCAACCTGTATATCAACATCCCTTGTAAGAATAAATTCAAAATCTATTAAAAAGTAGCAGATACATCCAGGATTTCATCTGCTACGAAAAGGTTTCAAAGCATATTGTACCCAATATAATCTTAAAATACACCTAATAATAAATGACAATTCATGCCACACTTAAAAATCTTTTAAAAAATATTAAGAAAATGCAGTTTGTCTATGCAAAAATCATTTTTAATCCTTTCCCACCTACAGACACATTTTGACGCCTCTGCAGTAGACGACTCTTGAAAACATTGTAGCATTTGCTACAATGTTTTGAACTATTTTCAGTAATTATACCTTCATTTATAGAGAATTTCCAAATGTTTTCCTAAATGTCCTCAAAGTCGTCTGTTGCAGATTGATTGTATGTGGGAAAGGGTTAACAAAACAGAATTTATATAAATTACATACATCAATCACAATCATTTAATATCAAGATTAAAAATAATGCTTCATCATTAATTGTTAAAATATCAAAGTATCATTTATCATTTACCTAACATGACCTTCAAAGAAAGGAATAGAAAATCTGGACTGCACCAGGGCTAGCATTAGAAAGAACAGATGACTGACAAATTTCTAGTAATACAGATGAAACAGCTCTAGATAAGTTTAAGCTTATTAATTTTACATCGATTGAGAAACAAGCTTTCAGCTTTATAGATATATTATTAATCACACTCGATGTCTGGGGACTTAACTAGAACACGCGCTGTTTGTGTAGAAAAATCCATTGAATAGTCAGAATCCAGCGTTTTACATCTGCACCACTGTCTTCTGATCTAGATAAGAAGAACAGAAGAACAGGTCACATCCCTCGAACCCTATGAAAATATCAGTACATAGGGTTTAGTTGAGTTATAAGAGAGAGATTGGTTGGACATGACAGCTTACTCCTCCTTATTTCGTCCTCAGAGATGTCCCCTACAAGTTAGGATACAGAATCTCAGAATCATTTCCCCTAACCTTGACCTTTGAATAATCAGAACAATTCAATGATTTATATATTCTCTAGACAGCTCTCTACGCACATGCACACAGTTTGATGTGCTTAGCTCTTATACTGTTAACTTTATAGTTATCACAAATCCAGTTTCATAGACAGACAGACTGATTTACAGAAAAAGGAGAGTAAATCAACTGTCTCCATAGGGGACTCAAAATATGCTGGGAACAAATGTTGGTATATTACCCTGACAGCAGCTAGCAGTAGTCCTAACTTATCTAGAGGCATCACCTTAGTAATTTGCAAGATATTTTGGAGACCACGAAGACAGCTAATCAGAATCTGTAAAATAGAAAGAAAATAATGTATGAGCAGTTCATCTGATATGTTATCTTGAGTCACTTACTTTGAAATCATCTACAAAAAAATATTACATCTGAAAATCTTGACAAACAATTATTATACAGAGTAGAAAGCATTGTGGGAAAAGAAGAAATCCTCATTTAAGCAATTTTTTCAATTCACATGTATGCAAAAGCAATCTGAAACAGGGGCATTAAAGTCATCTACATTGGGTAAAAGGCTAAGCATAAATCAATTAATCAATTCATGAATACCTCATTATCTAATTTTCAAACGGAAAATTAAAATAACTTAAAAAAGAAATGAATTAGGGTTCAATAAAAAAATAAATATCTTTTCTGTTGTATGTTTTTCTCTTTTTACTAGTACAATATCTTTATAATCTTATAAGAAAACTAGAATTTGACATATAATCATAAGTTATCATCATATTGCATCAATCATGCATTAGATCATCTGATAAACAATTACAAATGAGTTGAACATTTCACTCAATTTACCTTGCTTTGAGTTTGCTGATCCATTTGTGTGCTTGGTACCCGATGTAACAACATGCAGAATATATTAAAACAAATCTCTATATGTGTTGTAGGTAGATAGCCTGTAGTTGAACCCCTGCAAACAGAAACCAATGACTAGTTACTACATACACAATTAATGAACTAAAAATACACAGTAGGATAGGATTTATTTAGACTATGCTATGTTTGACACATTTGCAACAGTTGCCAGTTGAAATGCTTGTAAACAGAAACCCATAACAGTTGCCAGTTGAAATGCTTGTAAACAGAAACCCATAACTACATATAAAATCAAAGAAATAACAAGCCCTAAGTCGATCATCTGAATGATGGTATAGAAGTAAATTTGTAACTACTCATTATGAGATTTTTTTTTAATCAAGACTTGAAGAGTGGGAATGAAATTGAAAGGAGTGGGCACTGTAAATGCAAAAGCTTACTAGTAAAAGACATTTGTAAAAAGGCATTAAATAATTAAAGAATTTTGAAAGAGGACCAACAAAGAACCATTCCTGGGAAGTTTTGTTGAAATTGGTCCAATGGTTTTGAAGAAGATGTCATTTGAAGCCAATGAAGCTATGTTCAAAATGAGCAACTTTTCCATTCCCGACGCTGTTTTCAACTCTGTTACGTCTGTATTAAAAGAACGATTTCCATTTTCCAGTATAACAATTTTTAGCAATTAAACTGTTAATATCTGATGAAAAGTACATCTGATGTGGGTAAATATTTTGAAATCAGTCAATTGGTTTAAGAGAAGTTATTATTAGGAAAATATGAGCAGACAGATGTGTGATCACAAGAGCTCACCCCACACTTCATGCTCAGGTGAGTTAATAACTTTGCAAAAGGGTTTATAAAGGAAAGGATAAGTTAACTATTTACCACAAGCAGATGTTTGTAAAATAAAGTCGACACATCTGTAGCAGACGACTCTTGAAAACAGTGTGTGGCAAAAGTAGCATTTTCATAAATAAAGATTTTCCGTCATTTTACCTAGAAAATCGTCTTCTGCAGATTTTTTGTATGTTGGAAAGGGTTACCCATATATAGACACTTTCTGACGCCTCTGCAGCAGACGACTTTTTGGAAACATTGCGACAAAAGAAGAAATTGCTCAATACGAGCAATTTCTCCTATTGTCACCATGTTTTCAAATCTGTTCAATTATTGTAATTTCATTTAAAGGGAGTTTCCAATTTTTTTCGTTTTTTTTTTTCAAAGTCGTCTGCTGCAGATTGTTTGTATGAGGGAAGGGTTAATGTTATAAAATTGTACAGCAGGCAACCACAAACAGATGAGTTGCTTACTTCATGGTGAGACACTCCATACAGCTAACGGCACCCTTCAAGGCATCAGTGTCATCAACACACTCATTCACCAGCTGTACCAAAATACCCTGACTGCCAAGGAGCTGTTCATAGAACTGCAAACATAAGAAACTAAATGATAAAACCAAGGAAAGAAGGATTAAACAGGACACCTAAAAGATCTCTCTTATTACTAAATATAATAATTTTTATAATTATACTTCCTTGAAAACGTCTGAAAATTTTGAAATAGAAATGAAATATAGGAATTGCTTGTTTCAAGCAAATACCTTACTTATGTGTAGTATGTTTTGCATTTAACCCCTTCCCACATACAACAAATCTGCAGCAGACGACTTTGAAAACATAATGATAAAAATCCTGAAAAATCTCCATAAAAGAGAGCTTAATTGTTACATAAAGTTGAAAACATTGTGGCCAAAGGAGAAATTGCTCATCATGAGCAATTTCACCTTTGGTGACAATGTTTTCAAAAGTCATCTGCTGCTTCTGCATCAAATGCGTCTGCAGGTGGGAAAGGGTTAACAATCTCAAAAAGAAAATATAAAAAATTGAAAATGATTTACAAGACTAAAGCGGCTGAGTGTGAGTGTTTCCTTCTTTTTCCTTTATGCTTCTGAAGCAGAACTACTGCAGATAAGTTAAGATGCGTTTCTATAGAACTGTAACTACCTTCATAGATGTGTTTATTTGTCAAATATTGTCAAATAAATTTATTCACAGATGAAATTTACTGGAAATATTGGTGTATTCAGAAAATAGTAATGCAAGCCTATACACGGATCAAATAATAGCTTATTAACCAACAACTACAGACTTAGTACCTTGTTGTTTAAAAGAAAGAACAATAAAAGAATTAAGCTGAAAACATTTTGAAAAAAAGAAGAAATTGCTCATAACTTGTCACAATCATTACAATGTTTTCAACAGTTGTCTGCTGCAGAGGCGTTAGAAAGTGTCTGTATATGGGAAAAGGGTACAATAATTACCATGAAAACCCTGTCACAGTTTTCGTATATTACAGCTCCCAACGTCCTTAATACATCAGGTAGAGCCCATGACTGACATCTCTGTATGGCCTTGATCAGGTAGTCCGTGACAACTTGAATACACTGGTCACTCAGCACCAACTGACATTCAGAAATTGGATAAGATCAATTAAGATTTGAAGATCTGACAGTGGAATCAAGAAGAATTCAGAGTTTAACTTTTACTACATGCAGATACATTTTGAGGCATCTGCAGCAGATGAATTTTGTTAATATTGTGACAAAAGGAGAAAATGCACTAAATGAATAAGTTCTCCTTTTGTCGCAATTTTTTTATTTAATACATTTAACAATAAGACATTCATTTTCAGAAATGTTCAATATTTTTGCCAAGGTGTTTTCAAAAGAGTCTGTGGCAGATTTATTATCTTATTCTTGTATTTCTTCCCTATTTTACCAGATATGATATTTATAGTGTCAACTTTGACATAAAGAAAGGAAAATAATGAAACATCAAGAAAATTAGTAGTAAATTTGACAACTAAGCATTATGTGTCATTTTGATGAATTTCTGCTTAATCCACAATGTGTTAATGTTATCTATGGACTGCATACCGGTCTAACAAAACTGCTCATTGTTGTGTGCTCTGTGGATGTCTGTGGTGCAAGTTTTGTTTGTTGTTGTTTCATATCTGTTTATACTTACTAATTGTATATTTCAGTCCACTGACTTTTAAAAATATTCTTTATTTCTTTTTCTGAGTCATTTTCATAAAAACAAACACTTTTGAAAGGTCTACAGCAGAAAATGTTTAAAAACATATTTGAAAAAAATATTCAATTTACCTATTCCAAAATACATCCAACAGCGACTTTGAAATCATTTAAGCAATGATATGGAAAATCACAATTTATAAAAGTAGATTCATTCAAAAGTTGAAAACATTGCTGGAAGTGTATAAATTGATCTTAATGAGCAAATTCTCCTTCTGTCGCAAAGTTTTAAAAGGTTGTCTGCTGCAGATGCGTCATTTGACGTGCATTTTGGAAAAAGTTAGTTAACCAGCCATGATTTTCAATTTGTATCATTCATTACATTTTTTTAATTTATAGTCCTCATATTTCATATTTATAAGGAAATAAGTCAAGAATTAAAGCTTACCATTTGTTTTCTTCTCCAATTATTTATCACTTGACAAAATTTGACCACCAGTCTATCCTCATGAAGTGGTAATGTTGAACATAATTTGCTAATAAGGCTATTCCCATCCTGAAAGAAAATGACAATTTAAGTAACATAATATTATAGTGTTGTATGTTATTATTATAACTATTTCATTCCTTTCCCACATACAACAAATCTGCAGCAGATGACTTGGAAAACATTTGTTCAAAGATATGGAAACTCTCTATAAATGAAAGTAAATGCTCATTCTTAACAATTTCTCCTTTTCCATGATGTTTTCAAAAGCTGTGTGCTACAGATGCATCAGAAATCTTTGCACCCATGTTGATGATTGTTGCCACACAAAAGCTTCCTCCACCTATCCTTCTGTTAAATTCTGCTGCAATCTCAACCAGCATTAAATAAAGAAAAATGTTGCAAAAAAATAAAAATAAAAATCAGTGAATGAAAAAGTGAAAAGCAAGATATTTTCAGATAAAGAGGCTGAACTTTGAAAAAAAAAGATAACATTTAAGTATTTGTAATCTACTTTCTAAAGCACCAAGAGGACCATGACAGTCCTATACCACTCACCTGATTTAATAGATCTTCAATAGTTTTCAAAATGTTGGCACCCAATATTCGCTATATATATTCACCTATAAGGATGTTCACCAAAGAACATTTGTGCAAAATTATTTTCAAATCAGGACAGTGCTTTTGTACCAAAAGATTATAATAATATAAATTATAAGGAAAACTCTTGGTAGAGGGACACCCAAGAAACATTTGTGACAAAAGGAATTTCAAATCAGGCCACAAGTTTTGACAAGAATGGTTTTTACTATTCACATATGAGGAAAACAAGCTCCGCACACCTTGGCAGCCATGTTTTTCAACATATATCAGGCCACATATCAGTCTAATTAGGTCTCTTTAATTGATTGGTTCTCATGATGTACTTGTGTTATCATAGTTACCACATTCAAACAAAGGGGACCAGCATATAAACCAGCTGGTAGCAAATTTACTATAAATTGGGAACTTGCTAGCTGCCCAAAAGTTCAGTAGCTTAAACTTGTAACATGACAAAAATGGCCAAGTCTTAATTTTGCATTAAGTGTCCGTCCGGCATTCATATCATTGCTCTCCTGCATGATATTTGATTTTCCTGTTTTTTTAAATTATAGACGCTTAATTTACAATATATATAATATATTAAAGTTGATTCTTCATAAAATAGAAGAAACAATACTTAACCCTTTCCCTCATACGACAATTCTGCAGCAGACGACTTTGAACATATTTTGTCAAAACATAGAAAATCTCCATAATTGAATGGATATTACCTATGACTAAAAGTGGAATACATTGTGGCAAAAGGAGAAATTGCACGTTTTGTGCAATTTCTTCTTTTGTCACTATGTTTTCAAAAAGCCGTCTCCTGCAGAGGCGTCCGAAAGCGTCTATATGAGGGAAAGGGTTAAATATGAAATTGAATACAGGTTTCACAAAGTGGGCCTTTTTAACCCGGTCCTTTTTTAGTTTTGGTCTGTTCTGACCCTGATCCGGTCCATCCTGTTGGAGCTTGAATCGGCTCTGCAAGCATTTTATGGGCATTAGGGTTAGCCCATGTTAATTTTGTCAACTTGGCATAGAGTTGAACATTTTCTGATCAAAAGTTCTGTACGTAATTAGAACATGGGAATTTCCTCGTAATGCTTACAACTTGCGATGATGTAAAAAGAAAAAGCACGAAGATATAGGAATCAGGGATATTCAATATTGGTTCTAATGGGAAAAGGTCTTCTCTGAAATTCGTAACAATAAAAATAGGGATTAGGGTGACCCCTACAAAGTCAAAACCCAAATATACGACTTTGAGATCAATGTGAGAAAGGGCTGTATGTATGCGTGTTCCCGAAAACGACGTAACTTAATTATGAATTTTCAAAGCATGCACGAATCCAAAGGGGGGCCGGCACGTGACACTAGAAGTAGAACATATTACGGGTAAAGAAATCGACGGAGAAGCCGGCGATGTTTCCCGTCAATAGGTAATGTGTATGAACTTTGCAAAATTTTGCTATACCGTCTTTCCAAAAATTGTGTCCAGAATGGATTTTTCGATGCAGTCACGATTCTGCTACAGTGCTACGTTTTGATTGGATGAAAAGAAAATATCGAAACAAAAAAAACTTCTAGAGAAAATAATTAAATAGATAATACGTACTCGATAAAGGAACGAGCACAAGTAATTTTATGTGTGATAATTTCCGTTTAATAACACTCGTCGTCTATTTCTAAAACGAGTTCAAAGAACAACTCGTAAGTTTTTTTTGACTTTCGGTAAGTTATAAATCCAAATTCCTGTAATATGACGTCATTCTATTAGTGGTGCAGAGGTAGAGCATCGGCCTCTTGTATCAAAGGTCCTGGTTCGAGTCCCGTGATGAGCAGGTCCTGACTTTGGGATTTTTTCACACAAACGGCGTGAGTACTGGTTAAGTCTCCAGGAAGCAGACATCAAGCGTGATTAATATAAGCTGAAAGCTTGTTTTTGTTTCACAATCGATGTAAAATAAATAAGTTTAAACTAAATGAACCAAAAGGAAAACGACAGAAATTATAGGAAACGTTAGTTTGACTTGTCACAAATGTAGTTCCGTGAATTATGGAATCGTTTTATTTGAAGTACTTTATGAAGGGCAAGTTGATTATTTGTTGTACCTGTCATCATAATTTCATGGATGTAAAATCATGGCTTTATTTTAAAGTTAAATATAAGCTTAACCTGATGATGATTTTTATTTTCTTTGGTTAGGTCGGTAGGACTCGTAATTGATGTAAATAACTGATCGTGCTGCAAGCAAGGGGCTAACTGCAGTTCGCGGGGAATTATTCACCGATCACAACAAATTATAAATGTTTACCCGAAATAGGTAGCACCTATACTCATATTAAACTTTGCACGAATCTTTTGAGAATGGAATTCCAAATCATTGAGAAACGGACATTAGTCAGAAAACTTACGTGACCCGAGACGATCCTGGTGTCATAATCCAGAGAATTAAGTTCATCCAATAGCAAATTCAGGTCTGTCTTTGACGAATCATCTTCTCTGAAAGTAAACCCGAGAAGTTTCGATTGACAGTGCCGAAACTTGTCTCTCTCTGGGCAGTCGAAATTTGCTGCCACAGCCATGTTGTTTGTAATGTGGGGATCTATCGTTTTACCATTTTTTAACATATGAAATATTTTTGTTTAAGATATAATTATTATTTCTTCTGATGAAATTATTAAAAATAAAATTATTTTGTTCTCGTAAAGAGATATAGATCTAAAGAGGGGATATTAACATACAACCTTTGAAACAACGATATATCCCGTATTTTATCTTGGGCGACTTCAATTACAACTACAGAACGGTACCCCTACAGAACGTATCTTGGTGAATAGTTAAGTGATAAATAGAAGTTTAATGATATAATGAAAACTTCTTGAACTTCTAGTTCGACAATTAAATATTCCAACAACAAAAAACATATTAAAGGTACGAAAGATAGGAACTATCACACCAGGCTTCAAGACCCAAGATTGACAAAAGTCACATATTTCATATTTGTCACATTATATTTTTTTCATTCTAAAACTAACATCCAATAAAAGTTTATCCTTCTCAATCATGTTTGCGAAACTATTGATTAATGGTTGACGAAAGGGGCAAACAAATACTTCGGGTACGAAACAGCCGATATATTTTCGGGTACGGAACAACCAATTTATTTTGGGTACGAAACAGCCAATTTGTTCCCAATACTTTTTCGGGTACGAAACAGCCGATACCTTTTCGGTTACGAAACGGGTGACGGTCAAAACGTCGAATGACCCAAACGTCGAATTGATAAACAAGAATAAAATGGGAGTCAAAACGTCGAAATGGGAGTCAAAACGTCGAAAAGGAAAATATAGAGGCCATATATTAATAAACGTCGAAAAGGAAAATATATTGTCTATTTTCTATAATATGTATATACTATGCCATAATAAACAGTGTGTATTATTTGTAGTTAATTGAAGTGATATTTGTAATATTTAATAATTGTGTAATTAAATAAAAAGAATAAAGCGAGGGCATAATGAATTTGTTTGTTGCAGTTTTAAAAAATAAATTGTTGTGGCAATTATGAATATTATATGTGTTATAAGTGGTTTTTTATATTGTTGTACCCTTTATTAAAATGTGTAATGTTTGTTGCAGCTTTGAAAATAAATTGTTTAGTCTATTATGAAATTACGTTTATGTTGCCGTCCCGTCATTAAATAGTTTATTTGAAGTAAAAAGTTGTGTTTTCAGCAGTTTGCATAGAGTACATGAATCTATAATATATAAGGGCATGTGAAACGCAATCGTTCATAAATGTAAAAAATGGATGTGTATTTGTGTTTGAGTTGTGATTGTAGAGTAACGCCTCGGATGCATGCAATATGCTGTGGTAGATGGCAGCACAGAGTCTGCAAATCAGGTAAGAAATAAAAAAATAATTTCATATATGATTTTCCCCAGTACTTTTACCCTTTCTGATTTATATGCAGAATTATCGTAGCTAGCCACAAAATATGCAACATCTCTTGACTCGATAAGCTCGCCTATTTTTTGTAAAAAGAAAAGACGGGCTATTGTTGTCAATTACAAAACTTTATCATTTGAAATTCTGCAGCAGATGACCTTAAACAAATTTTGTCAAAAATATAGAAAATCTCTATAATTGAATGGATGACTTATGCCGAAAAGTGGAAAACATTGTGGCAAAAGGAGAAATTTCATTTCTTCTTTTGTCACTATGTTTTCAAAAAGCCGTCTGCTGCAGAGGCGTCAGAAAGCGTCTTTATCATCTTTGGTACAAGGAACCAGCTACAACATCTAAAACAGGCGAAGAGATGGTTCATAGATGGTACGTTCAAGTTGGTAAGACGGCCGTTCTATCAGCTTGTGACAATACACGCCTTCATGAAAAAAGGAGAGAACTTAAAGCAGGTGCCACTGATATATGTCCTGATGTCTAGAAGAGCAAAAAAAGATTACGTAGAGGTAAATATGCTAAAGTTTATAAACCTCTTTTTGATAAGTTATCAATGTCTCCTTTTGCCACAATGTTTTCCACTTTTAGTCCTTTGGTGGAATGGGTTATGCTTGATTTTGAGGCCGGTAAGTGTTTAATTTTTGATAATCTGGTTACATAATTGTGTAAACAATTTAAATACTGACATATATATATATAAAAGTCGAAAATGACTACGAAATTGGAAAACGTTGTGACAAAAGGAGAAATTGTTCGTTATAGGTTTTTCAAAAGCCGTCTGCTCTATATGAGGAAAATTATAGTTATGAGGTTTTTTACATATTCTAAAAGTTCTACTTGCTATACAAATTATATTGATTCTGACTACAAATTGCGAATAATTCATAATTGTGTAATTTTCAGCCGCTTGGCAAGCTTTCCGAGACGTCTTTCCGCGTTGTCTCCTGAAAGGCTGTGTCTTCCACTGGAGTCAGCGTGTATACAGGAAGATACAGTCAGAGGGATTGTCGCAAGCGTATTTAGACAAAGGGGACAAACACGACTTCTTCATAAAGATATTGGCCCTTCCATACCTGCCATCAGAGCACATCCCACGTGCATTTGACGATCTCTATCAACAAGCTGTGGGAGTCGATGGTCCTGTCCTGGCTGTTGTTGACTACGTCCGGAGAGTATGGATCAGCAATCCGATGTGGCGACCAGAAAATTGGAGCGTGTTTCGTCAAACAATACGCACTAACAACGACGTAGAAGGTATTTGTTATACAATGTTAATTTACTATTAAAGATATAATGAATTGAGATCTTGAAATAAAAAAGAAAATAGGTTTAGTTACAACATATCACATGAACTTTCCAAAGATATGGATAAAATGAGATGAAATTTAAACCACAGGAAGTCAAACAATTAGCATATCATCTTTCAAATATTGGCAATATCTGAACATCATATATTTCCATTCACAGGCTGGCATCGAAGAATCAACACAAGAGCCGGACGGTCTGATATTGGGCTGTATGTTCTAATACCACTGTTGAAGAATGAAGCCGATACCGTTGACTTACAAATTAAACTGGTTTCCGATCACCTAATTACAAGAATTCAAAGACAACGGTACCGGCAGATCCATGGTCGTCTGTTTGACGCCTAGGATAGGTATGCATTATTTTACTTTTCGTCTTTGCTAAAACATATCCACATGTACACATAACTCTACTTTTCGATTTTATAATCAATTAATAAAATACAAGACAGAATATCACATTGTATTGTATATGTCTATGAATCATAGGTTAAATATTCGTTTTCTAATATTTTTATCTAATAGTGGTCCGTAATGTTCCGTATATGACTAAACATATATTATTAAATTGTATTATTATCTACCTTGTGCGGTAAAACTTGAAAAAACAGCATAATAACTATTCTATACATTTCCGTATATATTTTCCTTTTCGACATTTTGACTCCCATTTTGTTCTTGTTTATCAATTCGACGTTTGGGTCATTCGACGTTTTGACTGTAATTCTACGAAACAGCCGATATATTTTCGGGTACGAAACAGGCAATTTGTCTTCGGGTACAAAACAGTATCAGTTACCAAACAGCCAAACATTTTTCGGGTACGAAACGGTTCGGTTACCAAACGGCCGATTTATTTTCGGGTACGAAACAGCTAATTTCTTGTCGGGTACGAAACAGTGTCAGTTACGAAACAGCCAAACATTTTCCGGGTACGAAACGGTTAGGTTACTAAACGGCCATTTTTTTTCGGTTACGAAACGGAGAGGTTACGAAACGTCTGGACCCCCTTCAAGAAGGGTGAACAACAAGATCCAGGAATGTAGATAATCCAGCTGTACACCTGTTATCTGGTTAAAATATCACATGGAGAAATAAAACTGTCCAAATTTTCACAAATAAAACTTTTAAGTCATATTTGGCACAAAAACAAAACATACATTTTCTGAAAGCTTAAAAATTCAACTAATTCAAGTAATAAATACATTGAACAACTGGAATTTCTTTGTAATTTGAAAAACGACTGGTTCAACCAAAGACCTGATAAAAACAGACACAGGTAGTGTCATGCCTGTTAGACATAGGAAATTTTCTATATACGTTGCTGATACTCGATTAATATATTTTCCATATCTCAGTAATACCTTAGGTACTTTGAAGGGATTATTTCCCTTGAATTTCGCGCTTCGTTTTGATTACGTTTTTTGAGACGGCATGCTTGCCCTTTGTTCTACATCGCTTGGCGATAAAGACATTTTAAAGCTTTTCTCGAGTCAATGACCCCCATAGAGTAAGTTGTTTATGATCATTCTACGCTATGAAATGCATTATTTGACGTACATCAATGTTTTAGAGATTGTTTGAGCTTGTATGTGTTCACGCCCGGTTAGTTTCGCTACCGTTCAGGAGAACGATTCGTCCTATCGGGTTTCGATACATACGGTGTTTGCTTAATATCTTCGTAATATTTAATGATTTATGCTGAGGTATATTTTCTTTGAATCTGTTACTCATAACTGCGTTTATACCCAGTTGCTTTGACACCGTTTAGATGAATGACTCAACAGCAACTGGTTGTCTAAGACTTTTTGGGCGTTGACTCAGGATTGCTTATTTTTCTATTTCAGTTTTCTACTGAACTTGATTTGATGATGATTTTGGGAACTACAACAGAATAAGAGACAATTACGAAAATAGATTCAGTGTGTTTTCTTTGATCTTCCCGAACGTATACAATCTGTCTAAGCACAATTTAACAATGCAGGCTTAATAGTAGAAAATCTGGCTGTCGTTACGACGTAGCCGATAATTTGAAAATAAATCTGTACAACATAGACATGTTCCAGATGTTCAACAACATGGTGAAAGATGTAGGTCTAGAACGACTTAGATTAATGTTTAACATAGGATGTTTTGATTCGTTTAGTGGTACATTTTAGAAATTACACTAACATTAAGTGATATATCATGGCTACCCTGCAACAGGACAAAGAGACTAGTGATGTCACTAAGCCTAAAGGTTCAAGGAGGTCAGTCAAATCCAATAGGTCTAGTAGTAGTAGGTCAAGTAGTCATTCTGCAACTTCTATACTATTAGAGACTAGAGCAAAAGCAGAGTCTGCAGAAGCAAAAATATCTTTTATCAAGAAAGAAGCTGAAATTAAACGTCAGGTTGCGAGCTTACAAGCAGATATGGAAGTAGTTCAGGCAGAAAAAGAAGCAGCCATTGCTGTCGCACAATATAACAGTATTAAAGATGAAATGTATGATAGTGACATTATTTCAGAAGATGATACATCTGTTTGCTCACGTAAAATGCCAATGTTGAAAAGATTTTTGTCATCAACATTTGAAAATGCTGACAATAAAACACCAAATGTGAAAACATCAACTCCTCTTAATCCATGTGCGCCTAAATTTGAATTACCTGAAAATAATTGTAATCAGGGTTACTTTGAATCCACACCTACATGTTCGAGACCTGTTATCTCTGAACATTTACAGAACTATCCACCTATAACTTTGGAAACTGAACACCCCACAGTTCATAATACAACTTTCATTCGTGAACCAATGACAACGCAGATTAAATCACCACAGCAGTTCAGTGGATCAACAAATTTGGGAGTTTCTGATCTGTCCAATTACTTGATAAAACGAGACTTATTGGTACATAGCTGTGTTGAATTTAGTGATAATCCTGAGAGTTACCAATCATGGAAAAACAGTTTTCATAGTATGATATCTGATCTCAACCCAACCGCAAGAGAAGAATTTGACCTTTTACTTAAGCATTTGGGTCCTGAATCCAAAAAACAGGCTATCAGCATTAAGTGTGCATATTCTCATTCTCCAACGGAAGCAGTTAAGAAACTATGGTCAAGACTTGAAGACAGATACGGTAGTCCAGTACTTGTGGAAACGGCTTTGAATCTGCGTTTAATTAGTTTTCCAGGTATTGGGTACAAAGACATGAAAAGACTCTATGACTTAGCCGATTTATTGGCGGAAATACAAGCGCGCATGAATGACCCAGTTCATCAAAGATCTTTAAGATATTTTGACTCGTCAAGTGGCATGCGACCTATAATAGCCAAGCTACCATACAACCTGCAAGAAAAGTGGACATCACGCGCCTCGAGTTACAACCAGAAAAAGAATGTGTCATATCCCCCATTTTGTGTTTTAGTCGACTTTATCAACGAAATGAGCAAAGTGCGAAATGATCCAGGGTTTGTTTATTATACAGACAATAAAGCTGCACCTAAATCTAACAGCAACACTCAGAAACAGCAGTCGACCTTTAAAAAAGATGGTGTTCATGTGAAAAAGACTTCAATAGATCCTGTTTCAGAGCATAGTGATCAGTGTATGCTCCATAGTTCTAAACATAGCTTGAATGAGTGCAAATCATTTCAGAAACTTACTATTAATGAAAGGAAAAAGCTTCTTAAGGACTACAAGTTTTGTTTTAGGTGTTGTAGCACAACAGTGCATAGTTTTAAAGATTGTAAAACTGCCCTTAAGTGTCATACTTGTGGTCGCACAAACCATGCTACCGCATTACATGTTGATTCGTACAGTGGGACATTACATAGTACTGACACAGGTTCAAGATCTGACAAACAGCATGGCGGGGAGAGTCCAGTTGTTTCAAAATGCACCGCCATATGTGGTAAATATAGTGGACGGTCTTGCTCCAAAACAATTCTGGTCAATGTTTACCCAGAAAATAGGCCAGATCTTGCAATCAAGACATATGCTTTACTTGATGACCAGAGCAACTCGACACTCGCCAAGGCGGAATTATTTGACAGCATGAATGTCCCATGGTCGACCGCCACATCGTACTCATTGTTGTCATGTGCGGGAAGAAGCTCAATGACAGGGCGTCATGCATCCAACTTTACTGTAGAGTCCTATGAAGGCTCCCATCATTTGAGAATACCAAAGATCATTGAATGTAATGAAATTCCGAATGAAAGATCTGAAATTGCAACACCGGATATCACCAGTCATCACAGACATTTGAGTGAAGTTGAAATTCCACCATTGGATAATGAGGCCGAGATACTACTATTAATAGGTCGTGACGTACCAGAGGCACACCACGTACATAAGCAGTGTACTGGGCCTAAAGGAACTCCATTTGCCCAAAAGATGACGTTAGGTTGGGTACTGGTTGGCAACGTTTGCCTGAACAAGAAGCATCCTCCTGAAGATCTTACAGTGCTAAAGACTACCATCAATAAGAATGGACATAGATCGATTTTTGAGGACTGCAAGTCTAGTTTGAAAATTGAAGACCAGCATAGTCACCTATTCACAAGAGTAGATAATGATAACATACTTGGACCTTCTGTCGAGGATAGAATTTTCGTACAACTTATGAATGAGCAATGTATTAAAGATCGGTCAGGACATTGGATGGCCCCACTTCCTTTTAGGACACAGAGACACTATTTACCGAACAATAAATCTGTTGCCTTGAAAAGAGCAATGGCATTGCAAGCCAGTCTTCGTAAGAACCCTGTAAAGTGTGAACACTTCATAACTTTCATGAAAACCATATTTGACTGTGGCTATGCAGAAAAAGCTTATCCAATAGAGAACACAGAGTGCTGGTATTTACCCATTTTCGGAGTGTACCACTCGAAAAAACCAGATAAGATCCGCGTAGTTTTTGATTCCTCGTGTAAGCATGAAGGTACATCTTTAAATGACGTCCTTTTACAAGGACCAGACCTTCTTAACAGATTAGACGGAGTGTTGCTTCGATTTCGTAAAGAACCATATGCTATTATCGCTGATATCGAGCAAATGTTCTTTCAATTTCTAGTAAATGAACCTCACCGAAACTACCTGAGATTTCTGTGGCATAGAGAAAACAACCCTAAATATGAACTTGAGGAATACAGGATGCGCGTCCACGTTTTTGGAAATTCCCCATCGCCTTCAGTGGCAACGTATGGTTTGCATCGATGTGTAAACGACGACGAATTTCCTGTCGACAGCGAAGTCAAAGAATTCGTATCTAGGAATTTCTACGTAGATGACGGACTCTCATCGTTCCCCACAGTCAAAAAAGCAGTCGAAGTATTACAAAAGACTCAAAAAGTATTATTTCAAAGTGGTAAGCTAAGACTTCACAAGATAGCTTCAAACAGTGAAGACGTTATGTCGCATTTCCCTTCATCTGAACTGGCAAAAACAATCGAGCCTCTCGAACTGAACCGAGATGACCTACCGTTACACCATAGTCTTGGACTCAGTTGGGAACTTTCGACTGACACTTTTACTTACAAGGCATCCCATGACCAGAAACCATATACTAAACGGGGCATCCTTTCAACTGTGAATGGTC
Organism: Serripes groenlandicus; assembly: GCA_031761405.1. Lineage (NCBI taxonomy): Eukaryota > Metazoa > Mollusca > Bivalvia > Cardiida > Cardiidae > Serripes > Serripes groenlandicus. Next base: position 156,989 of record JASEVX010000248.1, read on the forward strand.
TATTCGATCCGTTGGGCCTTATTGCTCCTGTAGTATTACAAGGCAAACTTATTTTGAGAGATGTTGTAGATCATGGAAGTGATTGGGATGAACTATTACCCCCCGCATTCTTGAATTCCTGGAAAACATGGGTAGACGTACTGACACGACTTAGTGAAATTCACATCCCGAGATGCTTTATTCCTGTGTCATATTCCGCATGTACCGACAAGACTTTACACATATTCTGCGATGCATCGGAAAAGGCTATTTCGTCATGCGCGTACTTGAGAGGTGTTACAGATGAAAGTACTGTTCACGTGGGATTTGTTTTCGGTAAAAGTAAGGTGGCACCGAAGAGCGGCCATACTATTCCGCGATTAGAACTATGTGCTTCGGTACTTGCTGTGGAAATTGGAGAAATGTTGTCACGAGAACTTGACATGCCATTACAAGACATTCACTATTATTCCGACAGCAATGTAGTGCTGGGTTACATATCAAATGAGCGCAGACGTTTCTTTGTATATGTCAGTAATCGCGTAGCCCGTATACATAAGAGTTCAACACCAGATCAGTGGAATCATGTACCTACAGATTCGAACCCAGCAGATCAAGGAACTAGAGGGTTATTCCCAGAAGACATTATGAACAGTCAGTGGCTAAACGGACCAGCGTTTTTACACAGTCATGCCGAAGATGTACGTAATACATTATTTCCACTGGTGAATCCCGACACAGACGAAGACATTCGGCCAGAAGTGAAAGTTTTAAAGACCTTATCTTCGGGTAAACAACTGGGGTTATCACGTTTTAAGAGATTCAGCAGTTGGAAATCACTACTTCGAGCCATTAAATACTTACGATTCAGATTACGACGGCAGATAGACAACCGTGAGAGGCCATCTACAGACGACGTTGAACGTGTTATCATTAAACTGATACAACAAGAGCACTTTGAGAAGGAATTGTCAGCTTTGCGTAATTCCAAGAATCTTCCTTCAGACAGCAAATGTCTTGTCCTGTCACCGTTTTTAGACGAAGATGGATTCTTACGGGTTGGTGGACGTTTAAAGCATGCTGACATGGCGTTACAAGAAAGGATGCCACTATTGATTCCTGGTACCAGTTACATCGCTAAGTTGTTAGTGTTACATTACCACGAGAATGTACGCCACCAGGGACGTCATATAACTGAAGGTTCGATTCGCAGCGCTGGCTTATGGATAACTGGCGTCAAAAGACTGGTAGCCAATGTGATACATCATTGTGTAGTATGCCGTAAACTACGAGGAAAGAATGCTTCACAGAAAATGGCAGACTTGCCAAAAGACCGCCTCACTATGACACCACCGTTTACATATGTTGGAGTTGACGTATTCGGCCCATGGGAGGTCTCTACGCGACGTACACGGGGTGGCAGCGCAAATTCCAAACGTTGGGCTGTTCTATTTACATGCTTATACAGCAGAGCGGTTCACATTGAACTTGTGGAGGAGATGTCTACATCCTCATTTATCAACGCTATGCGACGTTTTGTTGCTATTCGAGGAAAAGTTACTGAATTCAGATCTGATAGAGGGACTAATTTCGTCGGAGCAGTGTCCGAGTTGAAACTAAATACAATTAGTGTAGACAGTGATCAGATGCTATCATATCTAGAAGATAATAGGATTACTTGGCATTTCAACCCTCCCCATGCTTCACACTTTGGTGGCGTGTGGGAACGCATGATTGGTGTGTCACGACGTATTCTGGATGCTATGTTACTCGAATTCAAAGGGAAAAGCCTAACTCATGAGGTATTAGCCACGTTTATGGCGGAAGTTAGTGCAATAATAAACTCTAGACCAATTGTCCCGGTATCAACAGATCCTGACATGCCATTCATACTAACTCCCGGAACTTTACTAACACAGAAAACAGCAGATACCACTGTGCAATTCGAGGCTATTGACATAAAAGACATATATCGCAGTCGATGGAAGGCTGTCCAGTTACTCGCGAATACATTCTGGAAAAGGTGGAAAAATGAGTTTCTCTCTTCGCTCCAGCCGCGTAAAAAGTGGACAACATCGCATGATAATCTGAAGCCAGGCGACATAGTGTTATTACGCGACAAAGAGTGTGCGCGAAACGACTGGCCCACGGGCTTAATTACTCAAGTGTATCCAAGTGAAGATGGCTTAGTTAGAAAACTAGAGATTCGCGTCATGAAAAACGGAAAATCATGTACCTATCAAAGGCCAGTTTGTGAAGTGGTTCCGTTATTAGAAGCATAAGATTTTAAACAAAGGAGATGCTTTCGACACATTGTGAAATTAGTGATCTGTAATACAAATGTTAATTTGTTAAGTTGATGTCTGAATCACAAATTGATAAATTGCAGCATAAAGCCATAAACATACATGTTCAAATTGAAAATATTGCACATACAGTGATTTGCAATTGATGAAAAAATCAAGAATTTCATACAATATTTCCTGGTAGATTAATAGATATTGCCTGTATCATACAATATATTCAAAGGTCTTGCCAAGAATTGTTGTGATCAGATTTCAACTGTTATCCATTGTCGACGTTTTTGTTGCAGTATTGTTTGGGAATTTTTAGTTACATATATGTATATGTTCAGAAACATGCTATTATTGTGTATTGATAGTATTCATTATTTGAAAACATTCCTTCTTGGAAAGTTGCTATTCTGAAACATCTGTAGTAGAATACTTCAGTGGTTTTTGAATTCCAATAAGTATAATATTTCATTAACAACTCAATAAGAGTTTCTTTGTTAAATGTATTTGATATGTGTTAGAATCAGTAAGAATTTCAATCAGACTGATTATGGCTGCCAGTTCGATAGAGAATATGCAGCTGGTTGTCATATGATTTAGTCTATAGTTTGGGTGATTTACATCAGGCGGGGAGTGTCATGCCTGTTAGACATAGGAAATTTTCTATATACGTTGCTGATACTCGATTAATATATTTTCCATATCTCAGTAATACCTTAGGTACTTTGAAGGGATTATTTCCCTTGAATTTCGCGCTTCGTTTTGATTACGTTTTTTGAGACGGCATGCTTGCCCTTTGTTCTACATCGCTTGGCGATAAAGACATTTTAAAGCTTTTCTCGAGTCAATGACCCCCATAGAGTAAGTTGTTTATGATCATTCTACGCTATGAAATGCATTATTTGACGTACATCAATGTTTTAGAGATTGTTTGAGCTTGTATGTGTTCACGCCCGGTTAGTTTCGCTACCGTTCAGGAGAACGATTCGTCCTATCGGGTTTCGATACATACGGTGTTTGCTTAATATCTTCGTAATATTTAATGATTTATGCTGAGGTATATTTTCTTTGAATCTGTTACTCATAACTGCGTTTATACCCAGTTGCTTTGACACCGTTTAGATGAATGACTCAACAGCAACTGGTTGTCTAAGACTTTTTGGGCGTTGACTCAGGATTGCTTATTTTTCTATTTCAGTTTTCTACTGAACTTGATTTGATGATGATTTTGGGAACTACAACAGAATAAGAGACAATTACGAAAATAGATTCAGTGTGTTTTCTTTGATCTTCCCGAACGTATACAATCTGTCTAAGCACAATTTAACAATGCAGGCTTAATAGGTAGGTATTGTGAATTTTAAATTTTAATAAATTTGTTCTAAAAATTAATAGACTGACATTATTCATAAGGATAAAAAATTATCAGAATATGTAATACATTTGAATATTTTTATCTACTGCTATAGAAGAATGTTTAAACTTCCAGAAAATGTATTTGTTATTGTCATATCTTCAATAGTTTTTGAGTTTTACTTGCTACACATGTTGAGACGGGTGATATTTTAGTATACAATTTAATTTCTTATCCCTCTTATCAAAAGAAAAGTTATCCTTACAATAGTAGACACTAATAAGGCATTGTATGTGGTAGATCATACGCTTGTGTTACATAGCCAATTAAACAAGGCGCCATACGAGGTGGGGTAAATACATATAATCCACTCAGCACCACAATAGATACAACAATTCATTACTACCTGACATTGAAAAGAAGTTTGATGGATCCAAAATAATTGGAAATAGCGGCATATCATATATACAACCTGTGCAGATGATATTTCCCTGCTCTCCCACAAAGAAATGGATTTTATGCTAAAGACCGTCGGTATTCAGTAAACCCCACATATATGACATCAATTAGAGACATAATATGTTAATAGGCAAAGCCTAGGTCGTGTGAAAGCAAGAACAATTAATTAAGTTCTGTCAGTCCCCCAACAAGAAACAAATTAATAGTCAAATTGTAGAAAGTTACCAAACAGAATTTGAAAAACATTTTGAAAAAAAAAAACAATTGTCATGCATTTAAGTTTAATTTGTACATATCTGTTTTATTTTTTATTAGGTCAGGATTGTAACAGACAGTAAGATTTCCAAGGATGTTGATGGAAAACAACACTAAGAAGGCATTGAAGAATGTTCTGATTTATTTTCACAAATGCCAGTTATTTGTAAACTAGTAATAAATATAATTAGAAACTGACTCTTACCATGGTTGATTGAATGACTTGAGCTTAACATTACTTTCAATGGTACTTCAGTTCACCTAACATTTTCCCTCTGGCTTTCTAGAATATTAAAGTACTCAACACAACAATCTTCCAAGGCACATGGCTAACTTTGCATGATCTAGCTGAATGTTACAATAATAATATTGAGACAATTTAAGATGAGAACACTATGCATACAGACTGAGAAAACTAATTTTTTACAAATATTTTCAAAAGTCCCATTTAAATGTATGTTGGAACAGGTAAAGTTTAGCCCCTTGCCTGATGTAAATTACTTGATTTCTGTTACTAATCTGAATACATTGTCGGAATGGTGTAATTGATCCAAAATGAACATATCAAAAATGATCAATATATGTTCCTATTCAACAACATTTCCCTTTGAACCCCTATCTCCTTTTCTGGTTTTTAATTTGTAAAACATGAAACAGCATCAGGTTATTTGTTAATAAGTACCAGATTTAGTGTCAACAACTGATTATGTATACATGTACATGAAATATGTTGTTTGAAAAAAAAAATGGATAGTAAAAGATCTGATCAGACCGTGAACATATACAGATTCTCAGAGTTATCAATGTTGCGCAATTATAAAAGCTTTTGAAAAGGGTACAGGGAGTAAACAATTTTCACTAGAAGCCTGGACAAAAATGTAATAAGTGTTTAAGTAAGACAACTCCCCACAACATAATTGTTTCATGTATAAATTGTTAAGTTTAGTTGCTTCTTTCAAATGATGTACCTGCTGGGATTTGAACTCAGAACTCTCGTTAGACCAGGACTGGTGTTCTACCATTAAACTACAGTATAGGTTTTTACTTTGAGCAGCAGTTCATGAAAATATGTGTAAATTTTTTACCAGTCGGTAAAGTATAAGATTTTTTTGTGACAATGAATGTATACTAGTTTAAATTTTACCATTTGTATTGTATAGATTATACAATTTCACAATAAATTACAAAGAAAACAGAAAAGAGATACATTTATGTGGTATTTCAGTTATATCAGAGGACAGAACACTTATGTGAGGTCACTGGGTAACTTATAACTGACATTAATTATGAACTGCCATTAAGTTTTTATAATATAGCCTTTTCTTTTGAAAAACAGACGAAGTTTTCTTTATTTTTCAACCAAAATGTTTATACATATTTATTTGAATAAAAAGTATTTCGAGTGTTTGTTGAATTTAAAAAGAGATTGATCCTCTTTATCTGCAGATTTTAATGTTCAGTTTGTTTTTATCTTATTTTAGTTTGTTATAGTTAGTGTACATTGCCCTGTTTCATAGACGGACCTAAATCGGTGACCGTTAAAGGCCGCAATAAATAGGCTTCTAGACCTTGCAATATACTAACTGCATACCAAGTTTGGTTAAGATTGGTCGAAGGATGTTCAGTGTAGAGTGGTCACAAGGTTGTTGATATGGGAAATAGTCAAAGTCCAATTTTGACCTTGACCTTTAACCTTGAAAATAATTAGGCTGCTAGACGTTGCCATATTATAACTGTATACCCAGTTTGGTTAACCCTTTCCCTCATATAGCCGCTTTCTGACGCCTCTGCAGCAGACGGCTTTTAGAAAACATAGTGGCAAAAGAAGAAATTGCTCAAAACGAGCAATTTCTCCTTTTGCCACAATGTTTTCCACTTTTAGTCGTAGGTTATCCATTCAGTATTAGAGATTTTCTATTTTTTGACAAAATATGTTCAAAGTCATCTGCTGCAGAATTGTCGTATGTGGGAATAAACTAACTGTATACCAAGTTTGGTTAAGATCGGTCGAAGGATGTTCAGTGTAGAGTGGTCACAAGGTTGTTGATATGGGAAATAGTCCAAGTCCAATTTTGACTTTAACCTTTAACCTTGAAAATAATTAGGCTGCTAGACCTTGCTATATTCTAACTGTATACCAAGTGTGGTTAAGATCGGTTGAAGGATGTTCAGTGTAGAGTGGTCACAAGGTTGTTGATATGGGAAAATAGTCAATGTCCAATTTTGACCTTGACCTTTAACCTATGACCTTGAAAATAAATAGGCTTCTAGACCTTGCCATATACTAACTGTATACCAAGTTTGGTTAATATCGGTCAAAGGATGTTCAGTGTAGAGTGGTCACAAGGTTGTTGATATGGGAAATAGTCAAAGTCCAATTAAATAATTATTTTGCCCTTGACCTTTAACCTATGACCTTGAAAATAAATTGGCTTCTAGACCTTGCCATATACTAACTGTATATATAGAAAAAAAAAGTAATGTGTTTTACTGATAGCCCAAATATGACATCATTCCTTTAAAACAATGGACTCATTTGAGTTTGATCAATAAACAAATTTTGGATAAAAAAAAGATGAAACTAGATCTACTAGAAATTCAGCCTGTTGAAAGAAAAGTTATGTGTTTTACTGATAGTCCACATATGACATCATTTCTTAAAAAACAATGGACTCGTTTGAAGGCATGAAGGTGTTTTCCTCTTGTTCAGGTCTGAGGATATATGGGCTTAATTAAGACATTTACTATGTATACCCCAAAACCAGGGTGAACTGATTCTGGTCATACTTTCATGATTTGACAAAGACTAGGTCATAGACATAAACTGTTAAACTGTACAATGTGAAAAAAAAGGTAAATTGAGGGCAAATAATTTGAAATTGACTGTAGTTTTGTTTGTTTGCTACATTTACTGCAATATATAGATAAACGCCTTAAAGTCAATACAACTAGACAGGCGATGATATGATAGTTTAGCTATTTTCTTGAGTGGGGTTAACATTTGACAAGACGGCTTCGGCTTCAAATAGATACAGACAAAAACGATACACACGATGTGACGTCACGCGATGTGACGAAAGCATCCTGGAACAGATACAGACAAAACCAATACACACTATGTGACGTCACGCGATGTGACGAAAGCATCGCGGAATGGTTTCCAACAGATACTAAAAAATAATTTAGAAATGAAGTTATATTTTTAAGCAAATTATTGATATAATCAATATCTTGCCTTGAAATGAAGCTATGTTGATACAGAAACAATTCTGTTCGTCCTTTTCAGTTTAAATAATATCCGAGGCCAGTGTAACAAACGATAACTTCTGTTGAAATATTTACAATCATTTTCAAGTGTTTATTGCTTCTCTATATTGCCAAGATATAAAATCCATGAATAATGATGACAGGTTCAAAAGAATAGTCGGCTTACCCTTCATAAAGTCCTTACAGTGAATGAAATCCATTTGTGACGAGTCAAACTATCTTTTCCTACCATTTCTGTCGTTTTCCTTTTGTTATTTATTTATTACTTGCATTACAATGAATTCACTTGCGTTGCAATGACGTCACATTTGGATGTGTTTACTTCCGGTTGAGAAAATATCATTTTAAAAATAGAAAACGAGTGCAATTACACGCAAATGATCACATATCCGATCCCTTGTTTTCATTCCTTTATCGAGAAGGAATTTAATTTAATTTTTCTCTCTAGTTCTAAGTATTCTTTGATTTGTCAAAACATACGAATATCGTGTTTGTGGGTTTTACCGGTTACGAAATGAATAGGTTACGATAATTTGTCCGTCCAGTAAGACCGGAAGCAAAATGGCCGAAAAAAAGTGCTATGGGGTTGAGATTTGATATGTGAAAAACAGTAAGATTGTATTGAATTCTCGTTGTTTTGATCTCGTATGATGTGTTCGTACGGGTAACCTATAGGCGTGCTTCGCTCGAGCCTTTGGCTCGAGCTTTCACACGTATTATATATGTATGTCTATGTCTCTGCATCAATCAACCCAAGAGTGCCACTATAGTGTATAATAATAAAGAAAAAAGCAAATACACCATGAACTTTTACTCTGGATGGAGAAGACCTACCAGACTTTAATTCGAACGTGCACTTCTGTATCCAGATAGATAAGAAAGGGTCATTTGAAATAGATAGAAAGACAGCCAGAGGACGCAGAACTGCATATACTCACTACAAATGGGCAGGTATTTATGGCATATTCGGAATGAAAAAAGGTATTGAATAATTTAATATCTTGCTTCTTTACGAATATGCAATATTAAATCCCATCATTGGAGAATAGTTGTCACTCCGAGACTAATCTACGGCTTAGATGCACAATACTACTACAACAAAAACCGATGTAAGAAATAAGAAACGTACCAGATGAAATATATCAAACAAATCCAGCATTTACCAGACAGAACAACAAATTCTGCAGATTTGAAGCTACTTGGCATAGTGCCAGTAAAATCATGTATTCACAGAAGCTCTCTTAAATTGTTGTATAAGGTACTGAAAATTGCAAATGCTGTAGCCGCTCGACAACTGGCTACACAACTACCAGAAGACAATAGTTTACTCTAAAATGCAAGACAACTACGTATGCTGTACTACCTGTCGTCTGCTTACGAATTACTACAACACCTACCCGAACAAAAACAGAATTGAAAAAGGAAACTCAACGATGCTATAACAGGAACTGGAGAAATGATATCGCAGAGAAATCAAGTCTCAGAAACCTGAACCCGGACTCTGTGAAAGTTGTGACTGCCCATCACATGTACACGTCTGCAAAGCCAAACAAACAAGATATAGAACGAGCAGAAATCAAAGCAAAATTTATAACTGGCACATACACTTTGAAGTCAAACAGAACAGCGTTTAACCAAGATGATACTGAGCCACTTTTAAGAGTCTGCAATTAGACACCGGAGACAAGAGAACACTTTATTGCAACATGCCTATGAAAATAAACATACAGACTGAAATACAGTAACACACTTCATACGATCTTGAATAACTGTTCTAGCATAGATGCTGATGGAATACTTCATGATTCACATACCTTCTCTCAAACAATTCTAGATTGTACCCATACAGATATTGCCAAGAACGCAATCTTCATACACGAAGAAGACATCACAGACATTGAGATGATGTCCAGAGAATACATAATGAAGTTCAACTTTTCACGTTGTAGACAACTGGCAAGCCATGTCACAGACATTCTTACCCTTGTTTAATCGTTTTTAAGCTATTCTTGCTGAGAAGAAACAGAAAAGGTTTTAAACCTGTGTTGCGATAAAATTGGACAAACGTACCAAGTTCATTCACTTCGGTGCTACGACAAACAACGGGGATACATAAAACAACACCAACGAAATATAGCATATTATCCCTTAAGCTATATTTACGTCTCTGATTTTTTACAATTACTCTTGTTTTGTAATAACAAAACACTTTTTTAATTACAAATCTGTGCTTGGTTTTAGGAATACATAAGTACATTCGAATTTACATTACATTGTCATTGGATTTTATCACCATCAATGTTTCTAAAGTATTATCAGCTCAAGTCTGGTTTAAAGCGGAAATGAAATGCAAACTTTATATACAAAGAGGTTATATTCAACAAAGCAGACTGCCAAGTGCATATTCACATAATCAAATAAAAATGGAAGATATATGGTCAAAGCTACGTGATTTGCCATTTCAAGTTCATCTGTCCAAACAGCACTGATAAGGCTAAACCACCAGTGACGTCATATCAGACCTATCGTATTCACAGATAGTACAGATTACTGTAAATTTTTGCGAGTTCGTGAATAATTTTGAAAACATATGGTATCATGGTGCACACATTTGATCCTAGGAGTAGACAATATATGTCCATTTTACAAACATTTCACAAAATAAAAAAGAATAAAGCTTAACTAGTGATATTGTTATTTAAGTTTATTTGGTCTCGTAAAAAAGAACCTCAGCCTATTAGTACGTCAAGTATGTAAAGACCTTCCTAGTGCATCCGTGCTATCTAATCAAAGTTCTAATGATAGTAAGGTTTTTAAAAAAATCATAAACTAACGACTGAATAGTCCAGATTCGAATCAAACTAGGCGGATACAAAGAGTGATCAGAATATATACTTAGTCTTAATTACCTGCCCCTATCACTATGTTACGGTAATATTTGTAATATAGTACGCAGGGAACCAGTCTATGCGCTGTTTTGCTGCTACGGTGATGTCATCCTGCCTTTCCGATCTAGACAGGGTTCCAAGATTTTCCTCTTCCCGTGATAAAGTTTTAACGACAGCTGGTGCACGTATGAAAACACCGTGAAATGTTTTTGATGGAATTATTTCGGATAGTGTCTAGTCTTTGATTGATACTGCTCCCTCGAAACTCTGAACTTGAAGACCGAAAAAGTTTCTTGAAACGTCAACATCCATTATTTCTAACTTTAAGACAATTCAAATAAGTTTCATTTTATACATCTTTTCTAGCAAAGGCTTCTTCGTAAATCAGTCTCCCCATTAGTAAGTATGGTTAGATACTTTTCAAATCAGGCTTGTCATTTTATAATTCTAAGCGTTAAAATACCGGGACATATCAGTGTCCCACTCTGATGACGTCACTTTAAAGGGAGTGACATAAAACGTAGACTTAACGCCACAAATTATGAAAAGCTCTTTAAGTCGGCAATACATAAATAAAATATCGGTTCGTTTAAGGGGAAATATCTAGCTATGTCAGCACCAACAACTGTTACAATGAAAAAATGCTTTGAGTTTGCGAAAATATGAAAAGAAACTATTTTCGCTATTTACGATAAAATTATGTAAGCTCCTAAATTAAATTTATACTTTCAGCGTCGTTCATAAATATACATGGTTTACCAACGATGTCGTTCATAAATATACATGGTTTACCAACGATGTCGTTCATGAATATACATGGTTTACCAACAATGTCGATCATGAATATACATGGTTTACCAACAATGTCGATCATGACTATACATGGTTTAGCATTTACAAAATATACATATTCTAAAAGCTTTAAATGACAGCTAAAGAAACAGATACATTAAATCAAAGCACTGACAGTGCTGACAGCAAGGGGCTAACTGCAGACCATGGATTACATTTGGACATGGATTTACCGAACCCAAGTCTAACAAGAACACTTAACAATAGCACTTTGTTATGTCCATATATTGAATGATGTAGGATTTTATAGCAAAATAGTGTACACACAGTATGGGGGTCTACCGATATACTAAAATTTTACACAAATTACTTCCCTTAAGTATGCGCATCTGCTATTTCGGTAGTTTCCGTTTAGCATTGGTTTACAATGAATTTTGACCGTTATTGGTTATGCAATTAACACAGAGACATGACATATCAAAATCAAATGAATGTCTCTGCTTAACAATGAGAAATATATAGAGACTCCAATTCTAATATCAAAACAAAATTCAAATCCTGTGTAATCTACATTTTCTGGTTATTAAAAAAGAAAAATGGAGGCATCCTTGCTTGTTTTAAATAAATTTTATTTAAACTTTTAAAATTAACACATTTTTCATGTGGATTTTTTGGGTCCATCTAGCATGGCTTTATCAATAGTTACAGCTGTCTCAAAAGAACTGAACATGTTCAATTTAGAATAGTAGACAGCCTCGTATGAATATACATGTACATAGTTTACCAACAATGTCGATCAAGAATGTACATGGTTAAACAATAATGTCGATCATGAATATACATGGTTGACCAACATTGTCGATCATGAATATACATGGTTAACCATCAATGGCGATCATGAATATACATGGTTTACCAACATTGTCGATCATGAATATACATGTACATGATTTACCAACAATGTCGTTCATGAATAAACGTGGTTTAGCAACAATGTCGATCATGAATTTACATGGTTACCAACAATGTCGTTCATGAATATACATGGTTTACCAACAATGTCGATCATGAATATACATAGTTTAACAACAATGTCGATCATGAATTTACATGGTTTACCAACAATGTCTTTCATGAATATACATGGTTTACCAACAATGTCGTTCATGAATATACATGGTTAACCAACAATGTCGATCATGAATATACATGGTTTACCAACAATGTTGTTCATGAATATACATGGTTAACCAACAATGTCTTTCATGAATATACAAGGTTTATCAACAACATCGATCATGAATATACATAGTTTACCAACAATGTCGTTCATAAATATACATGATTCACCAACAATGTCGTTCATGAATATACATGGTTAACCAACAATGTCGATCATGAATATACATGGTTTATCATCAATGTCGTTCATGAATATACATGGTTTACCATCAATGTCGCTCATGAATTTGCATGATATACCAGCAATATATTTACGAGTGTGTAGTATTTTTATTTTGGTTTTCGGTAATGCGTGGTTTAAAATAGTCCATGGATAACAGTCATCGAAAGCTTCATAATGAATTCGGATTGGATTCAGACCACGAATCCAGTATCTAATCTTCACACGCAGTCCAAATTTGCCGTGTAAATTAAAACCTTTCCAAAATACAACAAATTTGCTGCAGTCGACGACTTTGAAAACCGTCAATAAGACATGCACGAATATGAAAAACCGCGTTAGATGAACTCACAATGATTAAATAAGGTTGAACAATAAGGTTGAAAACATTGAAATCGTCGATTGCTGCAGATGAATCAAAAGGTGTGCGGGCATGACAAGAAAATGTTACACTTCTCACAATGTGTATATTCCTAAACACAAGAGTTGGCTCAAATTGTAACAAAGTAATGCACGTGGACAGCTCTGGATAGTATATATGTCAGGAACTTTGGAACGCCGGATGGTTTATCTGTCAGGGACTTTGGAACGCCGGATGGTTTATCTGTCAGGAACTTTGGAACGCAACACACACCAGAAATTGATTTATTACCTCATCTTGCGCTGTATTTGACGATTGGGGTCTTAATTCATATGCATACTACAGTGAAGACTCTTAACTCATACGCATACTACAGTGAAGACTCTTAATTCATACGCATACTAGAATGAAGACTCTTGCATACACATACTACAGTGAAGACTTTTTATTCATACACATACATACTACAGTAAAGACATCCGCTTAGTCTCATCAACATGTTCACCATCCGTATATATTAAGACCCTTAATTCATATTAATTTGCATACTACAGTGAAGACTCTTAATTCATATGCATACTACATTGAAGACTCTTAATTCATACGCATACTACAATGAAGACTCTTAATGCATACGCATACTACCATGAATACTTTTTATTTATACACATACATACTACAGTAAAGACATCCGCTTATTCTCATCAACATGTTCACCATCCGTATATATTATATAAATACATATATAAGCCGTTTCCACGAGAAAACCAACAGTATTGACTCTGAGTAATGTATTGATCCAGATCAGTCTGCGCAGTGCGTGCAGGCTAATCCGGGTATACATTTTCCGTCACAAGGGGATAGAGGTATAGAGTAATGATTCCTGAAACAGAAACTCCACAAGAGGCGAAAAGTCCCTGCCCGGGTTAGCCTGCGCGGCATGCTTAACGCCTTATCCGGGTCGATACTTTACGCAGAAAATGTAGCGCCACTAGTTTTTGTGGCGATTGGTTTGACAATCGCCACAATGCTAACAGAAACAACAACAACAACAAATATTTACATAGTCGGTTTTGAAAAATCGGTTGATATTTATTTTCCTTACTGTAAACTAATTTACTCACATCCGTTATAGTTCCATCATTGATGCAGAGGCGAGATTAATCATTTATGTCAGTGCTACTTTGGTACCGGATTGTTACTAATATTTAAGTTTTATCGAGACATTATCTACATAGAGTTAAAATATGATAATATTATCTTCGTCATGATTGGGCTGATAATAAATATCATTGCGCGATAATCTGCCTTGCAAATAACTCGGATGATACTCAAATCTGGAAATTCCAAAAGGTTCTATAAATAGCTCGCGTAACTGGTGTTCTTAATCTCAATATTATAAACACTTTATTTTGTAGTTGTTTAAATATATGAAAGCGTCTAGATGATAAGACTGGTTTACAAAGGGTTAAAGGACACACGATGTCAGTGTGTACACACGTTATGTATACACGTCTGCACGTTCTAGAGTCAATTGGCAATCAATGCTGAAAGTGTAGCCTAATTTAGTTTGGAGATCGAGCATTATAATATATATCTATATTTTTATAAATTGAACAGTTTGGCAAATAGTGAAATTGTGCTTTTTGTGCATGTTTTGTGTTTGTTATTGCACTCAAATTTTTCGAAGCAGTTTAACAACCTCAGAGACATATAAATACACTCTCAATCATGCAATGTGAAGGAACTAAATTGAACAGACCTGTTTAATATCGGACATCATTGAAACAAACACCAAACTAATGGATATTGTTTTCTCTCCTTTCTTGATAATTTTGTCATTTCTAAAGTGTACAAAATAGTTTATCTTAATATGGCCAGAGACATATAAACACATATATATGTTTATATGTCTCTGATATGGCCTAGCGACCTGGTGATGAACATGTGATTACCCGAACAATTTAGATCACAAATAGCCATTCTAATAAGCTAAAACGGTAGTCTATCGAGTACCAACTAGATTTTTCATAAATTTGGAATGGCCTAATTTTGAACAAATCATGACCAGTTTCAGAATAACCAAGACAACATTCTGGCAAACTAACATTATTCTACTGTCAAAAGATGCAGGGTTCATACATTCTCAAATTTACCCGCACCAGAGCGCCCTACACCGATATATACTGCTTGTTACTTTGCAGGATTTTCCATACGATCGCCACTACAGTGCCATTGGCGCTTTGATTAACAATACAACTTTAAATGGTGTTAATGCGGAGTGTGATCAGGAACCAAATCGCTAGAAGCGGCGCCCCTTTATTCACCATATGTCAGGCTATCAATGCCAATAAGGAAAAATTCTTAAAATAACTAACGCCGAGAAGAATATACTGTAACTAACGCTACTAGAGGTAAAATGACTGTAATTTGATTGGTGGATTGACTACAGCTTTCTACTGAAAACTTACATTGAATTCTGGGATGTTTTTTGTTTGTAAAAATCATGATGAGCCGCGTCTGATGATTTGGGGTCCTATCGCGTCTGCTGTCAGGCATCATCTAACATTACAATGGCGTATGACTACCTGGGATTTAATTCCAGGGAGTTTTGCCAAAATATTTTGCTTATGCACAGGTTCCCACCTAATCTTCAATATTCGCAGGTCCAATGCGACCTCATATTTTGAGACGTTTGTCAAATAGGCTTTGACTTGCGGTTTGGGATCTTGGTGCGACGATAAGACGTCACATAAGTGTGTTTGGCAGAGAAATTAGTTGGGTTACACTTCTAGTATTTCGCAAGCATTTGTTAATTTCGGGCCGTAATATCCGTGGCTAGCGGACAATGCAGACTCTTTGTGAAAACTATTGTAGTACGTACACCGTGTAACATATTCGTCCGAGATTTTACTGGCCCTAAAGGCAACATGATACCCTTTTCGCCATATACACAGCATTGCATCTTTGTTAACAATATAAATAACTTCAATCTGCTGATTGTTTTATCTTATTTGTAACATTTTAATTTGTCCGACAGGCTTTATTCGTCCGATTGTATGTTTGTATTGTGAAAAGATAAGCCAAGATTGTTTACTTTTGGAGAATATTTCGTACATGTATTCGCGATGCTAATTGAGAATACACTCTGCAAGTCTAATTATTGTTAATACATTATAGATTAATCATCTCATTGAATTCAGACAAAGATACATCGTTGTGCGTATATTTGATCTGAAGACACAGCATCGAATTGATCCTGTTTAATACAATATGCATTGTATCCAATATAATAATTGGTCCAAATGAAATTACACGATACAACCAGCTCTCGGTTCTATACAATAAAATATACCGAGACTGTGTATGCATATATATACGAGACAGA
This sequence comes from Serripes groenlandicus, assembly GCA_031761405.1. Taxonomy (NCBI): domain Eukaryota; kingdom Metazoa; phylum Mollusca; class Bivalvia; order Cardiida; family Cardiidae; genus Serripes; species Serripes groenlandicus. Next base: position 173,428 of record JASEVX010000248.1, read on the forward strand.
CTTAAGACTTCAAATAACTTTTTCAGAAGGGCATACACATGTATTAAAATGAATTGCTAACTTAAAGTACTTCAAATATATCAAGTGTCTTGTACATATAATCTGTGAAAGTAAACGCCCGTAGTGCCTGATAGGTTAGCGTGCGCAAACTGAGGCCATGTGGCCCTTGGGCAAGGTAGACGATAGACCATCATACTGTGTGTACAGTATTTTCCTTTACTCCTTTATCATTTAATATATGGATATAAAGTGCTAACTAACAAAGTGCAAGTGTAAAGTGTTCAAGTTATACTTTCGGGATCGGTAAATCCATGTCCAAATGTTATCTTCAGTTAGCCCCTTGCTGTGAGCACTTTCAGTGCTTTGATTACTTAACACATACTCACTCAAGCAGCAGATACTAAATAAGTTTATTTCTGTCTAAATTAAAATAAGATTATAAAATTAGAATACTCATCACAAAATAAACTACTTGAACCGATGTGTGAAGCATGTGCCACGAGTATAGCGCCAGGCCAGCCGGCGCATCCGACCAGGCACTTTACTGTTGGCTGCTCAACTCAATATATTTATCGTGGTATTTCTAGAATTGGCTATGATATCTTCCAACTTCAAAACTGGATAAGTCGGTTTGTAAAGTGCATGCAACATTGAAAGGGTTATGGAATGTTCCATATTATTCTACACCAAAGTCATAAAATGGCATACAACCGTTTCGACCATTTTATATTTGAGCTTCGATTATTTGAGCTTCGATGTAGGAAAATGGACCACTGGAAATGTGACCCTTGTGTAATTTCAGATCATACCACACACTCTTATAATCAGACTAGTCATTTGACTCTCTCCTGCAAAAGTGTTTCATTAAATCAGACTGGATAGCGAACAGTGCAGAACCTTATCAGACGTACGGCTCGTGTTTGTGAGATGATCTGGATCTTCACCGGTGGCAAACCTCAAATGGCTACTTTTCCAAATAGCTCTTACCTTATGCCTTCGTACATGTGTATGCCCTTCTGAAAAAGTTATTTGAAGTCTTAAGTCTGTCTCGTATATATATGCATACACAGTCTCGGTACAGTATAGTACTACTCACTTCCAACAAAGAAAGAAAGGTAGAACAATTTCCCAATATGAAATCATTCCCATCCACATATGTCGCATATAAATATCAAAGTATGGTACTTGGTATATTTTTCAGGTCTATATTTAGTGATTATTATCTGTTTAGTCACGGGGCAATTAATCGTCAGATAAACGCGATCTGTGTAAAGACAAATCAGAGCCTATGTTTATGCAGTTTTAGTTTAAGTGGATCGTTGTAGTTTGTGGAATTCAGAGCGCAAATGTAAAGTCAAGCCCATGTATGATGTTTTATGGAGACCCCCATTGAGACTCTGCTGTGGCACAAACTTACCCTTAGTCCTTACAATTGGAGTTAAAAAGGGCAGTGGTTGACTTGTGAACCACCTCGCTCTAAGCGGTGTATACTGTACATATAGCGTGTTGCTTTGACATTTCTGTAGAATTTGATTAACAAATTGCAGTTTAAACGCCGTTTTCAACAGCAATTCTTTGATATCACAACGGCCATTTCAACTAGCATGTGGAGTTTGTCGCACATGTTCTCCACACACAAATATATCCATACACCTGGCTCCTTCTCCAAATGAACTAGTTTTCACATTGCCTTTTATCAATCATCGGAATTAATGAATGGTCGAGCCAGGTTGGAACTTACGGCCCCTGAATTGATAGCCCTCCTCGTCACCGACTGAGCTTTTCACGCTATACGAATTTGACTCGACCGCTGTAGTGTGTATGGACGTTTACAGAGAGGAATACGTTCGTGTTGTGAATGGTGGAACTTCGTTTATGGCTCATTTGTTGTTTGTTTCATATGAGTATGAGTCATTGTAAAGTCCAGTTACCAATCATTATGTTTATTAAACTGCGTAGTGTGTTTGTTTTTATGCGAAATGGAAATACCCACTTATTTAAATATCTTTAAATATTTTTTTAGAAACTGATATTTATGATTAGTCTGTACATACGCAGCCTGATAACCGCCATACTATTTTTTATCCTGAAACTTAATGTTTAAAACTCACGGTTTTAGATTTATTTCAATGTAGACGACTTAACAAAACTCGAATTTAATCTTATTCATTATCAAACCTGAACTAATGTATGTGTTTTGTTTTAGTTTCTACAGTTTCAGCACTGCGATACTGCACATATATATTGCCCCTGGGTGATTGAGCAGCATTTTGGATAGGACACGTGTATTGTTCTCAAGGGCTCTTCAACATTCCGATGAGATAGGTAGAAGCAAGGACATCCGGTCTCAAATAATCAAGCTCACCCAAAAGGCCCTGGTGAATTCCAATATCTTCCAAAAGTAAGCGTGGATAAATCGGTATAAAATAAAGGATTCCAAATCCGGCCTTCCGGCGTCATCAAGCATAGCAGTCTGTAATGAATCAATTGCATTCGGATGAACCTCGGGTCGGATGTTGGCGATTAAATTTGGAAAAGAAGTCTGAAATGAACAGGTTAATTGACATGCATTCCCGATTATTGGATTTAAGGACCTTTGGGAATGGCCGTATATCTAGTTGAATGAACCCTAGACATCTTTGCATGTAAAAATAAGTTTTAAGTTTGTTAAATATGTATATGTATCACATAAAGCCCTCTCTGGGAGTGTCAAAATCCCATTACATAAATATCACAATACGAATTTTGGTGTAAAGCATCAAAGACGCCGCGCGTGATTTTGAAGCATGACTTAAAGGAAGCAGATGTAGTTCAGTACATTTCAATAACCTGTGCAAACAGACACGATCTAAATATTTCGAACAAGAAGGCCAAATGCAATCTGACTAAAGTACACGATCTGACCAAATGTAAGCGTTAATAGGAGATGATTTTAATGAGATTGGACCAAATGTACCTTTATTTTAAACAAGAAGGCCAAGATGTGCCTATATTGCTCACCTGGCTATCATAGTCTGTAATTAAAGGTTACCCAGAGCAGAAAGGGTCAATTTTGAGGTAGGGATTAGACGTTGTATATGCTAAGATCTATGTGACATTCAGCATGTGAAGTTTAGTTGTGAAATGACAAGTTTAGTCCTGAAACCATTTGGTTAACATTGACTGCAACTACAATGTGTCATAAAAGCATAAGTTTCTTAAATTGTTAACAATATACGGTTTTAAATCTGCTGTAACTAGAATCAATTAGATAAAAACAAAACATAGGTGCTGAAATATTAACAGATATTAACTTAAGGTGTAATGCCTCTAGGAATGAAAAGGGGAAGTCCATTTTCCTTCCAGTTTAGCAGAGGTATGATAACAAAAACGGGAGTATATAAACAAAAAACACAAAGTAATTTTAACAATTTTAAAGATATTTATCATCCAAATTGAGCAATTATGAATTTAAAAAAAAAGTTCACATGTATAGTCAACATATAGTAATAATACAATGTTCGGAATAAACAAACTGTATGGGGAGGAACGTTTTAAGTTTAGAAATACGTCAGAATTTTTTAAATAGGCAAAAACATCCATCGAAACTCTTTTTTCTGAGCTTTGATGAATCGGGTTGTCAGGGCCGTAAATCAAATTTTAAAAAAATCTAGCTTAGGAAGTTGGGGAAAAGTGAAACAAATTATGAGCTTTGATGCATTTGGTCGTCAGTGCCGTAAACTTAACTATTAAAAATGCGTAGCCAAGGAAGTTGGGGGAAAGTGATTAAATACTAAAGTTTTGTAATAACGGTAGAAGACATACGTATGTTGTATCTTGTTGTTTCTTAAATCAGTTCATACAATTTGTTGGTTCATGAAGTTTTTGGGTTTTTTTCAAACATATTACAGAGTTTTTCTTTACAATACTAATGTTGGTTGCTCCCTATTCAATTACGCAACCCCATGGTACACAATTGCAGCCTATCCAATACTGACGCCGTTAGTCAAGCATTATGCAAGAAAGAATTCACTCGGCGAAATCCGTTACCGCAATTTTGGACAAAATCGACCCCGAAAAAAGCGTGGTTTTCACATTCTCTTCTTTCACTTTCAAACAAGCTCAAAATGCTAATACACAGTAATCAAAGCGCCGAGGCACTGTAGTGGCGATTGTGTACAACATCTTGCAATGTGTTCCTCGATGTAGGCCTTGCTATTTTGCCCATTCGTGGAGAAGGAATGACGCTAGTCACAACGACTTTTGTCAATCATCGGAAATAATGAATGGCCAAGCCAGGATTCGACCTTTCGACCTTAAGCCCAATGTAATGATGGCCCTCGTCGTTACCACTGAACTATCGGCTCGGCAGGTGAAATTTTAGAAAAAACGTTTAGAACACCCTATAAACTGCCATCCATTTTTTCCGATGATTGACAAAAGTCATTGTGACTAGTGTCATTCGTCTTTCACTAATCGGCCAAAAAGTCTATATGGGAAGGTAGCCAGTTGCCTGAGAAGAATGGTGTGTGGAGTACGTGTGCGAGAAGACCTGGTAACACACGTTAGGTGAACTGGTCGCCGTGATATGACTGAAATACCGTTGAAAACGACCTTAAACCCCAATCAAGTAATCAACCGTAAGGCGACGAAAGGTTTTTGTTTAATCACAATATGCTAATGACAAGATGCCTGCGGGTTACATTTCGAGTCTGCAACATTGAGATGGAAGCTGAACTTGCACACGGCGCAATGCCTCAATATATCTTTTTCCGTGTGTGTCAGATTGCGTTGGTATTCGATCTAGAATTACAATTTGATAGTTGATATTAATAAGGTGACGTCACTAAACTGTAACAATAATTTTTTTTAGTATAACGAACTTTTCCCTTTGATTAAATTTGAAAAAAATTGTGTCCCAGTTATCTGGTAATCGCAAGGAGTTCTATTGGTCCTCTTCATTGGACTATTTCCCCATTCTTCTAACAGGGCAGATATTGAATGAACAACAGTAGTGAGGGTATACCGGCGAAGCATTTTCCACGTCGTGTAGAAAAAGAATGAGCGTGGACTTTTCCGTGAAAAAGAAACTTTCCATTTCTCTGCGTTAATCGTCTGAGAGCATGTGCCGACACCGAAAACATGCGGCACATTCCTCGTGTAGACGAATACGTGGAAATATCCTTCCCGAATTGCTTAGCAATATGTCACAACGTGCATTTGGTCCTGCTTTATAATTTTAAATAATTGTTGGAAAAGGTTAACATTTTCATAATGAACATGTTCTCATTTTCCCGAAGTGTTTCGTTATGTTCTGAAAAGTATAACATTGTATATCTGGATATGTTATTTTTTTTATAGATGACTTTCAAAATAGCGTAAACCATAATGTTACTTTATTTCCGTTCTATTAATAGGATTCTCGTGATCATGTGACTGATTGGATATCAAAACTAGGCTCGGACACAAATTGACTTTTTTTTCCCTATAAATAATTTTTCGGATGGTTTTGCATAGTATGTTGAGCGCACCTCAATCCTTTCTAGTGCACCTCATTTCTAGCGCACCTCAATCATTTCTGGTACACCTCATTTCTAGTGCACATAATTTATAGCGCACCTCATTACTAGTGCACCTCATTTCTAGCACACCTCAATCATTTCTAGTGCACATCATTTCTGGCGCACCTCACTCATTACTAGTGCATCTCATATTTAGTGCACCTCATTTGTAGTGAACCTTATCTCTAGCGCACCTCATTTCTGGTGGACCACATTTCTAGTGCACCTCATTTCTAGAGCACCCTATTTCTAGTGCACCTCATTTCTAGTGTTCCTCTTTTCTAGCGCACCTCAATCATTTCTAGAGCACCTAATTTCTAGCACACCTCAATCTTTTCTAGTGCACCTCATTTCTAGCTGACCTCAATAATTTCTAGTGCACCTCATTTCTACCTGACCTCAATCATTTCTAGTGCACCTCAATAATTTCTAGCACACCTCAATAATTTCTAGTGCACCTCATTTCTAGCTGACCTCAATCATTTCTAGTGCACCTCATTTCTACCTGACCTCAATCATTTCTAGTGCACCTCAATAATTTCTAGCGCACCTCATGTCTAGCGCACCTCAATTATTTCTAGTGCATCTCATTTCTACCTGACCTCAATCATTTCTAGTGCACCTCAATTAGTTCTAGCACACCTCAATCATTTCTAGTGTACCTCATTTCTAGCTGACCTCAATAATTTCTAGTGCACCTCATTTCTCCCTGACCTCAATCATTTCTAGTGCACCTCATTTCTACCTGACCTCAATCATTTCTAGTGCACCTCAATCATTTCTAGCGCACCTCAATAATTTCTAGCGCACCTCAATAATTTCTAGCGCACCTCATGTCTAGCGCACCTCAATCATTTCTTGTGCATCTCATTTCTACCTTACCTCAATAATTTCTAGTGCACCTCAATTATTTCTAGCGCACCTCAATCATTTCTAGCGCACCTCATGTCTAGCATACCTCAATCATTTCTAGTGCACTTCATTTCTAGCGCACCTCAATCATTTCTAGTGCACCTCATTTCTAGCCCTCAATCATTTCTAGTGCATCCTATAAATGATTTACAATGAATTTAAACTCAATGTCATATATGCAATGCATTCTGGTTATGGTATACACTAACAATCCAGTGGTCTGAAAGTTAAACCTGTCCGGGTTTTGGATTTTTCTGAGGTGCTTTTAAGTGTCCCTCACTCAACTAGAGGTCAAGTACTGGTCTCTTTCAGGAAAACGTGCCTTGCGTGTATCAGTGCTATACACTGAGCAATTAGATCTAATCTACGCTGGTGTGACGCCAGTATCAAAATCAACGAAATATTACGAGTTGGTGTTTCTAACGGAACTTCATAGGTGGCGCATTGATGAAATTTTCGATAACTCCAGCCAGACGAATTGTAATTGGGTTGAACGATTGTAATTTGGAAATGTCAAATTAAATGTTAAGCTGAATTAGTTGATCGTGGATAATTTAGCTTGCCATCATGGCTACCAGGCACTTGCCAAGAGTAATGGGACAGAGGGGAAAGTCCGCATTAGAAATAGAAAGGGAGCAGTTCGAGAAAAGCCAGGTAAACAGCCTCAAATTTCTGCAATCACGAAATGTAAACAAACCAAAGTTTGACTCCAGATGCTTAGGAATTTATCATCATGTGTACTATCAATGTCAATACGTCATAAACGGATCACTTTCAACATTTTCAGTGTCTGTACCAACACTGTTATGATTTTGTATTACGTACTATTTTAAAGGGTGATAATTGTTATTCTGATCACACAAATATTATCCATGGGTTTTCTAAGTTCGTGAACAGAAGCATTAACATAAACTTCAATGTCTAGTACAAATGAATCGTTATAAATCAGAAAATAATGACAGAATTCTCAATTGATTGCTTCTACAAAGACGAAAATAATGACGTCATGATCTAAGGTAGTCCAAATCATGTACTGTTTACCCAGGGATCATGAATAATTAAATTTAATTGCACGCTAAATGACCTTAGCTGTCGATGCGCCATAAAACAATATACATTCATTCATTCATTCCAAATCATGTAGACTTTCGGTTTCGCGATTTATCATCTGTCATTTTTTGGTCAACCGAAGTCTGAACATTCTGTTCAAATTTCCTATAGCATTATCAAACGGACTTGATCAACGTTATTATGCCGTTTACATCCTTGACAGTTATCGCAACTATAAAATAACCCATACAGGGCTGTACAAAAAAAATATTCAGCCACTTGTCCAGGACAAGTGACTTTCAGAATGCCACTTGTCCTGCTAAGATTCTCACTTGTCCCACTTTTCTGCACACCAAGTTTAACATGCGACAAATTTAAGAATTGTGTGGTAGCCCACTGGGCTACCAGATTTGGAAGCTGGTAGCCCAGATTGCTTGTTTCTTGAGTGTTTTTTTTCAAGTTCTGTATAAAGATAAAATTAAGAGCACACAATGTACATGATTTAAAGGTAGTGACCAATTCAAATAATATTATTGCAAAAGACCTGTAGTGCAGCATTCAGTTAAAAAAAAAATGAAATTTGGAAAAGAGATTATTTTTCACTAGGTTATTTGAAATAATCTGCATAAAATGTATGTATTTTATCCATATTTACAAAAGATTCAAAAGCTATTGACAGAAATGTTAAACTTGAGACCACATAGTCAAATGATGCAATAGCACTTTTCAAATTGAAGATAACAAAATAATATAGTCACCGATTTAGGTCCCTCACCGAAACAGGGCAGTGTACGATACAAGGGTCAGTTTTACAAAGAAAGACATATTAAATAAATTCAATTTTATTAACCAAAAGTCAAATTTATCAGGTTCAATGTAGTTATTATATCAAAAAATATTGTCAACTAAAATGAAAGACAACAAAACGTTAAATTTGTTTCATGTGACAGTGTTGATGTCAATCTCCTTAAAATCATCTCCTATAAATGCTACGCATTTACATTTAGTCAGATTATGTACTTTAGTCAGATTGGTGTTGCAGTATTATTCGCAACATAGCCGCCATTTTGATAATTGCGTAATGTTAATCGTGGTTCCCTACTTTGAAAGTTTGTAAACAGCGTTGAATGTAAACATCGAGGTCGTGAATGTCATTCACCCAATGAAATCGCAACTATTAAGTATTTTATGCTAATTAATTTTGGTAAACAAAGCCGTGATTGGGTAATTATCATACTCATGGGGAATCATTTATGATTTATATATTTCATTCCAAACAATTTTCTTTGTGTCCCTTATATTACGAATATTATGTCGATCTTGAAGGTATTTCAAATTGATAAACGGCAAGATAATTTCTAGAAGTCGTCGTATTGTCTTTAATTTGGATCAAATTTATTTTCTTAACTTCTGCATGGCGAAAATTTACTTCCAAGTATTTCTGAACCGATTTGCACCAGTTTGCAAACATTGTATACCGAAAGTAGAAATATGGATCAAAATATATTTAAGAGAATATTTTAATGAGACTGATCCATAGGTAATTCCCTAGCATTCATGAAATAACACAGCCCCAAGGAACAATTGTCACTAATGATTGGACCACCTTATTGGGTACATATATATCACGTTAATCAACTATAATTGACGCGATTCGGTTTGCTGAAACTACTCGATCTGACAGGTGGGTAACTCCGTCTACTGTTATTGATTTGTTATGGTCACGCGCGAGTGGTTTTTCGCATGTAACATACAGTCAAATTTATACACGACAGACATGTGTGTAAGTAATTAAGCCCGACTACCAGACACAGGAATTTACATTCACCAGGGCCCGCGCTGTCGTTCTCCACTTTCGCCAAATGCGAAGATTATTTTAAAGTGGCAAAGTTATTTCATGAGTGGCGAATGTAAGTGGCGAAAGATTTTTATCATCAACATTTACCTGATTTGGATATCAGTTTACGACATACAGTGACTGTTTCTGTTAATCTAAGATAATGCACTGCCATTTGATTCAATGTCGGGAACCAGTGACCACTTTACGACATTACCCGTTTTTATCATTTTGACAGCTTGTGTATTTCACACTTGTGTTATTGTTGTGAAGTGTTAATTCAGCCTTTTAATCCGACTGACCAACTGAACAACTCTGGGCGATATTGATACATTAAAGGCCGTACATATGATAATTGGCAATTATAGATGCATTAAATATATCAACACGCTTTTTGAAGCAAGTTTCGAGGATCAACGTAGGCCGTTTATGATTTAATGACTATGTAAGTTTGTCCTTTTTGATTGGGAAAAATCTATTTAATTATGGGGGAGTACAAACAATTATTGGACCCATTGATGAGATTGGCGAAAATGAATGGCTCCTAAAATTTAAAAGTGCCAATTTAGTGGCGAACTTTATTTCAATGTGGCGAAAGAAAAATTCAACCCAGAGCAGGCCCTGATTCACTGTTACGTAAATGGGTTAATATAATGGGATGTGGATTCCATATATATAACTATTATTATATTTATTTGAGCCTGAAATATTTATTTACACTGTCTACAATTGAGTGAGACAGCCATCATAGGTTTGAGGTCAAACCTCAAACACTTGCATGGACATTGATTCTTTTTGATGATTGACAAAATTCATTCTGACCATTATCGCTCATCTTCCACCAATGGGTAAAAATAGTCTTTAATGGGAACTTAGGGACTGTTGGATAGGAAAAGCCAGATACCCAGATACGGAAGTGTCAATTTGTCTTTGTCTTAAATAGTTCTCTTATTACTCAATTAAACTCTATGTTGTGGGTACCCAACATAATTAATTGTCTCACAACATAGGGTGTTGAAGTGAAATATAAAGGATTTAAAAATATCCAATACGCTCTTTATCAATATCTCAGAACAGACAGAAGAATGATATATGAAAACTGTATGTTAATGATATATTAAGTGCTGCGTCATTTTGAGATAAAGCAATGAAACATAACATAATTACTATGGTTTCCTGAACTGGCCATAATGATATAACTGAAAAAATGTTGAAATTGGAATTAAATTTAATTATAATCAGTTTCTCATTTTGAAAGCGTGGTCTGTGATTCTTTTGAGAGTTATTGCTATCTTTTATACTGTTATTCTGTATAATGTACTTGTTAATATAATAATGAAATTCGCGCTTCACATATTCTGTATATATATGTTTTGTATCTTAATTGTGTACAGGCCAATGGTCTAAATAAGACTTTTAAATAAACTGTATAATCTGTAAGCTATCCCTATATTTTTGGTGAAATAATGCTGCTGGTCTCATGTTTGAATCCCATGAGAGTGGGTCAACAGTTATGATTGTAAAAACATAGATGGTTTGCTCCAGGCCTTTTTCTAGGCATCCCACAGGTAGACATTCTGACCCATTCCCAGTGGCAACAGTCTTTAAAATCATGCAGAATTCCCAATATTGTCATGTTAACTCTGTATTTTTTTATTCCCAAATAGAAAATAAAAGGGATTAATTTTCCCAAATAAAGTGCCAAAATGCCTAGCTAACTGCTCATTATCCCATACCAACATACAACAAAACTGCAGCAGACAACTTTGAAAACATCTAAGTAAATCTATAGAAAATCTCTTTCAATTATGGTATTAATAATTATCATTAATTAGAGTCGAAAACATTGTCGTCTGCTGCAAAGAAGTCGTACGAGGTCTGCATCAGGGAAAGGGCTGATATATATTATATTTTAAAATCTTCTGCTACATAAACAACAACATCATATGACTCATAGTATGGGCAGTTTCTATGTTTCCATTTTTGGAAGGCAGAGGTGTGAAAAGATGTTTCATTGGAAAAAAGAAATTTACATAGTTTTTGATTTCTTTTTGAAAAGGTTAAAATTATGATATGAATTTTCGATGCAGAATCTATTGATGTACACAATCATAATTTCTTCTTTTGCCACAAAGTTTTCAACTTTTTCCAGTAATTATACCTACAATAATAGAGATGTTATATATTTTGGAGTAGACATTTTTAAAATCGTCTGTTGCGGATTTGTTGTATGCGGGAAAGGGTTAATATGACATTGTTGTTAGTTTGCAAATAACAATTCTTTCATTATGGAAATAGTTGCCCTCCTCTTCCAACATGTTTAAAACCCTTTCCAACATTTAGGCGTTTTTATGCCCCGGCATACGAAGTATGAGGGGCATATAGTTTTCCGGTCTGTTAGTCCGTCCGTCCGTCCGTTCGTTCGTCCGTCCCGCTCAGGTTAAAGTTTTTGGTCAAGTTAGATTTTAGTGAACCTGATGTCCTATCATTATGAAACTTCACACAAATGACAATCAACATATCATTGTTTAAAAAATTGTATCAATTTGAGGTTGGACCAACTGTTCGTCCGTCCGTTCGTCTGTCTGTTCGTCCATTCCATTCTCAGGTTAAAGTTTTTGGTCAAGTTAAATTTTAGTGAACCTGATGTCCTATCATTATGAAACTTCACACAAATGACAATCAACATATCATTGTTTAAAAAATTGTATCAATTTGAGGTTGGACCAACTGTTCGTCCGTCCGTTCGTCTGTCTGTTCGTCCATTCCATTCTCAGGTTAAAGTTTTTGGTCAAGTTAGATTTTAGTGAACCTGATGTCCTATCATTATGAAACTTCACACAAATGACAATCAACATATCATTGTTTAAAAAATTGTATCAATTTGAGGTTGGACCAACTGTTCATCCGTCTGTTCGTCTGTCTGTTCGTCCATTCCATTCTCAGGTTAAAGTTTTTGGTCAAGTTAGATTTTAGTGAAGCTGATGTCCGATCATGATGAAACTTCACACAAATGACTATTAACATATCATTCTTTAAAAAATTGTGCCGATTTGACGTTGTGACCCTCTGTCCGTCCGTCTGTTCGTCTGTTTGTTCGTCCATACAATTCAGGTTAAAGTTTTTGGTCAAGTTAGTTTTTAGTGAAGCTGATGTCCTATCATGATGAAACTTCACACAAATGACTATTAACATATCATTCTTTAAAAAATTGTGCCGATTTGACGTTGTGACCCTCTGTCCGTTCGTCTGTCTGTTCGTCCATACAATTCAGGTTAAAGTTTTTGGTCAAGTTAGTTTTTAGTGAAGCTGATGTCAGATCATGATGAAACTTCACACAAATGACTATTAACATATCATTCTTTAAAAAATTGTGCCGATTTGACGTGACCCTCTGTCCGTCCGTCTGTTCATTTGTCTTTCATCAGTTCACCCAACCAGCTATAGTTAACAACCTGGGCATCCGTGTTCCATGGACACATTTTCTTGTTTAAGACTCTGTTACTGTAGCAGAGGACTTGAAAACAGTGTGACAAAAAGGAGAAATTGCTCAAAACTATTAATTTCTCCTTTTGTCACAATGTTTTCAACTTTTTTTCAGTAATCATACCTTCATTTAAAAGAATTTACCTATTTCTGCCTAGATGATTTCAAAGTCGTCTGCTGCAGATTTGTTGTATGTAGGAAAGGGTTAACCCTATGTTTTTAATCTATAGGGAAAGTGATCCTTTTGGTATGTTAGGTGCCAAGGGGACATACCTGTATGGGGTGGGGGTCTGAAAGTGAGGCATAATTGCAACACCAATTTAATCACATGTTTTGGAAAAGCCTGTTATTTTTAATGGTTTTTCTATAAATTTGCATCAAAGATTAACCTTTATCCTTTTAAAGACGTTTTCTGAAGACTTGCGAAAACATTGTGACAGAAGAGGAAATTGCTTGTTTTGGACAAATTCTCAAAAAAAATTGGTATTAAATTATACCTTCTTTGAATTTTTTTTTTAACTAAATAGTTTCCAAGTCGTGTGCTGCAGATTTGTTGGATGTGGGAAAGGTCATTCAATAAGCCCAAGTCTACAGCTGTGTCATTTTAATCAATCAATAGGTTTTGCTTACTAAACATAATACTTGCCTTATGAAAATTATTATATATATAGATATTTATATATAGTCATAGTACAGCACTGTAATATAACTCTTTCCTGCAATTCATTTCTACAGCAGATGACTTTGAGAACCTCAAGACAAAAATATGGGCATCAGCTATTTAAGTGGTCAAGTCTAATAGAAACACACACTGATCGAGTGATTAGCTTTCTCACATTCAAAAATTGTGCAGTAGATGACTGAAAAGATCTCGTCAATAATTAGGAAAATCTCTATATGTGAAAGGGTGATTATTGAAAAGAGTTTTTCTCAAAATCCGTATACTGTTTCTACTTTTCCTACAATGTTTTCAAAATATGTGTGCATGTGGGAAAGCGGAACCCTAAATTCCATAGCTCTAGGCCTTTAATGTAAACCCTTTGTCACAATAAATCTGTAGTATAAAAACTTAAAGAATATCTATGCAAAAATATGAAATTTTATTTATTGAAGAGGTTTGCAAACATTGAGACAAAAGGAGCAATGTCTCCCTTTTCCATGTTGTTTTCAAAAGTTGCCTGCTGCAGAGGCGTTTGTATGTGCTATCGAATAGTGTTGAAAACAATGTGGCAAAAAGTGATTTTGCTCATCATGAGCAATTTCTCCTATCGTCCAACAAAGTTTTCATAAGTCAAAATGCATCTACAAGTACCCTTTCCCTCATATAGACGCTTTCTAACGCCTCTGCAGCAGACAACTTTTTGAAAACATAGTGACAAAAGAAGAAATTGCTCAAAACGAGCAATTTCTCCTTCTGCCACAATGTTTTCCACTTTTAGTCATAGGTTATCCATTAATTTATAGAGTTTTTCAACTTTTTGACAAAATATGTTTAAAGCTGTCTGCTGCTAATTGTCGTATGAGGGAAAGTAAGCCCCCAATCTTAAATTTGATTAATGAAATAAGAATTTCCATCGACCAGGTGGTCATTGTGAAATGCAATTTTCAGGGGCGTAGCTCCCTTTAGGCACTGTAGGCACATGTCTACACATTTTTAGCTCACCTGAGCTTTGCTCAAGGTGAGTTATTGTGATCGCCTTTTGTCCGGCGTCCGTCGTCCGTCGTGCGTCAACTTCTTCTCCTCAGTAACCAGTGGGTCAATTTGGATGAAACTTCACAGAAAGCATCCTCTCAATGACCTCACCAGAATTCCTTCAAATTTTTGGGATCCATGCAAAATTCTGGTTTCCATGGCAACGAAACCGAAAAAACTTCAAAATTCTTCTTCTCCCGAATTGGTTGGCAGATTTTCAAATAATTTTGTAGAAATGTTCCTTGGATGACCCTCTATCAGATTCCTTCAAGCCGTGTTGATTGGTCGAAAAACATAGCCGCCAGGGGGGGGCGGGGCTATTTTGCCTTATATGGCTATAGTGAAAACTTAAAAAAACTTCTCCTCCGAAAGTGTAAGGCCGATTTTCAAATAATTTTGTAGAAATGTTCCTTGGGTGACCCTCTATCAGATTCCTTCAAGCCATGTTGATTGGTCGAAAAACATGGCCGCCAGGGGGGGGGCGGGGCTATTTTGCCTTATATGGCTATAGTGCAAACTTAAAAAATCTTCTCCTCCAAAAGTGTCAGGCCGATTTTCAAATAATTTTGTAGAAATGTTCCTTGGGTGATCCTCTATCAGATTCCTTCAAGCCATGTTGATTGGTCAAAAAACATGGCCGCCAGGGGGCGGGGCTATTTTGCCTTATATGGCTATAATGAAAACTTAAAAAATCTTCTCCTCCATAAGTGTCAGGCCGATTTTCAAATAATTTTGTAGAAATGTTCCTTGGGTGACCCTCTATCAGATTCCTTCAAGCAATGTTGATTGGTCGAAAAACATGGCCGCCAGGAGGCGGGGGCTATTTTGCCTTATATGGCCAAAGTATAAACTTAAAAAATCTTCAACATCTTCTCCTCAGTAACCAGTAGGTCAATTGGGATGAAACTTCACAGAAAGCATCCTCTTAATGACCTCACCAGAATTTCTTCAAATTTTTTGGGATCCATGCAGAATTCTGGTTTCCATGGCAACGAAACGAAAAAAAACTTTAAAATTCTTCTTCTCCCAAACTGGTTGGCAGATTTTCAAATAATTTTGTAGAAATGTTCCTTGGATGACCCTCTACCAGATTCCTTCAAGCCATGTTGATTGGTCAAAAAACACGGCCGCCAGGGGGGCGGGGCTATTTTACCTTTTATGGCTATAGTGAAAACTTAAAAAATCTTCTCCTCCGAAAGTGTCAGGCTGATTTTCAAATGATTTTGTAGAAATGTTCCTTGGGTGACCCTCTATCAGATTCCTTGAAGCCATGTTGATTGGTCGAAAAACATGGCCGCCAGGGGGGGGGGGGGGGCTATTTTGCCTTATATGGCTATAGTGCAAACTTAAAAAATCATCTTCTCCAAAAGTGTCGGCCCGATTTTCAAATAATTTTGTAGAAATGTTCCTTGGATGACCCACTTTCAGATTCCTTCAAGCCATGTTGATTGGTCAAAAAACATGGCCGCCAGTAGGCAGGGCTATTTTGCATTATATGGCTATAGTGAAAACTTAAAAAATCTTCTCCTCCAAAAGTATCTGGCCGATTTTCAAATAATTTTGTAGAAATGTTCCTAGGGTGACCCTCTATCAGATTCCTTCAAGCCAAGTTGATTGGTCGGAAACTATGGCTGCCAGGGGGGCGAGGCTTATATAGCTAAAGTGAAAAAAATAAAAAAATCAGGTGAGCGATTCAAGGGCCATCATGGCCCTCTTGTTTCTGAAAATGCAGCTGCGGCGATAGACATCTGTGTAATGTATCGACCAGATCAGCCTGCGCTGTCCGCGCAGACTGATCCGACCGACACATTCCGTCTTGGGGGCGATAGTTGTATAGAGTAGTGATTCCTGAAACCGACAGGAGGCGAAAAGTGTCTATCCGGGTAGGCCTGTGTGGCATGCTTAGGCTAATCCGGGTCGATACTTTACGCAGAGTACACAATATTGATTTTCTCACGAGACGGCCTACACATTGATTATTGCAAAGCTACGCCCCAGATTTTCAAGCTTATAGTGTTTAGTTATCTACTCTAGGGATCATGAAATGTTCTGTCACTGCTATATAAATTGCAAAATCCCTTTCCCATGTACAAAAAATCTGCAGCAGATGACTTTGAAATATCGGTAATCTGGAGAAAAATAGGGAAAATATTTTTATATAAAAGTTAAAGTTTCAGAACTTAGTTTAAATCATTGTTGCAGAAGGGGAACTTAAGCTGATGATCACCCAGTTTGTAGAACTTTTTCCCAAAAAGATTCATAAAACCTCATGAGTTATGAGTTGAAAAGTGATCAAAATAAGCCATACCACCTTTTATCACAACGGAAACAACTTTGTAGTATGCATCAAATTTTGGTAAGATGTTTCTGTACTTTCTAGACATTTTGAAAGAACACTTAAAATATCAACATAAGTAGAAATTATTTGAAAGTAGAGTCACACTCTGATACTCTTCAATTACCGTAAGCTCAGTGTATTTGTAGATAAAGATGTACCATACAAAATGATATATCGCCATATTCTCCCACTGTAATTCTAATCCGTAGTAAGTAAAATGATACACATAATTGTAGCTGCATCAGGTTTATCTGGATATATAAATATATTTATGTATATAATGTTTCACCCTTTCCCAGATACACCAAATCTACAGCAGTAAACTTCGAAAAACATTTAGGCAAAATATGAAAATTCTCTATAAATAATGGTATAATTATTGAATAGTGTTGTAAACATTGTGGCAAAAGGAGAAATTGCTCATGAGCATTTTTCTATTTTCAAAATGTTTTCAAATGTCGCCTGTGGGACATATGCTTCTGTATGTAGGAAAGGGATAACACCAATAAGATAATTTTACTTTGAAAACATCTGAGGGAAAGGAAAAATATTTATTGACTGAAAACTCAGTAGTAAAATTTTGAGACAGAGTAGAAATTGTTGTGAGAAATCGAGAAAGTGGTCATTTTGAGCAACACAATCATCTTTTGTGCACTATTGTTTAATCAAAATGTGTCAGCTATGAACGCCTCAGAAAGAGTCTCTAAAATGGGATGGTTAAAATGATTTCCTATCAGAAATTTTGCTTCTTACAAATATATACATAACAATTGTAATTTTGTATACTGTAACAAATGATTATAAAAGAAAGCATTGTAAGAAAAGTAGCATCTGTGACTTTAATTTTAAGTTTATAATGAATTGATAACTTGAAAAAATGAAGGTAAAACATAATCAAATAATCACCTTTTTTTTTACCTATACTAAGCCTTCAATTAAGTGCAGCTTTCTATACAGGGGTTGTGAGTTTGAGCCCGACTCAGTCATTGATTTTTTTCACATGATTGACAAAAGTCATTGTGACTCGGATCTTCCGTATTCCACCAATGGGCCATCTTGGCAAGCCATTTTTAGAGTAATTTGTCCATTACATTACCATAATTACCCTTGGCTGACAGCTTTTCATGGGAATGCTAATGTACAAAGTAGCCTTGTCTAGTGAAGATGCCAATGGGCTAAAATAGTTGATGTGAGAAGGTTGTGCAGTTGCATTGGATGTCTGAATGTGTATAGGATTCTCATGTCAGAAAGCGAGACACTCATGTTTAGGTGTACTAGCTGCCCTGTTGTAACTAAATAACTGTTGAAAAAGATGTTCAGCTCCACTCAATCAATTAACTGATTTATACTGAAGAACGATTTTGGTATGTTATTATTGCTTACCAAAATGGCAAAATGTAGGCGAAGTGTAATCCTGCTTTAATACAAATGCCTGTTAGTCATTTCTTCCCTCATAGTTGTAGTTGTCTTATGAGGGCATAAATGTATTGTAAAAGTCTAGACCCCCAACACATAAATACATGATTCATTTGACTGTGCAAAGTGAGACCTGATTATCCCTTTCCCACATACAGATGCTTTATGTGGCCTCTGCAGCAGAAGACTTTTGAAAACATTGTGGCAAAAAAAGAAATTGCCCTTTTGCCGCAATTTTTTCCCCTCTATTTAAGAATTATACTTTCATTTATAGAGATGTGGGAAAGGGTTAACCGTACATTCTAGAAGGCACAGTGTCTACCTATATCTGGTACATTTCATTCAAATTATCTATCCATCATTTCCATGTGTCTGCTAGCCATTAATTTCACAAAACAATGAGTATTAGTTAGTCTAATACTTTGATGTTTATACAGGGAACCAATTCATATAACATATCAGAAAATACCTACAACATAGGGTTTTGATATGGAAATGTAAAGGTATTGTAAGAATAAAAATTCCAATATAAAGAATGAATGGCTTAATTGATTTGTTTCTATTAGGGTGTCTGATTAACTATGCATGTGCAAGTGTTATCAAGTAGTACAAGTCAATACACAAGTGCCTACTTCTGATTTAGCCCTTTAACACTTACACAACAAATCTGCAGCAGACGACATTGAAAGCATCTATACAAAAACATGGTAACTCTATAAATGAAGGTGTAAACTTTGATGCAAAAGGAAAATGATGGAAAAAAACAGGCAAATGAAATTGATTGTATTCCAGCAATTTCTCCTGTTGTCACAATGTTTTCAAAAGTTGTCTGCTGTAATCAAAAGTTTCCTGTATGTGGGAAAGGGTTAAACAATTACCTGTTATGCATTTTTTAGATTTTTCTAAACTTAAAGCTACTCACTGAAGAAAAAGAAATAAAAATTTCAGATTTATAAACCATGAATCCATGTGTTACGAGTTGTCTGTTTTAAAAACAACTGAGGTAAATATTATGAGCAATTTCTCCCTTTGCCAAAATGTTTTTAACTCTATTCAATTGTCATTTAATTTTCAGAGATTTTCCATATTTTTGTCAAGCAGTTTAACCCTTTCCCACATACAATAAATCTGCAGCAGACGACTGAACAATTACCCAAACAAATTTGGAAACTCCATTTAAATGAAAGTACAATTATTGAATAGAGTTCGAAAGCAATTTCTTCTTTTGTCGACATGATTTCAAAAAGCTGTTGGCTGCAGAGGCGTCAGAAAGCGTCTAAATGAGGGAAAGGGCTAAAAAATTGTCTGCTGCAGAATTATTGTATATGGGAAAGGGTAATATGATAGGACATGTTCTAGGGCATTTCTATGATATTCCGGGCAAATTGGCTAGCGAAACTTCGTAAAGCATGGCCATGCACCACGATTTCCTCCGTAACTACACCGTGATTTTGGTATCGCATGAGGTTTATGTCATGCAGCCAATGAAGCCGCTGCATTTCACCTAATAAATGATTCATGAGTACGAGATTTTTACAGCCAATATCCCACGGTATCATATAGTTTATGAATAACCTGGGTACCGAGGATGGTTCTAGGGAGTATGATTCCCTCTACGTGTTTGATAATATGTTGTCCAATGAAGTTTCTCAAATTGTCCATCTCGGAACTGGGTAAAGGTTACATGTATACCTATAAAGTGTGCACTCTATCTGTAAAAAAAAAACACCCATCGATAAGAGAACATCTTCCATGTTTGGTGCAAAACTATTATTACCTAGCTTTGGATAACATTCTGCCATATACTTAATTAACCCTTTCCTACATACAGACGCTTTCTGACACCTGCAGCAGACGGCCTTTGAAAACATTGTTGCTAATATATGGTGAAATTGCTTACGATGAGCAATTTCTCCTTTTGCCACAATTTGTTCAACTCTATTCAATAATTAAACTCCCGATCATTTATGGAGATTTTTTGCATTTTTTGGTACGATGTTTTCGAAGTCGTCTGCTACAGATTTCTTGTATGTTGGAAAGGGTTAAACACATATTTTGCTGTATATGATTTTACCGTTGTGACAATTCTGTAGGCAAGGAAAATACAGTTAATCCTTTCCCTCATATAGACGATTTCTGAGGCCTCTGCAGCAGGCGGCTATTTGAAAACATAGTGACAAAAAAAGAAATTGCTCAAAACGAGCAATTTCTCCTTTTGCCACAATGTTTTCCACTTTTAGTCATAGGTTATCCATTCAATTATAGAGATTTTCTCTGTTTTGACAAAATATGTTCAAAGTCGTCTGCTGCAGAAATGAAAGGGTTAATTAAATAGAGTTGAAGAGATTTTTCACTTTATGTGATTCTCCTTTTGCTACAATGTTTATCTCTCTATAAGATGCATTTTTTTACCCTTTCCCTTTTAAAGACGCTTTCTGACGCCTCTGCAGCAGACGCCTTTTTAAAAACATGACGACTAAGAAGAAATTGCTCAAAATGAGCATTGATTGATTGATTGATTGATATGGGTTTAACGCCGTTTTTAACAATTTCTCAGTTATATCACGGCGGCCAGTTCACCTACTCATGCATTTCCTGGTTTTCTCACACCAGTACTCTACACAACAATCTTCCCAAGCAATCAAAATGAGCAACTTCTCCTTATGGCACCATGTTTTCAACTCTATTCAATTATTGTTCTTATTGCTGCAGATTTGTTGTATGTGGGAAAGGGTTAATTAAAACAGATTACTTTTTTCCAAACCAAGTTTACACACTAGTTATTTTGCATGAAATCATCCAATAAACAAAAAGAGTAGCATTTAGAAAAATTGAAGGAATAATTCTGATTGGAGTTAAAATTATTCAAAGGCATCTACTACATCTCTATTCTGCTAAAGGGTAAACCCTTTCACACATATGACAAATCTGCAGCAGATATAATGAAAGTATAATTCTTAAAAAGATTTGAAAACATTGTGAGCAATTTTTCCATATGCCAAAATGTTTTCAAGAGTTGTCTGCTGCAGTGGTGTCAGAAAATGTCTGTTGGTGAGAAGGGGTTAACCCTTTCACTCTTACGTTAAATCTGCAGCAGACGACTTTGAACGTATTATGTCAAGACATAGAAAATCTCCATAATTGAATGGATAACCTATGACAAAAAGTGGAAAACATTGTGGCAAAAGGAGAAATTGCACGTTTTGTGCAATTTCTTCTTTTGTCACTATGTTTTCAAAACGCCGTCTGCAGGCGTCAGAAAGCGTCTATATGAGGGAAAGGGTTAATGAAAATGTTAAATTTGATGCAGATTATTGTGAATTAACCCCTTCCCTCATAAAGATGCTTTCTGACGCCTTTGCAGCAGACAGCTTTTTGAAAACATGGCGACAATAGAAGAAATTGCTCAAGACGAGCAATTGCTCCTTTTGTCACCATGTTTTCAATTCTATTCAATTATTGTTTTTCATTTAAAGGAATTTTCTGTGCTTTTGCCTAGACATTTCAAAGTCGTCTGCTGCAGATTTGTTGTATGTGGGAAAGGGTTAAATAGCATTCTCAGATTGACATTGTTTCTATCAAAGTATTGTTTCTATTTTCAGACCATGGCTGTGAACAAAGCAATCAACACTCAAGAGACTCCAGTGAAAGAAAAACATCTTCGAAGTATCCTTTTATCTGTTTGCTCCATCAGACATTTTAAACTTTTTCCACATTACAGACGCATTTTGACGCATCTTCAGCAGACGACCTTTGAAAACATTGTAAAATATTGCAATCTCCCTCTTGCCATAATGTTTTTAAATCTGTTCAATGGTTATATACTTTCATTTAACCTTTTCCCTCATACGACAATTCTGCAGCAGATGACTTTGAACATATTTTGTCAAACATAAGAATATCTCTATAATTGAATGGATAACCTACGACTAAAAGTGAAAAATATTGTGGCAAAAGGAGAAATTGCTTGTTTTGAGCAATTTCTTCTTTTGTCACTATGTTTTCAAAAAGCTGTCTGCTGCAGAGGCGTCAGAAAGCATCTATATGAGGGAAAGGGTTAAAGAGATTTTTCATATATTTCCCCTTATGTTTTTAAACTCATCTGCTGCAGATCTATATTATGTGGGCATCCAAATATGTTTTGATAATGCAAGAAACATGACATTAACATTATTATTGTCTAGTCAATTACTTATTAATCCTTTTTTATGGCCAAAGTATGCTCTTTAATTTTTGTTTTTAATTATCTTGCGTTTTTTTCGTAAATAGGTAGCACCTATAGATATATTACACTAGTATTCTTGGTACACTGCGAAGTTGCATCACGTTTTGTCATTGATAATACACTAGTGTACTGGTACTGGGTACACTGTAATTGTATCAAGTTTTGTCACATATAATACACTAGTGTATTTGGTACACTGTAGTTTTTGTCTCGCTGCGACGAAGTTGCGAAAGCGAGACTAAGGTGTTGCTTTTCTGGCGACGGAGGCGTCAAACATTTGCGTTTAGTTCAACGTTAAAGTTACGTTTTTTTAACTTTTCTGAATAAGTACTGGTACTAGGGCTATCATTTTTAGCTCTACTGGCCAAAGGCCAGAAGGGCTTATGTCGTGGCGATTTGTCCGTCGTGCGTGCGTCCGTCCGTCCGTCCGTAAACAATTTCTTGTTAACCACCGTACAGTCTTCACTTTTGATTGTATCTCAACCAAACTTATACAGTAGTTAGATATTTATGAGAGCTCGTTCCTTTCGAAAACCAGCCAGATCCGCCCATGCATGACTGGATTATGGCCCTTGAAATGGTCAAAATTGCTATAAAAGAGCTTGTTAACACGATACAGTCTTCACTTTTGATTGTATCTCAACCAAACTTATACAATAGTTAGATATCTATGAGAGCTCGGTTCCTTTCGTAAACCAGCCAGATCTGCCCATGCAAGACTGGATTATGGCCCTTGAAATTGTCCAAATTGCTATAATTGAGCATGTGAACACGATAGAGGCTCTCTTTACTATCTGATCTTCACCAAACTTAGATAGCGGTTAAATATTGATTAGAGCTTGGTAAACCAGCCAGATCTGCCAATGCAAGACTGGATTATGGCCCATGAAATTGTAAAAATTGCTATAATACAGCTTGTGAACACAATAGAGCCTCCATTTGCTATCCGATCTTCACCATACATACATGCTCTGGATTGAAAATGACCAAAGAACCATACCAGTAGAGCATAGGCCCTCATGGGCCTCTTGTTCGAATATAGTTACATCTAATACCCTTCTTCACATTGTATGCTACAGATACTGAGTGTGACTTTCTTTTTGGGGTAAAAAACATGATTTTGGTGGTTTTGGGTTGACTTTGAGATTTGGTCATAGCTTCCTCGTTTTTTGTTAGATTGATTTCAAATTGTGCACACATATTTCATAAATAGAGTGCTTCAGGTTTTTGGGTCAAACATTTGGATATTTTTCTTTTTCATTTCTTGTATTTTTCAATTTTGCGTTTAGCTCAACGTTAAAGTTTCATTTTTGTTTTTTTTCTCAATAAGTACTGGTCCTAGGGCTTTCATATTTGGAAAATAGTTACATCTAATACCGTTCTGCACATTGTA
Source organism: Serripes groenlandicus (assembly GCA_031761405.1). Classification (NCBI taxonomy): domain Eukaryota; kingdom Metazoa; phylum Mollusca; class Bivalvia; order Cardiida; family Cardiidae; genus Serripes; species Serripes groenlandicus. The sequence goes on from JASEVX010000248.1 coordinate 197,318, forward strand.
CACTGAAGATGCTGAGGGTGACCTTTTTTTGGAGGTAAAACACTTTATTTTTGGTGGACATAGCTCCTCATATTTTGTTTGATATGTTTTTTTTTTAATTTCTTGTATTTTTCAACTTTGTATTATTTAATTTTTTTTACTTTTCTGTTTAAAAACAATTGTGTTTAGGTCAATGTTAAAGTTTTGTTATTTTACTTTTTGTCTTTTACACTTGCAATGATAGTCAAAGCAGGGGACAGCGAGACATTTAATTATGCGTAATTCTTGTTTTAAGTTTTGTCACTGATAATACACTAGTGGTACTTGAATCACGTTTTGTCACTGATAAAACACTAGGGTTTTAGGTCCACTGTAGTTGTATCATGATAAGATACAGGTTTAAATTGGTATTTGTATGATAACAAGGTCATTTATTATTTTACAAATAAATCTGCTGTTGACAAACTTGCAGACATCAAGTCAAATATAGAAAATAACTATATATATGAAAGTATGTTTATTTAAAAGAGTTGAAATAATTGAGGCAAATGGTGAAATTGTTTATATGGGTTCAAAAGTCGTCTTATTCAGATGCGTCAAAATATGTATGAAGTTAATTGTTTCCCTGAAATAGATGAATTTTTATGCGCTGCAGCTTAGATGAAAATATTGTTGAGATCAGAGAAAACACTTAAAATGAGCAATTTTCCCCTGCTAACCCTTCTCACATACAACAGATCCGCAGCAGACGACTTTTTGAAACATCGAATCAAAACTATGAAAAATCCCTATTGAAAAAAAGGATAATTCATGAATAGAGTTGAACATATTGTGGGAAATGTAGTCTGCTGTAAATACATCAAAATACGCCTGCAAGTGGGGAATTAACACATTATGTTTTTAACTGTATAACAAAGTTCCCATTTTCCAGTTGTTGTACTTATTTAATGTTTACAAAGCAGACAGATCTGGAATATATCATATCAGGAAAACATTACACAGTTGGAATGAATAATACAGGATAAACCCTTTTCCACATACAACAAATCTGCAGCAGGACCACTTTGAAAGCAAATAATTATTGAATTGAAAACATTGTGGCAAAAGAAGAAATTGCTCTTTATGAGCAATTTCTCCTATTGCCACAATGTTTTTTAAAAGCCATCTGCTGCATCTAATTGTGTCTGCAAGTGGGAAAGGGTTAACCCTTCCCCTCATATAAACCCTTTCTGACGCCTCTGCAGCAGACAGCTTTAAGAAAACTTAGTGACAATAGAAGAAATTGCTCAAAACGAGCAGTTTCTCCTTTAGCCACAATATTTTCCACTTTAAGTCATAGGTAATCCATTCAATTATAGAGATTTTCTATTTTTTGACAACTTGTTCAAAGTCGTCTGCTGCAGTATTGTTGTATGCGGGAAAGGGTTATTAGGGATGAGAAAGTTAGCTGCAGGGTTAGGAAGTGCAATTGTTTTTTATCACCTAAAATATTCTGACACATTCACCTGTCAAAGGCTCATTGAACTGAAAAGGTTGAAGTGTTGTTTCAACTATATGTCTGGAAACACTGTTGTATGAATTTCTATTCTGATAGGGTCCGAAAATATGTCTGGAAACACTGTTGTATGAAGTTCTATTCTGATAGGGACAGAAAACACTGTTGTATGAAGTTCTATTCTGATAGGGGCAGAAAACACTGTTGTATGAAGTTCTATTCTGATAGGGACAGAAAACACTGTTGTATGAAGTTCTATTCTGATAGGGGCAGAAAACACTGTTGTATGAAGTTCTATTCTGATAGGGGCAGAAAACATGCATAATTCACAATAAGGATACATCCTTTTACCACATACAACAAATTCACAGAAGAAAACTTTAAAAGCATCTTTGGAAACATTTGAAAACTACATGTATGATTCTAACTGATTCCTTCAAGCCATGTTTATTGGTACAAAAGCGTGGTCTCCAGGGATGGGGCTGTAAAATTTGCCTTATATAAAATCTTCTTCTCCGAAAGTGTCTGACCAATTTCCAAGTACTTTTGTAGACATGTTTCTTGGAAGATCCTCTACGAGATTACTTGTTGCTAGGTAAAAGAAAATGTTAACGTGGCTGGCATGACAAATCACAGCGTATTAATCATGTGCAATGCAGGGCCATCATGGCCCTCTTGTTTTGTTGGTAGGTCAAAGGTCAAGGTCACTACTTAGGTGCAATAATCCAATGTGACAGTCCTAGTTGAAACCTGGTTTCACATCACTTTGTCCCTTTCCCTCATATAGACACTTTCTGACGCCTGTGCAGCAGACGGTTTTTTAAAATCATAATGACAAAATAAGTAATAAAACATCAATCATACATTGTTGAATATAAGGATCAAATATTGATCTAACTACTCTTTCCCACCTGCAGACATGTTTGTCACATCTACAGCAGATGACATTTCAAAACATTGTGGCAAAAAGAGACATTTCTCCAAATTCCACAATGTTTTGAACTCTTCTAAATTGTCAAACTTTTATTCAGAGTTTTGTTTGACTGCTGCAGAATTGTAGTTTGCGAGAAAGGGTTAATTAGGAAGAGTTTGTTTACAGGAAATCCTGAGCAATGGGTAAAGCAGTGCATGACATGGGAGTAAACATCACTGATTTATGTCCTTGCCTTTGGGCAGTGTGTGATCTAATAACCCTTACAAGTTATTGTATGTGAGAAACGGTTAACCCTTTCACACATTCATCAAAGCTGCAGCAGACGACTTTGATAACATTTACTCAATATCTGAACAATCTCTAGAAATGAAGGTTTTCTTACTAAAAAAAAGTTGAAAACATTGTGGCAAAAGGAGGAATTGCTCGTTTGAAAAGTTTTCATCTCAAAATAAGCCCTTAATTTCCTGTTTTCCGATGTTTTCAATTTCAATGGTTTGAGCAATTTCTCCTTTTGTCATAATGTTATCAAAAGTCATCTGCTGTAGATGCATCAAAATGCGTCTATTTGCAGGTAAGTGTTAAAGTTTTATACACGATCAGAAGCACAAAACGTGCAATTTCTCCTTTTGCCACAATGTTTTCCACTTTTTTAAATAGGCTATCCATTCAATTATGAAGATTTTCTATTTTTTGACAAAACACGTTCAAAGTTGTCTGCTGCTAAATTGTCATACGAGGGAAAGGGTTAACTGGTGTTTCTACATGGAAAAATATAAAAATGGACTAGTCCAAAATCAAAGTTAGAATGGTAAATCATTGTTAATTGGGGTCAAATATAAAGGGAGAGCTGACTGACAACCCAGGAAGTGGAGAAGTGGCCTTGTTTTACAGTCAATTATATCTACTTGTACAAATTGATTGTTTTATTGTGTATTTATATATAGAACGTACATAACACTCCTAATATGTCCAACCATTTTCATAAAGGCTGTCTTAACTGCTCTTACTTTCCGTAAACACATCTGCATTTTTCTTCCTTTTCTCGAACCTTTATTCAAGGAAATGTTCTTGTGATTTTAAGATGGTATTGAAAACTTGTGAGAAAAGCACAATTTCTCCTTTTCTCTCAATGTTTTCAAAATTATTCTACTGCAAAGGCGTTTAATGTCGTCTGTACCAACCACATATTTCTGTTGTGACACTTTGGTGCTTTGAAAAACCATGTTAAACATTGTTTTTGTTATTATTATTTTGAAAAACAGTTGAAAACATCATGGAAAAGGATTTTTTTATTATTTCAAACAGTTCCCTTTGTTTCCCCATAATACTTTCAAAAGTCATCTGCTGCAAAGATGTCATGAGGCGTCTGTTTAAAGGGAAAGTTTAACATCTGTAATGACTCCTAATATGTGAAGCAGAGGTATGCTCAGTTAACCACTTCCCAATTATAGACACTCTCTGATGCCTCTGCAGCCAATGACTTGAACACATTGACAAAAGGAGAAATTGTTCAGTATGTTTAAACTTAATTCAATAATTGTTCATTTACATGTATTTAGAGAGTTTCTATATTTTTTGCCTGAATGTTTTCAAAGTTGTCTGCTGCAGATTTGTTGTATGTGGGACAGGGTTTAAGTGGAAAGTTAGGGCAATAAAGGTTTTAAGTTACTTCCCTTAGACTGAAATTTCTGAAAAAAGATATTATAGCCAAAGTTTTAAAACGGTTCAAAAGTTGTCTTGAAATATTAGAATCATAATTCTGGGATAAAATTAAAGTAATAATTTGACTTTCCAGTACCATAAATATCTAAATATTGATTGTCTTTGCTTCATGTTTACTAGGTAGACATACCAAGTCAGCCAAGTTTTGTTCATTTTCATGACTTTCCAATGACAGTTTTTCAACATAATTTGAACTAGCATACTTATTACTTATTTTGTTGTCACTATTAGCAATATTTGCAGAACTTTTAACATTTAAAAAAAAATGGACTTGGATGCCATCAGACCATGCTTAGCAGGGTTATTTCCCCTGAACTTCAACAACCTTGTTAATTTCATAGATATGCTTTTTCTAGGCAGTGGATGCAGATATATCAATTGTCTTCATGGGTCATTGTGTTATGACAGATACACGTCTGGACCAAATTTAATTGCCAACAGATTATTGCATTTGGACTTCTAAAATTCTTGTAGACCCATAGTTTTCTCTGGGTTTTTCTTGGCAGTGAAAGCACATTTTTCAATGAATTTTGGTTTGTTTATACATGCATTTGTTCATGTTTCATATTAAGTTATTTTAAAAACTAAGCTTAGCACAGCTAGACAATTGATTCAAGGGTTTCAATGAATCCTGGTTCATTAAAACATTTGTTTGTACATCATAAAAAAAATGCTGTTTTATCCCCTCTCACATGGAACATATTTGCAACATCATCTTTGAAAATATATAGGCAAAACTATGGAGAATCTATATATAAATGAATGTCCAATTTTTAAATAGTGTTTAAAACATTGTGGCAAAAGTTGAAACTGCTCATAATGAGGAATGTCATCTTTTTCCACAATCTTTTTAACTCCACTGACTGATTATTTCTAAATATATGTACATGTACAACTGTTTGTAAATCAGTATAATTTACAATTTATGAACCTTAACTCAGGACAGACACCATATTAGGGACGTTTACAGATCATGGTGGGGGACTGTTTTGGCATGTTACAACTAAACTACAATTACAAGCCAACCCAATTGTTTGCTGGAAGTTTTGTCAGGTTCTACACAAACTTCTTCGCGAAGGACACCCAAATGTGTTTGCGGACTCACAGAAATACCGCACCTACCTTGAGGAGCTTGGGAAACTTTGGGTACGTAAAGTCAGTCAATTATGTGTGTTTTCTTAGATGTTTGCCTTAACCCTCTCCTGCATACAACAAATTATCAGCAGATGGCGTTGTAAACATTTGGGCAAAATTCTGAATTATCAAATAGGGTTGAAAACATTGTGGCAAGCGTTTACTGCTGCAGATGCGTCAAAATGCATCTGAAATGAGACATAGTAAAATGTTTAATTGTACAACTGAAAGTATTATTTGATACAGAGTTGAATGTATTAGTGGTATATATAGAATAAATTGCTTGTCCCTTTTGTATATTGTATTCACTTTTGAAATCTTTGGAATTGTCTGACAAGGAATGGAACCCTTTTCTCAGATGCCTGACTATTACACCATGTAGTTAGTGAAAGATTATTGTGTTACTTGTAAGGAAAAAAACATGAAGCAAGCAGATAGAACATTCTGGAAATAGTAAAATTTGACCAATGGTCAGTTAAGCCTTTCCCACATACAACAAATCTGCAGCGAAAAGACTGAAAAATATCTTTGAAATAGTATGGAAAATTTCTCTAAATGATAACTTTATCAATTAAAGAGTTGAAAGCATTGTGGCAAAAGGTGAAATTTGTTCGTTGTGACCAATTTCTCCTTTTGCCACTATTTTTTCAAAAGTCTTCTGAAAACTCGTCAACATGTGACTGCAGGTGGGAAAGTATGTATTACCATTTCCAATTTTAAACATTGGACAAGGGACTTTTGTGTATTTTTATTTTATTTTATTGCAGGGCCATCTAAAAGATGGATATGGAAGGTTGATCGCTGCTTATACTGCATTGTTAAACCAGAAATTAGTCTTTCATAGAAAGGTAGATATTTTCGTTTATTATTATTTTGTGGTTTATATATTTATTATATCATTGTTGTTCTTTTTTAGATTGTATACATAAACAAAATGGATTATTGGATGTTTGTCAACCATGGGTCATCCACAACTGGTTTGTTAATACTATAGCATCCATATTTCTCAACCAATCTTACTCAAACCTTTATACATTGTAACCATACGACCTCGATCATGTTTGGTAACGAGCAAAGTTAAGGTATGTCAAAAGTTACTTGACTTTCGATAATGTCAAAAGAAATTATATTTTTTCTTTTAATTTACACTCTACTTTCCTAAAGCCTTTCCCATATCTAACAATTCTGCAGCCGATTGATTACTTTGAAAACATCTACTCTAGGCAAAAATATGAAAAATCTCTGAATTAAAATTTAATTCTTGTATAAAGTATAAAATATATTGGCTCATCAATGTGAAATTGCTCATCATGGGCAGTTTCTCCTTTTGCCTTAATGTTTTCAAAAGGCTTCTGCTGCAATTGCTTTTGCGAGGAAGAAAGGTTTCATTAATCTTACTCACAATGCATGAAGCCATGAGATCTTCAATCAAATTCAATATTTCGCACATACAACATTTTTTGCAGCAGACGACTTTGATGACATCTAGACAAAAATGTGGAAAATCTCGGTAAATGAAAATATTATTACTTAAGCAAGTTGAAAATATTGTGGCAAAAAGAGAAATTGCTCATTTTGATCAATTTCTTCTTTTGTCACATTGTTTTCAATAGCTGTCTGCTGCAGAGGTTTCAGAAAGTGTCTATAATTATGTGGGAAAGGGTTGAAGCAAACTTTATGTCAAGAGTTACATGCCCTTTAATTGTCGAAAATGTTCTTTTTCACTCGCATTAACATTCTTCAAGCTAAGCCTTGAACTAAACATTTTCTTCAAATTCTTGATTAACCTTTCCTACATAAAAGAAATCAGCTATGGAAAGCATAATTATTTAGAAGTGTTCAAAACATTTTGGCAAATTGGAAACTTGCTCATAATGGTGTTTCAAAGTCGTCTGCTGCAGTAAGCACCTGTAGGTTGGAAAGGGTTAAGCTCAATGATAAGCTAAATCCGTTGATTAGTTTAAATGATTAGTACCTGGCACAGGTTCGAGCAGTCGATGGGTAAATGGTCCCTATTATTATATTTCAGAACCCAGAGATACCAGGAAATCTCCTTATGACAGATGACAAATTTTCAAGAGTTTGTGGTTCTGATGTTAACAACTAGTAAGTTCAATCCTGTTTCATTTTACCCTTTCCCACATACATACTCTTTCTGACTCGTCTGCAGCAGACACATTTTAAAAACATTGTGGCAAAAAGAGAAATAGCTCATAATGAGCAATTTCACCTTTTGTCACTTTGTTTTCAACACTATTCAATGATTAAACTTTAATTTGTAGAGGGTAACCATATTTTTAACAATGTTTTTGAAGTTGACTAGCGGATTTGTTGTATGTAGGAAAGGATTAATCTAGCAAACCCTGATGAGTTTCTCATGTTCAGCTGATAGACATCTTTGAAAACATAGTGACAAAAAGCTGAAAATTCTCCATTAAAGATAGCTTAATTGTTAAAAAAAAGTTGAGAACTTTGTTTTCAAAGGAGATATTGCTCATCATCAGCAATTTCACCTTTTGCCACAATTTTCCAAAAGCCATCTGCTGCTTGCTATTGCGTCAAAATGCGCCTGCAGTTGGGAAAGGGTTAAACTGATTATCTAGGGGATTTCAGCATGCTTGTATGACTAAATGTTTAACAAAAAGCGAAGATCTTGATAAGACTGAACAAAGGTGCAGGCTTATTCCGATATTTTGAACTCGACTAAAGGCCTTCAAGGTTGGTTTTGAGTGATGTTGTCCATGTTAATCCCTTCCCACATACAACAAATCTGCACACGTCGAAAACATACAAACAAAAGTTTTATCTGAAAGAAAAGATATTGAATATATTTCTTTTTTCACAATGTTTTTTATAATGCATCTAAAACCGTCTGCATGTGGAAAAGGGTTCATAAAATCTGCAGTTTGTTTTATTGTTTAATTTCAGTTTTGAAATAAGTGTAGACATGTTGGATTACATGGATGAAGTCCTTACATTGCAACATCAAGGTAATTTTTCTCTGTTGTTATGAACTTTTATCATTTAACACTATCCCACTTGCAGAGGCATCTGCAGCAGATGACTTTTGAAAACAATGTGGCAAATGAATAAATGGCTTATAATCAGCAATTTCTCCATTTGCCACAATGTTTTCAAATCTATTCAATAACTACATTATCATTTGTAGAGATCTTCCATATTTTTGCCTAGATGTTTTCAAAGTCGTCTGCTGCAGATTTCCTGTATGCGGGAAAGGGTTAATAGGAATAAGTTTTGTCGAGTTCCTGGTATATACAGCTTCATAAATATAGGTGGAAAAGAGAAAATAATCAAAACACACAACTTCTCCTTTGCCAACAATGATTTAAACTCTGGTTAAATTATACCGGCAATTTCCCATATGTTTCAATTTTTGCATCAGAACAAATGACTTCTTCAATTTCTAAGAGATTTAAAGTAGTATTTAATAAACAAATTAAATATTCTAATCTTACTTATGGGTCATATACCTTATAGTTATTCTATTATAGCTCCCGTTGAATAATCTTTTCTGGTGCATAAAAGAATTTTAAGCTCACATGAGCATGCAGTGCTTTGGGTGTGCCATTGTGATCCCTCACTGTCTGGTCTTATTGTGTGTCTTTCCATTCACAATTCTTCATACAACCATTGGACCAATCTTAAAATATTTCCTCAGGGATATTTCTTTGGTGACTCTGTTCCAAATTTGGTTTAACTATTCTATTTCTCTACGCAAGATGGCTACCAGAACTAAGAATAGAAAAAAAAAAAATGTTTTCAAAAGTCGTCTGCTGCTACATGTATTGCGTCAAAATGCGTCTGCAGGTGGGAAAGGGTTAAAAGATCAAAATGGATTCTGCTTTACAGAAGTATCTTATGACCTTTGCCTAATTGACAAGAATTCAGATCCAGATCAACAGTGAGCATGTGCTGGCTGATCTGGATCTACACTGGCCGTTAATGCCTTAAGGTTAGTTTCCACAGAGCGCCTCTCAATTCTTCTTTTTTTCATCATTTCAGTGTTTAGTTCCCTGGACAGATCAAGGTCAAATTCCATGACAAATTCAGGCCAGTGTCGATTGGCGCCCTTAATTTTATGCATACAAGATTCATGCCAGCTGTATGATTATACAGTGAAAACTTTATTTAAACTTCATTCTAGTGAGTATTCTATTCCTCCACTGTATCTCTCTTATAAGTATTCAAAAGAATCGTCTCAGTGGGTTGATTGTTTTGTATACCTTTAACATTAGATTTAAGTGTCCATTAAAGATTTTAAATATGCACCTCATCTAGGGCTTACTCTATTTACTCCTTTGTGAGTTATTGTGATCTTTATTTTTGTTGTCTGCCTTTGCATGCGTTAATTTATACAGATTTTCCATATTTTGCATAGATAATTTCAGAGTTGTCAGAGAGACAAAACCTTCAAACAATGAACATGTTTTGCTTATTTACATCATATTGTTTAAAGTTAGAAACTCTTTTGACAATGCTATAGATAGTGCAGGTTATTTGATTATCGCTTTCCCACATACTACAAATTTGTAGCAGACGACTGAAAGTATCTAGGCAAACACACAGTAAAGCTCTATAAACATAGGTAGAATTACTGAAAATAGTTGAAAACATTGTGATAAAAGGAGAAATTGCTTGTTTTGAGCAATTTCTATTTTTGTCATAATGTTTTCAAAAGTTGTCTGCTGCAGAGGCGTCAGAAAGTGTTTATGTGTGGGAAAGGTTTATTATAGAACAAACTCAGGATGTCTGTTTGAAATCTTAATGAAATACTTTTAAACTTCTCTGTTACCCAGTTACGGTACCCTCTTGTATTATCAAACTTGTAGCCTCCTTGAAATATTGTATATGTATGTCAGAATTGACCTCTACCCAAATGGGTTCACAGAAGGGCCAGATTCCCAGTACAGTCCTGGTCGTGGCACTCATGGTTGAGGCACTCTTCCCGGCCTTGTACTGGTTTGTTTACACAGGGAGCATGACTGTATAAGTGAAATATCGCCATGAAATAATGTTGAAAAGGCGTAAAACTCCAATAAACAAACTAATTCTTCCCAGAACTACACTTCAGTTCTTGATGGGACTCTTGGTTACCTGAACATTACCTGAAGACTCTAAAATAGCATATCAGGTAACAGTTATTTGTTTGGTCAGTTAGATGAGTTATTCACAGCATTAGGTACATGTATATACTTTTATTTATTGGACAAGCATACAAATGGATACATAGTGTTTCTACAAAGACTTTCTTTTATGTCAAATATTGAATTGATGAATTATTTTAACATAACCTTACATATTGTTACAACGATGTTACAACGGTGTGATTTTTTTATGACAATGCACTCCAAACTTTAGCCTTGAAAGGTATGCAGACATAGTATTTTCTAAAGCATAAATGTTTTGTAGGCAGGTACACTACATTGCCAGTTGTAACATGTTATGCAGAGACTAAAATACGACAGAGTAAACTGGTCCCATTCCACAGTATCTCTCTTATTACTCACTTAACCCATATGTTGTGGCACTCTTAACCCTTTCCCTCATACGACAATTCTGCAGCAGATGACTTTGAACATATTTTGTCAAATAAAGGAAAAATCTCTATAATTGATTGGATAACCTATGACTAAAAGTGGAAAACATTGTGACAAAAGGAGAAATTGCACGTTTGTGCAATTTCTTCTTTCGTTACTATGTTTCCAAAAAGCCGTCTGCTGCAGAGGCGTCAGAAAGCGTCCATATGAGGGAAAGGGTTAAGAATCATCTCATATGAGACATTTCGTTTGAATACCCACAACGATGGTATTGCAGGTTAGCCCTTTCCCCAAAACAAAATCATCCTGAAACCATCTGCAGAGGAAGACTTTTGAAAACATTGTGGTAAAAGGGGAAATTGCTCATGATGAGCAACTTCTCCTTTTGCCACATTGTTTTCAACTCTTTTCAATGAATATATTTTCCATATTTTTGCAGATATGTTTTCAAAGTCGTCTGCTGCAGATTTGCTGTATGTGGGAAAGGGTTGAATCAGAATGTGAGCTGTGTACTCCCCATATCTACAGCTCTACAATAAAGTATTATCAAAGTTATAGTAACTATAAAAAATAAAAAAAAACACTTTTTTTCCATCATACATAAACACAGAAAAAATGTGCTTCAGGAATAATTTGCTTATAAATATATATGGCATACATGTACTATACCTGCAACATGACAAATATGCTGAACGGAACTGGAAATGAGTGGTATTTAGTTCATCATTAAACTGTTAACATTTCCATGCAATTTAACCCTTATCCCGCTATATTTGACTTAAAACAACATTTGGCTCATGCGAAAAGTGTCAACAGTCAAAAGATTCAGCAGGAAAAGGGTAAACCCTTTTTTGAAATAAAATTAGCCGCTAATTCTTCAAATTACACGCCATCTGAAGAAAAGAATTCAAAATCATAAATATAACAACAAATTGTGGTGATCAGGAGATTTTGCTCAGAATAACTGATTTCTGCTTTTTTTTTCAATTTAACCTTTTCCCACATATAGGAATTCTGCAGCAGACGACTTTGAAAACAGCTTGGTAAAAGTTTGGAAAATCTCTACAAATGATGATAAAGTTATTGAAAAGAGTTGAAACCAATGTGGCAAATGGAGAAATTGCTCATTATGAGCAATTTCTCCATTTGCCACATTGTTTTCACAAGTCATCTGCTGCAGATGCGTCAAAATGCATCTGCATATGAGAAAGGATTAAAACAAGCTGTTTTTGCTTTTCCCATTTCGTTTAAATAATTTGGCCACTTATGCATCAGATGTGATCTTCATCAAGGAAAGGGTTAATTATTGCATGTAAATATGTCTCGAGACATTCAGATATTTATGATGAACTTGACCCTCATTTTCAAACAGTTATTAAAATCACTGGTGATGGTTTGAATTGAGTTGATTGTAGAGGGCTAAGGAAAGTTATGTTTGTGTTCCTCATTGTTCCAATATTTAAATTGTATTTGGTCCTACTTCATTATGTCTCCCCCATTACATGGGGGTGACATATTGTTTTTGCCCGTTCCGTCCGTCCTTCCGTCCGTCCTTCCGTCCTTCCGTCTGTCACACTTGTTTCCGCTCAATAACTGAAGAACGCTTGGGCGTAGGAACTTCATACTTGGTATGCAGGTTGGTCATGACCAGTAGCTGACCCCTATTGATTTTGATAACAGAAGGTCAAAGGTCAAGGTCATGGTGACCTTGTGAGGTAAAAAATGGTTTCCGCTCAATAACTGAAGAACGCTTTGGCTGAGGAACTCCATACTTGGTATGCAGGTTGGCCATGCCTAGTAGAAGACCCCTATTGATTTTGAGGTCAGTACGTCTAAGGTCAAGGTCACAGTGACCATGAGCTTGAAAGGTCACAGTGACAATGAGCTGATAAATAGTTTTTGCTTGGGCCTAGGAGCTTCATACTTGATGTGCAGGTTGGTCACCACCAGCAAATGACCCCTATTAATTTTAAGGTCACTAGGTCAAAGGTCAAGGTCACAGTGGTCAAGGTCACATCCGTCACACTTGTTTCCGCTCAATAACTGAAGAACGCTTGGGCATAGGATCTTTTTTCTTGGTATGCAGGTTGGTCATGACCACTAGATGACTCCTATTGATTTTGATGTCAGAAGGTCAAAGGTCAAGGTCATGGTGACCTTGTGAGGTAAAAAATGGTTTCCGCTCAATAACTGAAGAACGCTTTGGCTGAGGAACTCCATACTTGGTATGCAGGTTGGCCATGCCCAGTAGAAGCCCCTATAAATTTTGAGGTCAAAGTCAAGGTCACAGTGACCTTGAGCTGAAAGGTCACAGTGACAATGAGCTGAAAAATTGTTTTTGCTTAATAACTGTAGAATGCTTTGGCCATGGAAGTTAATACTTATTGTGCAGGTTGGTCACCACCAGTAGATGACCCCTATTGATTTTGAGGTTACTAGCTTGAAGGTCAAGGTCATGGTAACCTTCAGCTGAAAAATGGTTTCGTCTCAATAACTAAAAAATGCTTATGTTGAGGAACTTCATACCTGGTGTGCAGGTTGGTCCTAACCAGTAAATGACCTTTATTGAATTTGTTTGATTTTGAGGTCACAAGGTCAAATGTAGAAGGTCACGGTAACCTTCAGCTGAAAAATGTGTTTTACTCAATAACTCAAGAACGCTTATACCCAGGAACTTCATACTTGGTGTGCAGCTTGGTCCTAACCTGTAGATGACCCCTATTGATTTTGATGTCAGTAGGTTAAAGGTCAAGGTCGTGGTGACCTTTGGCTGAAAAATGGTTTCCGCTCAATAACTGAAGATTGCTTGGGCCCAGGAACTTCATACTTGGTGTGCAGGTTGGTCACCAGTAGCAAATGACCCCTATTGATTTTGAGGTCACTAGGTCAAAGACCAAGGTCATGGTCACCCTTAGCTGAAAAATGGTTTCCGCTCAATAACTGAGGATTGTCACTGTTGCTTCATCTCCAGTCCAAAACTAAAAAATTCATCTCCATCATTTCTTTTCCTCCCCTACGACCACACAAATGGGGAGACAAGTGCTTTTTCAAAAAAGCAATCTCTAGTTTGTTTTAGATCTAATGATCTACGCCTGTGGGTCACAAGATCGAAACCAAGGGTCGTGCATTTGAACCTCCGCTTGTCCATTCATTCTTTTCAATGATTTACAAAAGTCATTGTTACTAGCGTCATTTGCTTTCTCCCTTTGGGCTAAATAGTCTTGGTGGGAAGGTAGCTAGTTTGCCTTTGAAGAATGTTGTGTGGAATATTGGTCAGAGAAAGTCAGGAAAAACAAGTAAGGTTAATAAGCTGCTGTGATAAAACTGAAACTGTTGAACATGGGAGTTTAGTGTCCTTCAATTAATCATAGTTAAAATAAGTTGTCCAATCACTTTTAATTAGCTCACCGGAGCAGAAAGTGCTCAAGGTTAGCTATTGTGGTAACTCTTTGGTGGGCATTGGTCTTTATCATCAACAATTTCTTTAAAAATATCTCTTAACCCTTTCCCTCATATAGACACTTTCTGACGCATCTGCAGCAGACATCTTTTTGAAAACATAGTAACAAAAGAAGAAATTGCTCAAAACAAGCAATTTCTCTTTTTAAAACAATGTTTTTCCACTTTTAGTCATTGGTTATCCATTCAATTATTGAGATTTTTTGTTTTTGACAAAATATGTTCAAAGTCGTCTGCTGCAGAATTGTTGTATGGGGGAAAGGGTTAAACAACTTGGCCTACTTGGCTAATTTCGACCTTACTTCACCGGAATGTTCCTTTAGAGGTACACTTTGAAATTGATCAGAGTATTTGATTATATGTAGAATTTTGATTTGTGTGGCATCAGAAAGGGGATTGAATTACAAAAGTCTTCTTTTATGAAAATTATACAGACCATTCTGCCAAAGACTTACTCTATGTAGGAAAGGGTTTATTGTTATATCTCCATTTTGACATCACATACAGAGACAAATTGACACTGATGAGGATATACTTCTATTCGTTTGCCAGAATTTACATCTATGTGTATATTATCTGAAACTTAGTTGTTCACATACTTCATTATCATGCAGCAAAACCACATTTGCCTGACCCAGCCAAATATCTATCAGTACACAGAACATCATTTACCCTATTCCACATGTTGGCACAAGTAGCAGAGATCCAGATAAGGAGGGATATACAGCTCTTTTACCCACAATATCTCTCTTATTATCTAACTAAACCCTATGTTGTGGGTACTCAAAAGTATCGTCTCAATGAGACGATTCCTTTGAGTACTCACAACATAGGGTTTTCAGGTCAAACATGCAAAATACCCCTTATCTAGAGCTCTGAAGTAGACGCAGTTGCAGCAGACGACTGTTGCCACTATATTTTCACTTTATTCAGTGACATATTTTCATTTATTGAAAATGTCCATATTTTTAACTAGGTTTTTAAAAAGTCGCCTGCTGCAGATTTGTTGTACATTGGAATGGGTAAATCCCTCCTTCTACCATAATGTCTAGTGGAGTCATGGGAATTTTGCTATGTTATTATATTTTGGTGCTCTAGGAAAATAAACCTTAGGGTAGTTAGTTCACCTGTAAACAAATATCTGCTTGTGTATCTATGCTTTAACCCTTTCCCTCATACGACAATTCTGCAGCAGACGACTTTGAACATATTTTATCAAAAGATAGAAAATCTCTATAAATAAATGGATAACCTATGACTAAAAGTGGAAAACATTGTGGCAAAAGGAGAAATTGCACGTTTTGTGCAATTTCTTCTTTTGTCACTATGTTTTCAAAAAGCCGTCTGCTGCGGAGGCGTCAGAAAGCGTCTATATGACGGAAAGGGTTAAGGATCTAAATAAGCACTGTCATTTTAGAAATTTTCTTGATTTTTTTGGCAAATGTGCAGAGCTAGATTAGACTGCCAAGATGTGCAAGCTGATCTGGATCTTCTTTGTCACAAAGGCATTATGGTTGGTTTTGCATAGCAGTACTCATTTGATTTCAAGTCATTTACCTAACCGTAGTGGCTAATGTTTTGCCTGAAAGGTACAATCATTTTACATAACTCACATTGGTAGAAGTGAATAAAAGAAATTATTATATACATATACCTTCGCAAGGCGTAATTACATGCAGATTGTCATGCGCAAATCAAACACAACATATTATTATTTTGTCGTGGACTAGGTCAAATACGTTACCAAATATAGTCATATGTCATCGGACAGTGCACAAACTACTTTTGGCAAGGTTCCCTTTTTGAATCTGTTTGACAAAGTAAAATAGGCAAAACACTAGTACAATTTGGGAGACACATTTCTATTTTTAGTAATGAAATCCTCTTGTCAAATAAATAAAAACCCAGGGCCAAAGTCATTTTCTCCCACATAAACTGACTTCCATGCTTCTTCTTCTTCTTGTTATTTTACTAATAATATTTATTGAAATAATGCATTGTAAATCAAGAATCATAGTGATTACAGCTGTCAGCTGCAATATATATTGTTTACATGTCAGGCCCTGTGTGAAAGTCATACAATATTATTGTGCGTGATCTAAATCTAATCTTAGAGTATATATATTAGGGCGTGGCCGAAGCATTGTTCAAAGTGTTCATTTCTATTAAAAAAAAATTGTGATTTCAATATCAAATAAATTGTATCTGTGTATTCTTCTATTTTCACTCTTAATAAGTTAAAGGTATATGATAAAAGGAAAATGACATTGCAGTAGCGATTCCTCAGATTGTTTTGGACTACTCAGAGCATGGACAGATCTAAATCTGACTCGACCTTCGGTGTCGCCAGATATCCCATGCTCCCCGTAGTCCATTACAAGTCATCACTACTGCAACATAGTATTCGCTCTATGTTATGAACCTCCATCATGGAAAAATGGATATATTGCTTTGCGCAAGTCTGTCTGTAGGCCACACATTCCAAAGTTTTACTTAGAAAATGTTTTAAGTAAACAATGAAACATGGGGATGTGTAAATTGGAACACAGTTGAAAACATTATGAGGGATTAAGAAACTGTTCATAAAGAACATTTTCTTCTTATCCTACATATATTTTCAAAATTGATATGTTGCAGAGCTTCCAACAGTGGTCTTTATAAGAGGAAAGGTTTAGAATATAGTTTTGGTAAAGGTTATTAAGCTGCCTACAATCTCAAACAAAACAGTTTTCAACATTTATTCATTCCTTTCCCACATGCAGATGCATTTTGACACATTTTGACACATTTGCAGCAAACAACTTTTGAAAACATTGTGGCAGTTTCTTTTTTAGCTCACCTATGCACAAAGTGCAAAGTGAGCTTTTGTGATCGCTCACCGTTCGCCGTCGTCGTCCGTTCACATTTTCCTACAAATGACTTCTCCTCCTAAATCAATTAACCAAATTCAAAATAATTTTACAGGAATGTTCCTTGGGTGGATCTCTTTCAAACGTTTTCAAAGAATTCTATTCCATGCAGAACTTTGGTTGCCACAGCAACAAAAAAGGGGAAATTAACCAAAACTTAAAAAATCTTCTTGTCTGAAATTAGAATGCCCATGCCTTTGTTATTTGGTATGTAGCATCATCTAGTGGACCTCTACCAAGATTGTTCAAATTATAGCCCTGGGGTCAAAATTTACCCCTCCCCTTGTTTAACATAGACTCATATAGGGAAAAAACTTAAAAGGTCTTCTTGTCTAAAAGACATTTGGTATGTAGCATCATCCAGTGAACCTCTACCAAGCTTGTTCAAATTATAGCCCTGGGGTAAAAAATGACCCCTCTCCGGGGGTCACTTGTTTTACATAGACTCATAAACGGAAAAAAACTTTAAAAATCTAAAAGTAGAAGTCAGTCCCAGGCCTTTGATATTTGGTATGTAGCATCATTGTGGACCTCTACCTAGATTGTTCAAATTATAGCCCTGGGGGTAAAAAATGACCCCTCCCTGGGGGTCACTTGTTCTCCATAGACTCATAGAGAATTTTTTTATAACTCTTCTTGTCTAAAGGAAGAGGGCCCAACCTTTGATATTTGGTATGTAGCATCATCTAGTGGACATCTACCAAGATTATTCAAATTATAGCCATGGGGTCATTTTTGCCATGGGGTAAAAACTGACCCATCCCGAGGGTCCCTTGTTTTACATAGACTCATTTAGGGGGAAAAATTTAAAAATCTTGTCTAAAAGTAGAGGGCCCTGGCCTTTGATATTTGGTATGTAGCATCATCTAGTGGATGTCTACCAAGATTGTTCAAATTATAGCCATGGGGTAAAAAAAATTACATAGATAGGGAAAAAACTTTAAAAATCTTCTTGTCTAAAAGATATTTGGTATGTAGCATCATCTAGTGGACCTCTACCAAGATTGTTCAAATTATAGCACTGGGGTCAAAAATGACCTCTTGCCGGGGGGGTCACTTGTTTTTCATATAGGGGAAAGAACACTGAAACCTTTTTAAGTTTGATTAAATCAGGTGAGCAATATAGGACCATCATGGTCCTGTTGTTGTCATAATGTTTTTAACTCAATCAATAACTACCAGTAATGTCACAATAATTCTTATCTCTTCTTGGCAATTTAAATACCCACTGCAAATGATACTTATAAGTTATCACTTGTTCACTTCATCACCTTTTACACTTTTAAAAACATTTCCCAAATACAATGAATGACTTTAAAAACATGTAACCAAAAATATGGAAAATCCCTATAAAGTATTTATATTGAACAGAGTGCAATGTCTATTTATGGTATATTGTTTTTAGCTCAGCTGTACACAAAGTGCTCAAGGTGAGCTATAGGGACCGCCTTATGTCCGTCATTTGTCGTCAACAATTTCTTTAAAAGACATCTCCTCCTAAACCACTATATGGATTTTGACCAAACATGGTAGGAATGATCCTTAGGTGATCCTCTTGCAAATCTGTTTAAATAATTCCATGCAGAATTGTTGTTGCCATGGCAACCAAATGGATTTTTTCTAAAGAGATAATCTTCTTGTCTGAAACTGAAAGGCCTAGAGCTTCTATATTTGGTGTGTAGCATTGTGTAGTTGTTCTCTACAAAGCTTGTTCAAATTATGCCCCGTTCCAGGGGTCACCTGTCTTATAAAGAGATATATAGGGAAAGGGAAACAATTTGATAATCTTCTTGTCTGAAACTGAAAGGCCTAAAGCTTCTATATTTGGTGTGTAGCATTGTCTAGTGGTCCTCTACAAAGATTGTTCAAATTATGCTCCTGGGGTCAAAATTGGCCCCGCCCCACGGGTCACCTGTTTAACATATAGATATATAGGGAAAAACTTTGAAAATCTTCTTGTTTGAAAATGAAAGGCCCAGACAGCTTAGATATTTTTAAAATGTGTACCATTGTCTTAACGGTCCTCTACAAAGATTGTTCAAATTTTTCCCCTGGGATAAAAATTGGCCTCGCCAAGGGGGGTCACCTGTTTTACATTGGTGAAATTGTTCGTCTGATGATTGTAACGCAGACAACCTTTGAAAAGCCATGTGGGTTAATGTACATGACATACACCCCTTATTCTGTTGCCACATTTTGACACGTCTGCAACGGATGATTTTTGAAAACATTGTTTCAAATGGAGAGAAATTGCGCTTGATGTGTAATTTGCCTTTTGTCACAATGTTTTAAAGTCTACTTAATACTTCTACTAATATTTTGTAGAGATGTTTTCAAAGTTGTCTGCTACATATTTTGTTGTCTGTTGGTGAGAGCTATCTAAAGGCCTGTCAGTGATGTTTTATTGGATGAATCTGTTTAAGAGTCAAATAAGGAATTAAGAATCTTAACCCTTTCCCACTTGTAGACGCATTCTAACGCCTTTGCAGCAGACATGTTTTGAAAACATTGTGACAAAAGGAGAAATTGCTCAAAATGAGCAATTTCTCCTTTTGCCACACAGTTTTCAACTATTTTATAATAACACTCTCATTTATGGCAATTTTTCATGTTGTAACGATATGTTTTTAAAGTCGTCTGCTGCAGATATATCGTATGTGGGAAAAGGGTTAAATGTTCGCCTTATCTAGAGTGCTACATGTACACTTTTGTATTCCAGGTCTACCCCCTGATACTCTGGCTGGTCACAGAGACAGGTTTTTATCTCAATATAAAAGGTATGTAGTGTTTACGTTGTAACTGATAATGATTTATCCTTTCTCTCATGCAGATGCATTTTATCCCATCTGCAGCAGATGGTTTTCGAAAATCTTTTGCCACAATATTAAAACATTTTACATTCGGTTGCAGAGATTTTCCTATGCTTAGATGTTTTTGATGTCGTCTGCCGCAGATTTGTTTAATTTGTGGAGAAGGTAACATAATAACTTGTAATAATAATATTGTCCCTTTCTGACGCTTCTGCAGCAGATGGCTTTTGAAAACCTTGTGACAAAAGGAGAAATTGTTCATAAAAAGCAATTTCTCCTTTTGCCACAATATGTTCAACTTTGTTCAGAAATGACTCCTTTATTTCAAAAGATATTCCATGTTTTTGGCAAAATTATTTCAAAGTCCTCTGCTGCAGATTTGTTTTATGTGGGAAAAGGTTGAGCAAATTCTCTTTTTCTAACTTTGTCCTAAAATTTGAATCATTGCATTGATTTCAAATTGAGGATAGATTTTGCTCTTTCACTTCTTTGTTCTTAAAATGGACCTATGTCAAGCTTTGCATTTGGAAGTGTCTATAGCCAATTTTAGGAATAACAAGATAAAAATGTTATGCAGAGAAGCCAACAGTACAGAGCCTGGTCAGACAGCATGGATGCCAGGCTGACCCGACCAGATTCTATATTGGTACCATCTATGTGTTACATTTTCCTTCTGTTTTCAAAGCAGATGACTTGAAAGAAGTTAATGAGCTTATAATGGCGAGTAATGTTTTCATTAATCCTTTCCCTCATACGACAATTCTGCAGCAGACGACTTTGAACGTATTTTGTCAAAACATAGTAAATCTCCATGACAAAAAGTGGAAAACATTGTGGCAAAAGGAGAAATTGCACGTTTTGTGCAATTTTTTCTTTTGTCACTATGTTTTCAAAAAGCCGTCTGCTGCAGAGGCGTCAGAAAGCGTCTATATGAGGGAAAGGGTTAATGTTTGATGGACAAACAACAACACAAGTGTATTGTTCTGCTATGTTTTATCTCTGTTTCAGATTAAAAGAGTTTTATTTCAATAGTTCTAACCTCCAGTATTTTAAAAATCTAGTCCAAGTTCCAGCCCTACCTGCTGTAAGTATATCACAGTGGTTTGAATGGTGCTCTATGTATCTTTTTACAGTATTTTAGTTATAGCACAGTGGTTTGAATGGTGCTCTATGCAATTTTCAACAGTATTTTAGTTATAGCACAGTGGTTTCTGGGTGCACAACCAGTACTGTCAGTCAAAAATTCCTAACGTAAGTAAAGCTTAGCGTCACAAGGTATTTATACTACTTTCCCAAGTCACCAAACCTTTAGCAGACGAATTTCTGACATTTAGCCAAAAATATTGAAAATCTATATATGAAAAGAATTATAGTTCAGCACAAGCATTTTCTCCTAATGCCAAAACGTTTTTAAAATTGTCTGCTGTAGTCTGCTGTAGTTGAGTCAAAATGTGTTAGAATGTATGATTCGGTGGGCATCTAGTTTTTGGCCTGTCTGTCTGCACGTCTGTCTGCACGAAAAAAACTTTAACCTTGACCACTACTTTTGAACCATAACAGGTACGGCTACCATATTTCACATGTGTATTCCTTGTGACATGACCTTTCTGTCATTACCAACATTTTTGACCTTGAGACCTTGACCTTTGACCTAGATGTCGCCATTCTCGAAAAAAACTTTAACCTTGACCACTTCTTTTGAACCATAACAGGTACGGCTACCATATTTCACATGTACATTCTTTGTGACATGACCTTTCTGTCAGTACCAACATTTTTGACCTTGCGACCTTGACCTTTGACCTAGATGTTGCCATTCTCGAAAAAAACTTTAACCTTGACCACTACTTTTGAACCATAACAGGTAAGGCTACCATATTTCACATGTGTATTCCTTGTGATATGACCTTTCTGTCAGTACCAACATTTTTGACCTTGCGACCTTGACCTTTGACCTAGATGTTGCCATTCTCGAAAAAAAAAAAAAACCTTGACCACTACTTTTGAACCATAACAGGTACAGCTACCATAGTTCACATGTGTATTCCTTGTGACATGACCTTTCTGTCAGTACCAACATTTTTGACCTTGCAACCTTGACCTTTGACCTAGATGTTGCCAATCTCGAAAAAAACTTTAACCTTGACCACTACTTTTGAACTATAATAGGTACGGCTACCATATTTCACATGTGTATACCTTGTGACATGACCTTTCTGTCAGTACCAACATTTTTGACCTTTGACCTAGATGTTGCCATTCTCGAAAAAAACCTTTAACCTTGACCACTTCTTTTGAACCATAACAGGTACGGCTACCATATTTCACATGTGTATTCCTTGTGACATGACCTTTCTGTCAATACCAACATTTCTGACCTTGCAACCTTCACCTTTGACCTAGATGTTGCCATTCGGGGGCATCAGTGTTTCACAAACACATCTTGTTTCATTTTAAGTTTGTCTGTGTTACAAAGAAAAAAGGTCAGGCTATTGTGATACCCTTGGCATCGTCTTTGTAATCTGCAGTCACAAAACATTAACCTTACCTCATGACTCAAAAACAGATCAACATTTTCAACTGAAACTTGGTACACATGTTTCTAGGAACAATATGCATGTCTTTACCAAGTCATATAAATCTGGCTGTAATAATTATTCAGAAATGCCCCTTTTTAGATCATCTAGAGCCAAAGGCTCAAGGTGAGCTATTCTGATCACTTTTTGTCCGTCTGGCGTCGTCCGTCGTCCGTCGTTAACATTTAGACATTTAGATCACCCTTAACCACTTGACCAATTTCAACCAAACTTCACAGGAATGTTCCTTTGGTGGACCTCTTTTAAAATTGTTCAAAGATTTAAATTCCATCAAGAACTTTGGTTGCTGCGGCAACAGAAAAGGGGAAAATTGCCAAATCTTAAAAAATCTTCTTGTCCAAAAGTACTGGTCCGATTTGAAAATTATTGTGCACAAATGTTCCTTGGGGTACCCTCTACCAAGATTGTTCAAATATTTCCGATCCGTTGAAAAACATGGCCGCCAGGGGGCGCAGCTTATTTTCCTTATATGTGCATTGTTAAAACTTTAAAAATCTTCTTGTCCAAAAGTACTGGCCCGATTTGAAAATTATTTTGCACAAATGTACATTGGGGCACCCTTTACCAAGATTGTTCAAATATTTCCGATCGGTTGAAAAATATGGCCGCCAGGGGGCGGAGCCTGTTTTCCTTATATGTGCATTGTTAACATTTTAAAAATCTTCTTGTCCAAAAGTACTGGCCCGATTTGAAAATTATTTTGCACAAATGTTCCTTGGGGCACCCTTTACCAAGATTGTTTAGATATTTCCGATCTGTTAAAAAACATGGCCGCCAGTATTGTTTTTTTGTTAAAATTTAAAAAATCTTCTTGTCCAAAAGTACTAGCCCGATTTGAAAATTATTTTGCACAAATGTTCCTTGGGGCACCCTTTACGAAGATTGTTCAAATATTTCCGATCCATTGAAAAACATGGCCGCCAGGGGGCGGATCTTGTTTTCCTTTAAATGCATTGTTAAAACTTTAAAAATCTTCTTGTCCAAAAGTACTGGCCTGATTTGACAATTATTTTCCACAAATATTCCTTGGGGAACTCCAAGATTGTTCAAATATTTCTGATTGGTTTAAAAACATGGCCGCTAGGGGGCGGAGCTTGTTCTCCTTATATGTGCATTGTTAAAACTTTGAAAATCTTCTTGTCCAAAAGTATTACCCCACTTTGAAAATTATTTTGCACAAATGTTACTTTGGGCACCCTTTACCAAGATTGTTCAAATATTTCTGATCCGTTGAAAAACATGGCCGCCAGGGGGTGGAGCCTGTTTTCCTTATATGTGCATTGTTAAAACTTTAAAAATCTTCTTGTCCAAAAGTACTGGCCCGATTTGAAAATTATTTTGCACAAATGTTCATTGGGGCACCCTTTACCAAGATTGTTCAAATATTTCCGATCCGTTGAAAAAACATGGCTGCCAGGGGGCTAAGCTTGTTTTCCTTATATGTGCATTGTTAAAACTTTGAAAATCTTCTTGTTCAAAAGTATAAGCACAATTTGAAAATTATTTTGCACAAATGTTCCTTTGGAACCCTTTACCAAGATTGTTCAAATATTTCCGATCCGTTGAAAAACATGGCCGCCAGGGGATGGAGCCTGTTTTCCTTATATGTGCATTGTTAAAACTTAAAAAATCTTCTCGTCCAAAAGAATTAGCCCGATTTGAAAATTGTTTTTCACAAATGTTCTTTGGGGCACCCTCTACCAAGATTGTTCAAATATGTCCGATCTGTTGAAAAACAAGGCCGCCAGGGTTGCTGCGGCATCAGAAAGGGGGCAAAATGTCCAAGCTTTAAAAATCTTCTTCTTTGAATCTGCATGTCTGATTCCAACATAGTTTGGTAGAAATGTTCCTTAGGTGAGCCTCTACAAAGATTGTTCAAGTCATACTGTTTGGTTGAAAAACATGGCAGTCAGGAGGCATCAGAAAAGGGACAAAATTTGGAAATACCATTTTTTTAAGTTCTTGTCTGATATTAAGGAAATTGAATATAAATCCTACTTCAGTGATCCTCTACATTTAATTTGTTCAAGCCGTTTTGATTGGTTACAAAATCATAGCAACCTCGCGTCATCACAAAAGTGGTAAATTGAACTTTTAGCTACAAATGACAACTCCTACCATTCCACTTGACCAATTTCAACGTTACTTCACAGGAATGTTCCTTTGATGGTCCTCTTTCAAAATTGTTCAAAGACTTGCATTCTGTGTAGAACCTTTGTCGCTGCAGCATCAGAAATGGAGAAAGCTCTTAATAGATTTCAAGATAAAAATGGCTTTTACTGATAAACTATTTCTTTAACTGAGTGTCCACTCCTTGCAGTTTCATTTGAACTCCTGATCAAATTTTCACAGATATTTGCAGTTAAATATTTGCTTCTAATTAACTATCATTCAGGTGATCGATTTAGGGCCATCTTGGCCCTCTTGTTTTATTTAGAAAATACAAACAAACATCTGGTATTTGTTTTAAAACTGGTGGTCTTTAATTGCAGGGACATTTACACAGAAAATGAGTTTTGGGGAAACCGAAAGTATGGGCGCCAAAAAAGACAGGGAATTTGCTATTGGTATTGGTCTTTAGCACATGTTCAACTGTATTTTTATGGAACTTTGCATTATAGGATAACCATGAATCATGTCCATTAAAAAAATATGCTATATCTACCCTTAAACTATTGACATTTGTTTTATACTATTTAGCAATATCTAGTATTATTTCTAGTTTTCATTTTAATGTTCCAGGAAGCTCCCAACTTTTTAATCCAATCTGACTTTAGTAAACACGTAAAGCCAGAGACAGTGGTCCATGATGAACCAGAGCCGCCAGAGAGAGAGTCCATTACGCCTGAACCAGAAGTAGTCTTGGATCTTGTTGATACATCTGTAAGTATAACTCAACAATATTGATCTAACCCTGCCGTCGGATCTTAGTGATGCATCTATAAGTATAACTCAACAATATTGACCTAATCCTGCCCTTGGATCTTAGTGATGCATCTATAAGTATAACTCAACAATATTGAACTTATCCTAACCTCAGATTTTAGTGATGCATCTATAAGTATAACTCAACAATATTGACCTTATCCTGCCCTCGGATCTTAGTGATGCATCTATAAGTATAACTCAACAATATTGACCTTATCCTGCCCTCGGATCTTAGTGATGCATCTATAAGTATAACTCAACAATATTGATCTAACCCTGCCGTCGGATCTTAGTGATGCATCTATAAGTATAACTCAACTATATTGATCTAACCCTGCCGTCGGATCTTAGTGATGCATCTATAAATATAACTCAACAATATTGATCTAACCCTGTCGTCGGATCTTAGTGATGCATCTATAAGTATAACTCAACTATATTGATCTAACCCTGCCGTCGGATCTTAGTGATGCATCTATAAGTATAACTCAACAATACTGATCTAACCCTGCCGTCGGATCTTAGTGATGCATCTATAAGTATAACTCAACAATATTGATCTTATCCTGACCTCAGATCTTAGTGATTCATCTGTAAGTATAACTCAACAATATTGACCTTATCCTGATCTCAGATCTTAAGAGATATTTTGCATGTATTAGCCACAGAATGTATGGGTATACAATGAAAGATAATACTATGAGCTATGCACACAAAAACTTCACAGATTTCAAGATGCCATATTCCTTGTCTGAGATGGACCAAGATCATTAGGAAATCTCGAAGAAAGCCTAGTGCTGATTATTGAACAAAGAGTGTTTGTTATTGTTTTTGATATATATTTAATGAAGAATAAGATTTGAATGCATGCATGTATGATGCCATCAGGCTTTACTGCTGCTCAAGAAACTTTTAGGTAACAATCTGATGAATCAATGGCAAACAGATTGGGTGATCTTGATCTATGGCAAACATGTTGGGTGATCTGGGCTTATGGAGAACATGTTGGGTGATCTCGGCTTATGGCAAACAGGTTGGATGATCTTGATCTATGGCAAATAGGTTGGGTGATCTTGATCTATGGCAAACAGGTTAGGTGATCTTGATCTATGGCAAACAGGTTGGGTGATCTTGATCTATGGCAAACAGGTTGGGTGATCTTGATATATGGCAAACAGGTTAGGTGATCTTGATCTGTGGCAAACAGGTTGGATGATCTTGTTCTTTGGCAAACAAGTTAGGTGATCTTGATCTATGGCAAACAGGTTAGGTGATCTTGATCTATGGCAAACAGGTTGGGTGATCTTGATCTTTGGCAAACAAGTTGGGTGATCTTGTTCTTTAGCAAACAGGTTGGGTGATCTTGTTCTTTGGCAAACAGGTTAGGTGATCTTGATCTATGGCAAACAGGTTAGGTGATCTTGATCTATGGCAAACAGTTTGGGTGATCTTTGGCAAACAGGTTGGGTGATCTTGATCTTTAGCAAACAAGTTGGGTGATCTTGTTCTTTGGCAAACAAGTTGGGTGATCTTGTTCTTTGGCAAACAGGTTGGGTGATCTTGATCTTTGGCAAACAAGTTGGGTGATCTTGTTCTTTGGCAAACAAGTTGGGTGATCTTGTTCTTTGGCAAACAGGTTGGGTGATCTTCATCTATGGCAAACAGGTTAGGTGATCTTGTTCTTTGGCAAACAAAACAAGTTGGGTGATCTTGATCTATGGCAAACAGGTTGGGTGATCTTGATCTATGGAGAACATGTTGGGTGATCTCGGCTTATGGCAAACAGATTAGGTGATCTGGATCTATGCTAGCCCTGACAGTGTGGCTTCACTCACATAATAACCCACCTCTATTATTTGTGATTAACAGGAAGACAGATTTGATGCTGCCTTTGGTAATAAATCAGAAACGTTTGCTTTTAATGGAGGGCCTCGAGAGATTGATGAAAGGTAGGTCTATAATTCTTTCCAAACATAAAATAAATCTACAGCATTTGACTTTGAAAACATAGACACGAATATATGAAAAAATTGAATAAGCAGAGGTATAATTATTGAATGGAGTTGAACACATTGTTGTAAAAGTTGCTTATTTTGCAAAAATGATTTTAAAATTTGTCTGCTGCAGAAGAATCAGAATGCACCTGCATGTGGGAAAGGGTTTAATCATTTCCTGATGCAGATGATTTTAATGCTTCTTTCAATGCTATGGCCTGTTGATTGGAAATAGATAATATTGGGTTCAAATCTATGTATGGTAAAAAAGACTACATTACCCAGCCTACAAAATGTTATGTCAACCACTGTTCATCTTCCTTTTTAGCTCACCTGAGCATATAGTTAGGGTGAGCTATTGTGATCACTCAAGCCTCCGTTGTTTTCTTCTGTCTGTATGTCCGTCTGTTCACATTTTTCAAATGATTTCTCCGCCTAAACCAATGGACCAAATTCAAAATATTTTCACAGATATGTTCCTTAGGTGGTCCCCTTTAAAAGTTGTCCAAAGAATTTAATTCAATGCAGAACTTTGGATGCCTTTGACCAGGATTGTAGAAATGATTCCCATCCAATGAAAAACATGGCTGCCAGGGAGAGGGGCTTGTTTTCCTTATATGTATTTATAGCGAAACTTTAAAAATCTTCTGGTCTGATTTGGAAATAATTTGGCAGAAACGTTCCTTTGGTCACCCTCTACCTAGATTGTTGAAATTATTCCGATGCATTGAAAAACATGGATATATATATTTAAAACCTAAAGAATCTTTTTGATCAAAAGTAGTCAAGTTTGAAAATAGTTTGGCGCACAAAAATTAATGTTCATAGAGTGCCCTTCTAGTGAGATTATTCAAATAATTCCGATCTGTGATAAACATGGCAATAGGGCTCATTTTGCTTATATGTAAAGAGTAAATTAAATTCTATCAAATCTGGTGAGTGGTATAGGACCATCATGGTCTATTTGTATGGTTTATATAAATAACTTTGCTGGAAAGTTGCTGTGTGTATTAACCATTTCCCGGATACAACAAATCTGCAGCAGAGGCTTTTTGAAAACATTTTGGCAAATGGAGAAATCGCTTATTATGAGCAATTTCTTCTTTCGCCAATGTATTTTCATAAAGTTGTCTGTATGTGGGAAAGGGTTATAGGTGCACAAATGCTAAAAATCCACTTTTGATATGTGAACTGCCTGTCAAGCATAATGTTAGGTGATGACTGAAATACTATTGAAAATGGGGATCCATAATTCAGCATGTTTACTTTTACAGGGATTTATTGATAGAAAGATTGACAAAGGAAATTCAACAGTTAAGGGCAGAATTAGAGAGGGTCAAATCAGAGGTATAACATTTATTCTTTCCCTATTGTGAACAAATTCTCTTGTTTAACAATATTCCCTCTGATCTCCTTAAATGACATGTTCATTTGTAAACCCTCTCCAACATACAATAAATCTGAAGCAGATGACTTTGAAAACATCAGGGCAAATTTACGAAAATATAAATGAAAGCATTTTTAGCTTGACTATTTGAAGAATATGGAGAGCTATTACAGTCACTTGAGCGTCGGCGTTGAAACTTTGGTTAAAGATTTGCATGAAAGGCCTTTTCTCACAAACCACAGATGCTATTGCTTTGAAACTTCACATACGTATTGGACATCATCAAATGACCTTGCAGGACAAGTCCCAAAACTCTACATCAGATTTTGCCACAATTATACCCTTTTTTGGACATTTTGGTTAAAGTTTTACATGCAAGATACTATCATGGACATATCTTAGTAACCACTAATGATATTGATTTGAACCTTGAAACTTTTTTACACAAATCACAGGTGCTATTGCTTTGTAACTTCACACACTTATTGGACATTATCAAATGACCTTGCAGGACATGTCCCAAAACTCTACATCAGATTTTGACACAATTATGCCCCTTTTTGGACTTAGAAATTTTGGTTAAAGTTTTTAATGCAAGGCTTTTTCTCACAAACCACAGATGCTATTGCTTTGAAATTTCTCACACTTATTGCACATCATCAAATGACCTTGCAGGACAAAGAAAGATGAAACTTTTCATATTTTGAAGTTTCCCCAGAGTCCTCTCGGTTTGCTCAAATTATAATTGAATCTGCATCTGTATCAGACGAATTTTGAAAATATTGTTACAAAAGTAGAAATTGCTTAAAATGAGCAATTTCTCCTTTTGCCACAATGTCTTCAACTCTTTTCAGTAATTATACTTTCATTAATAGAGCTTTTCTATATTTTTCCCAAGATATATTCAAATTCATCTCTGCAGATTTGTTGGACATGGATAATATATTTGTAGCTTCTAGCTGATTTGCTATTTTGTGCAACATTGTTGGAAAAAGAGAAATTGCACACCATGAGCTTCTTTTTTTCCCCCACTATCTTTAGAATCTGGTTTTCTGCCTGCATGCGTAATTGCATAAGTTGTTTAACAAAAATCAAAAAACTTTTCTAATTAAGAGGAACCCACATTAGCAACAAAAATAAATGCAAGCCCTGGATTTTGGTGGATTCCAAGCAATAATTAGTCCCTCAGCATGTGGTATTGTGTAATGACAAAAGTATGATAGTTTAACACTTCCCTCTTATGATAATTCTGCAGCAGTCGAATTTGGACACATTTTGTCAAAAAATAGAAAATCTCTATAATTGAATGGATAACCTATGACTAATAGTCGAAACCATAGTGTCTAAACGAGATATTGCTTGTTTTGAGCAATTTCTTCTTTTGTCACTATGTTTTCAAAAAGCTGTCTGCTCCACAGACGTCAGAAAGCGTCTATATGAGGGAAAGGGTTAACACTTTCCCACAATGCAGCCAATTCTCAACAAATCTGCAGCAGACAACCTTTGAAAAGATTGTGGCAAATAGAGAGATTATAAACAATTTTTCCTTTTGCCACCATGTTTTTCAAATTATATTAGATATCAATAATAGAGAGATTTTCCGTATAGGTATTTGGCTGTTACTATTCCTGTTGCTTGGGGACACTCAATAAGAATAGCAGCTATAGTCTGACACTCGCTTGAACCGTAAGAGCTGGCTAAATGGATCTGAACAGTTAGTCAATGCAACTCTTCAGCTCCAGCAGTTGGGATGGTATTGGTTTCATACCGTATATATATATTATCTTGATGTTAATATAAAGTGTGGGGCCAAAATATTATTTTTCCTGTCCGCCGCAATATGACTTTAGCTATTGAAAGCGGCAATAAAAAAAAAAAAAAAAAGTTATGTCTGTTGTCAAATTTTTGTGGGAATGGTTTAAACTGTGATAACATTTTGAACCCGACCCTTCCAGGATTATCGAATCATAACATCTTTGAAAGACGAAATATCCAAACTTGAAAAGATTCTCGCAGAGTTGAGGCTCTCTGCTGACTCGGCTATGAAAGAAAATGAATCTTTGAAGGATGAATTAACAAAGGCTAAAGTTCACACTGGTGCAGCAGTTAAACTAACAGAAAAAGAGAGTAAGCATAATTTCTTATCATTTTGAATGACCTTCATGACCTTTAAGCTTAGAGATAAAGTTATTAATAATTTTGCAGCAGTAAAACTAACAAAAACAGAGAGTTAGCATACTTTCTTATCATTTTGTATGACCTTCATGACCTTTGAGCTTCAGTAAAACTAACGAAAACAGATAGTTGGCATAACTTCATACCATTTTGAAATATCTTCATTGCCTTTAAGCTTAGAGATAAAGTTACTTATAACTGTGCTACAATAAAGCTAACAGTAACAGAAAGCTGGCATAATGTCTTATCATTTTGACTGACCTTCATCGCCTTTGAGGTTAGAGATAAAGTTATTAATAACTGTGCTACAGTAATGCTAATCGAAACAGAAACTTAGCATATTTCTTATCATTTTGAATGACCTTCATGGCCTTTGAGCTTAGAGATAAAGTGCTCATTAACTGTTCTAAAGTAAAGCTAATCGAAACAGAAAGTTGGCATAATTTCTATCACTTTGAAACACCTTCATGGCCTTTGTGTAGAGAGGTATATGAGTTCTGCATTACGAAAGCATGCCTTAGCAGAGTCAGGTCAAACTTGATGACTGTTGATCTGGATCTATACTGAATGCAAACGCGATATTTTTTCATAGAGCAAGCAAGGCTAAAAGTGAACCCTTTCATGATGAACAGTTTCTCCTTGTTTATCATTGTTTTCAACCAGACAACAGTAAAATTACCTTATTTATGCCTCACATGACTTTGTAATGTTAAATTCTCATATACTCATCATGGGCAATTTCTAACTGTCTCATGCTAACAGTACATTTTTGAACCGTTAACAGTATACTGTTACATGGCATGTGCATCTAAAATGTCGGTCATGCACATGCATGATGTTATTTAAAACAATAACGTCACCGTTAAGATGCGCAGTATACTGTTAACCGGTATATTCATATGTGTGTGTTATTATACCCCCAGATACATAGTATATGTATATAGCTATATAGGAGTCACGCTTGTGAACACTATTTCTCAGAAACCTTTGGTCAGAATTCAATATAACTTCACAAGAATGATTGATACCAAGCCTAGTTGTGAATTTGTCGGCATGTTGCACTGGAATTATTTTTAAATGAGTTATGGCCCCTTGAATTTCTCATACATATGTATATTGTCAGGCACCAGCTTGGGGTATTCATCACCTTCAGTGATATTTCTAGTATTGTAGTAGATCTACCCATGTTCACCTCCCCTACAAAGGTACAGAATAAATTAAATAAACTTGTAATTATACCCCCATATACATAGTATATGGGGGCTATATAGGAGTCACGCTTGTCGGTCCGTTGGTCTGTGGACATTTCTTGTGAACACTATTTCTCAGCAACCCTTGGTCAGAATTCAATATAACTTCACAAGAATGATTGATATCAAGCTTAGTTGTGCATATTGTCGGCGTGTTGCACTGGAATTATTTTTAAATGAGTTATAGCCCATTGAATTTCTCATACATATTTATACTGTCAGGCACCAGCTGGGGGTATTCATCACCTTCAGTGATATTTCTAGTTTTGTTTAGTATAATTTGAAAGTATTATGGCAAATGGACAAATTGCTCATAATAAGCAATTTTTCCTTTTGACACAATGTTTTCAAAAGTTTATTGCTGCAGATGTGTCAATTTATCTACATGTAAGAAAAGGTTTGATAGTTAAAGTTTAGAGATAAATGGAAATCCTTTTTAACCCCTTCCCACCTTTTTGAAAACACCGTGGCAAAAGAAGAAATTGCTCATAAATAGTAAGCAGGTCAAGGACACAGTTTGTATAATGAAATGTTTTGTTTTTTATAAAAAAACGGGACGTATTATAGTTTAACCTGCTGCGTACAAGCGAGCGGCATCCAGTATGTTGTCAGCCCAATAACTTTAGAAGCCTTTGTCCAATTATCACCAAATTTGGTCAGAATGTGTATTGGCATAATATCTTGGACAAGTTTGATAACTAGCCATATCGCTTTAGTCACTCGAGAGTTATCCCCCTTTAAATATAGAAAAAACCTAAAATTGGTCTTGTCAGCTCTTCATCTTTCGAAGCCTTTGTACAATCATCACCAAATTTGATCAGAGTGTATTGGCATAATATCTTGGACAAGTTCGATAACCAGCCATATCGCTGTTGTCACTCGAGAGTTATTGCCCTTTAATTATAGAAATTACCTCAAATCTGTATTGTCCGATCAATAACTTTTGAAGCCTTTATCCAATCATCACCAAATTTAGTCAGAAGTGTATGGGCATAATATCTCGGACAAGTGCTATAATCAGCCATATTGCTCGATTCATTTTATTTGATCATCACCAAATTTAGACAATATGCAGAATATATTGGTCAGGTTCGATAACTAACCACGTTATCTTAGTCACTCCACACTTATGTCCCTCGAAATGGCCAAAACTGTATTAACAGTGTCCGCTCCCTAAATTTGCCTGACGTACAACCAATTATCACTATACTTTATCTCAAAAAAAATGGACGGGTGTATTTTGTGACAGTTGGCGCTCTTGTCTACAATGTGAAAATCATATCCTTCAAATATTTCTCCCAGGATATAAGACAAACCCTCTCCCACATACAGCAAATCTGCAGTAGGCGACTTTGAAATTATCTGAGCAAAAATATGGAAAATCTCTATAAATGAAAATTTAAATATTGAATACAGTTGAAAATATTGTGGCAAAAGGAGAAATTGCTTATTTTGAGCAATTTCTTCTTTAGTCACAATATTTTCAAAAGGTCGTCAGCTGCAGAGGCGTTAGAAAGCGTCAATATGTGGTTAATTTTAAATCACTGTTTGTTGCTGTAGAACAAGTCAAGGCTAATGAAGAGAAATTCAAGAAAATGAAAGATGTATATCAGAAACTGAGAGATGAACATGTCACACTGTTGAGACAGGTAATAACTGATTATTATTTCTTAACCCCTTTTCCACATACAACAGATCTGTAGCAGACGACTTTAAAATTATCAAGGCAAAAACACAGAAAATCACTAAAAATGTA
The DNA here is from genome assembly GCA_031761405.1 of Serripes groenlandicus. Taxonomy (NCBI): domain Eukaryota; kingdom Metazoa; phylum Mollusca; class Bivalvia; order Cardiida; family Cardiidae; genus Serripes; species Serripes groenlandicus. The sequence goes on from JASEVX010000248.1 coordinate 231,405, forward strand.
GGTATAATCACTGAAAAATTTTGAAAACATTATGGCAAACGGAGAAATTGCTTGTTTGAGCAACTTCTCCTTTTGGCAAAATGTTTTCAAAGTCGTCTGCTGCAGAGGCATCTGAAAGTGTCTATATGTGGGAAAGGGTTAACCCCTTTTCCACATACAACATATCTGTAACGACAAATTTAAAAACATAACTGCAAATATTTGGAATATCAATTGAAGTAACATTGGCACAAAGGCTAAATTGCTCATAATGTGCAAATTTCTCCTTTTGTCAAAATGTTTTCAAACTTATGGACTGCAGTTGTGACAAATGTGTTGCATATAAGAAAGGTATAATCCTTTCTGTGATAAAGATGAAAAAAGATCAGCAGTCACTTTTTGAAAATATTATATTTATATGAAAGCATAAATAGCAGATCATGTTTTGTAGAATCTGATGTAAGATTGTATTATATGAAAGCATACGAAACGGCCCTTGATTGTACAGATGTAAAATTGTATTACATGAAAGCATACGAAACGGCCCTTGTTTGTACAGATGTAAGATTATTTTATATGAAAGCATAACAAAAAGAAATTGTTTGTATAGTATCTGATGTTATATTGTGTTGTATTATATGATATGCAGAGACTTCTCTAATAAATTTGATGATCCAATTTGTTTCAGCATGCTGATGTAACAAAACAACATACAACTGATAAGAAAACACTGCAGGAAAAAGAACAAATTATAGAGGTATACATTTTGTCTTTAAATGTTTTCCCACATGCAGATACTTTAGGGTGCATCTACAGTAGGCAACATTATTTTGTAAACATAATAGCAAAAGGAATAATTGCTCATAATGAGGTCAATTTCTTTTTTTGCCACAATGTTTCCAACTTGTTTCAATAATTGAGTAGTGTTCCAGGAAAACCAATCTTATTGTTATTTTAACACATTGGAAAAGACATGCTAGCACATCCATGCTTAAGGATCTAAATGGATACTGTTTCCTGGAAGATTCTTTAAACCTTCTATGACAAATTGGCAAACAGTGTATGCATGTTGATCTGGATCAACACTGGTTGCAAATGCCTTAAGATTGGTTTTCTTAGAGCCCCTCTAAATCAGTTACATAATGGTTTTGTTGTATATAGTACTTTAAAAATGGTAGAAGTGGCTTCCCTCCATGACACTCAGGAATGTGGGATATAATTATTACTAATGTTAACTCTTTCCCTCATATGACAATTCTGCAGCAGACGACTTTGAACATATTTTGTCAAAAAATAGAAAAACTCTATAATTGAACGAATAACCTATGACTAAAAGTGGAAAATATTGTGGAAAAAGGAGATGCATTTTAAAACACCTGAAACAGATGACTTTTGAAGGCATTGTTGCAAGACGAGAATAATACTCGTAATGAGCAATTTCTCCTTTTGCCACACTTTATACTTTCATTAATAGAGATTGTCCAATTTTTCAAAGATGTTTTCAAAGTCATGTGCTGCAGATTTAATATGTTTACGTTAACCCTTTCCAACACACAACAAATCTGTAGCAGACGACTTTGAAAACATATATTCAAAAATGTGAAAAATCTCAATTAATGACAGTTTAATTATTAAATAGGGTTGAAAACATTGTGGCAAATGGTGAAATTGTTCATCACGAGCAATTTCACCTTTGCCACAGTGTTTTCAAAAGTCGTCTGCTGCAGAGGCGTCTGAAAGCTTTTATATGTGTGAAAGGGTAAAGTTACGGAATTACTGGAGATTTACTCTTGACAGGAAATTTTGTGTAATAACAGAAATACTGTAGACAGCATTGTAAAACATCATTCAATGTATTGATTACCCCATGTTAAAAAGATGACACATTCCTGCAATATAAGTTTTAAAAAAAAGGATGAAAATTTAATGTTATTAAACTAAAAAATATATATGTTAAGCTCACCTGAGTATGAAGTGCGGGATGAGCTATTTTGTCACTCAGCGTCTGTCTATCAATTTCTGTTAAACAACATCTCTTCTTAAACCACTAGGCCAATTTTCATGAAACTTCTTCTTGGGTTGCCTGCTTTCTAACTTGTTCAAAGAATTTAATTCTTTATACCACTTTGGCTGCTGCGACATTAGAAAGAGGGGAAAATGCCCAAACTTTGAAAATCTTCTTGTCCATTAGTACCAAGATTGTTCAAATTATTTCAATCCATCGAAAAACATGGCCTCCAGGGTGCAGGGCTTGTTTCCCCTATATGTAAACATGATTTACTCCTTAAATTCTATTGAATTTGGTTAACTGAAATAATGTTGAAAATAGCGTTATATTCCACTATTAAAACAAAAGTACATTTGGTGAGCGATATAGGACCATCATAGTCCTCTTGTTTTATAATGTGATAAATGAATTTTAAATCAAATTTTATTTTCCTTTGTATGAATGCTGTTTAAAAGCTTCACTGAAAAAATATCAGTTAAGTTTGTTTGTTAAGAAAATTATTATTTTGCATAATGTTGCATGAAGTGAATGCTTACCGTTTGCATTGATTTCCTTATTGAGCATTTAACCTATTAACCCTTTCAATGCTGTTTTTTAAAAAAAGATGTCCACCTTTGCATTTTAAAAGAATCTATAGCCAATTCCAGGTATATCAAGATAAAAATGTTGACTTGTTGAAACCAACAATATACAGCCTGATCAGTTGACAGATGCGTTAACCCTTTCTCACATGTATATAGATGCTTGCTGATACCTCTGCAGCAGACAGATTTTTGAAAACATCGTGACAAAAGAAGAAATTTCTTTTGCCACAATGTTTTCCACTTTTAGTCATAGGTTATCCATCCAATTAAAGAGATTTTTTATTTTTGGACCAAATATGTCCAAATTCGTCTGCTGCAGAATTGTCGTATGAGGGAAAGGGTTAAAGCAGACGGCGTTTTGAAAACATAGCGACAAAAGAAGAAATTGCACAGAACGTGCAATTTCTCCTTTTGTCACAATGTTTTCCACTTTTAGTCATAGGTTATCCATCTGACAAACTACGTTCAAATTCGTCTGCTGCAGAATTGTCGTATGAGGAAAAGGGTCAACTTACTGACTCTATAGTGAGAGAGAGAGAGAGACAGAGAGAGACAGAGAGAGAGAGAGAGACAGAGATTACTGATGGCACAGACAGGCTTCATAACATTGGTTCCAGCAGTCACTGGGTAAAATGAGCTATGTTTATAGCAGTCATGGGGTAAAATGAGCTATGTTTATAGCAGTCATGGGGTAAAATGAGCTATGTTTATAGCAGTCATGGGGTAAAATGAGCTATGTTTATAGCAGTCATGGGGTAAAATGAGCTATGTTTATAGCAGTCATGGGGTAAAATGAGCTATGTTTATAGCAGTCATGGGGTAAAATGAGCTATGTTTATAGCAGTCATGGGGTAAAATGAGCTATGTTTATAGCAGTCATGGGGTAAAATGAGCTATGTTTATAGCAGTCACTGGATAAAATGAGCTATGTTTATAGCAGTCATGGGGTAAAATGAGCTATGTTTATAGCAGTCACTGGGTAAAATGAGCTATGTTTATACACCGAATCTCTGGAAACAGACAACTGACTTATCTGAAAAAGTTCATTTGTTATTATCTGGTATAGGAACTATTGCTCTTCATATTACGGTTGCTAAATACATGCAGAATTGGACTTTTGAATTGCATCATAAAAGAGGCATGTCACAAACAAACCTTTGGAAGTTTTGAAACTTATAGAAATAAAGATCAATTGGCATACTAATAAAGTCCCACTTTTGATGATAAACTTTATCCAGGGGTTTCCTGAATGTATCTGCAACTACATGGCAAATCCAGAAAATCCTGATCCAACCTGATCGATCCTGATCAATCCCGATCAATCCTGAACAATCCTGAACAATCCTGATCAATCCTGAACAATCCTGAACAATCCTGAACAATCCTGATCAATCCTGATCAACCCAGACAATCCTGATCAGATTGTGCAGACACACAGTTTGATTGGAATATTGGCTCGTCACAAATTCCTGAATTTCTTTCTCCAAGTGATATGGCGGCCAAAATAGGCTTGAAATATAAACTTCGTCTTGTTAGCTAGCCCTAATTTTATATGCTTTAGATATTTTCAAAAGAAAGTGGCCTTTTCTTTGTAAGTTATAAAATATTTCCTTTGTTTCATTTTCGCATAATAACGAATTTGAATCAATACAAAGGAGGAAATGTGCAATGGCTTGCAGACTAAAACATAATTGCATGAACTTTTTAGATCAATTGAGGTTCAAGGTGATCTATTCTGATCTCTCTCAGTCCATCGTCCTTCGTTGTCTGTTGTCGACTGTCGTTAACTTTTAGCTTTAAATGACATCTCCTTCTAAACCACTGGACCAATTTCAACCAAACTGGAATGTTCCTTAGGTGGCCTTCTTTCAAAATTGTTTAAAGATTTAAATACTATGGTTAACTTCGGTTGCTGCGGAATCAGAAAGGGGGGGAAATGCCAAATCTTGAAAGTACTTTTTCTCTGAACAGGCTTGTCAGATTCCAATATAATATGGTAAAAAATGTTTCTTTGGTGACCTTCTACAAAAATTGTTCAAGCCATATTGATTGGTTGAAAAGTATTGCAGTCAGGTGGCATCAGAAAAGGGGCAAGTGACAACACTTTATAATTCCATTCTCATTCTCATTGTAATGTCATTTAGCAGAAATATTCCTTCAGTGACCCTCTACTTAATTTGTTCAAGCCATATTGATTTATTGTAAAAGGTAGTTTAAAGGCGGTATTAGAAAAGGGGTAAAATGAACTTATAGATCAAAATGATTTCTCCAAACTTCTGGAATGTTACTTTGGTGGTCCTGTTTCAAATTGTTCAAAGATCCAATGCCGTATTACCAATGTCCTTTAATGATAAGCTGTTTCATTAATAGTGTCCACTCTTTGTAGTTTCATTCCTACTCTTGATTAAACTTTTCTCAATATAAGCAGCTACACATTTGTTACTATACTTTCACTCAGGTGCAGTTACACATTTGCTACTATACTTTCACTCAGGTGATCAATATAGGGCCATCTTGGCTCTCTTGTTATTCTACAGTGTTCACAGAAGAAATGATGATGTCTTTTGGGACAACATTGTTTCAGGCAGTCCGTTTGTCCATCCTTCTATAAACACATAGCTTTCATTTTGAAAACTTATGACGAAATGTAGAAACAGAATCATGGCTGCCAGGAAAGTTTTATTTTGCATGTTTGAGCATGTTTTTTATTAACAAAGGATAACAAAGTTGATATGACAAGACTGGAGGATGAGCGTAAAGTCATACAGGATAGCCTCCAGAAATCAGCAGATGAAGTCACACAAGAGCTGGCAGCTACAACAGCTAAGAAAACAGATCTTGAAAAATGCAAGCAGGTATGCATGGTATTGTGTTTAGTTATCAGTCTAGTTTAGAACTTGTTTTAGTTATCCCTGCATTATTGCTCTTCTTAACCTTTTACTGGACGTAGGCATTTTTTGACTCATTTAGCACGCGGATTTGGAAAAGGAGAAATTGTTTGTAAACAGCATTTAATGAGCAATTTCTCCACTTCACACAATGCTTTCTTTCCTACAATTGTTTGTCTAGGTTGTCCCTTCTTATCTACAAATGCTTTCAGTTTGTTATATAAGCCTATACAGTAAGGGGTTAAGTAAATATTGGCTATCTGAGTATAGTAGTGTTAACAGTAAGTGTATTACCCGTGCCTGTGTATCAACCAGCATGCTGATTTGGCAAGATGTTTTTGTTTGTATAAGGGAAATATTTGGGTTAATTTTTTTCCCCGTTTATTCAATTTTTAACCCACTTGACCCATACCCTATGTATTCTAATATGAAAATGCTTTGCATGGAAACAAAATGAGCAAAGTTTTTGTACAGAATAAAAAGTTGATTACTTTGTTCATGCAGATCAATGGGCTGCCTGTTCCATGTTGTTATCAAAAGAACTCTTGATATCTTCCTGCATGTGGATGTACCAATAGGCTTTTGATCAGTTATTCTGTGCGCTAGGAAAACAAACCATAGGACATTCGCCCAATTTGATTTCTTGACTCTGCTCTGATTGCCAATTAGTCACTGACAGTTATAAGAAACTTTTGGACTCAAAAGGCACATCTGGATTAACCCTTTCCTAAATATGACCAATCTGCAGCAGGCGACTTCGAAAAAGGTATAATTATTGAATTGATTTTCAAAAGTTGTCTGTCTGCTGCAGATGTGTTAAATGGTAAGGTTTAAATAACTAAGGTTGGTTTTCCTAAAGCTTTGCTCAGGTTTTGTTCTGCATCTTTGAATGCGTATATGTAACCCTTAACCCTTTCCCACAAACAACAAATCTGCAGCAGACGACTTTGAACATGTCAAAGCAAAATTATGGAAAACCTCTATAAATAAAACTATAATTAATGAAGTGGTTTGAACACAGTGGCAAAAAGGAGAAATTGCTCATTATGAGCAATTTCACCTTTTACCACAATGTTTTCAAAAGACTTGCTGCAGAGGAGTCAGAAAGCATCCATAGGTGGGAAGGGGAGTGTTAATATACAGGCACCAACCTATGGGTGTACATGTAGGAAAAGGCATGTCAGAAACTGACTACATATATGCTGACAAAGATATGCAGACATAACCATTGTTAAGAAAGGGTTTTACCATTTTCCTTATTGGACATTTTAAAAATTGTCTCTTTTGAAATCATCTGTGGAAAAAGCAAAACCTGGAAGAATTGTCTTGAAATATAATGGAGAAATTACTAAATATGAGTAATTTCTCCTTTGCTTGCAAAAGACATCTGCAACTAAGTAAAGGGTTAAAAGAGCTATGTGTATTATTAGGCCTCGGATCTGGATTCCTTTTATCAAGGCTGGCAGTTAGCTCAGGTAAGTTGTAGTTGTAGCATTGACTTATTGCTTTATTATTGTCATAAAAAATTCCGGGGAGACATAATTAGAGTCATTACTTTTTCTGGGTTTTTTAGTGTGAGTATGTGTCGGTCAAGGCTTTTTCTCAGGAACTGCCTCTGTACGAAGAGATGTTGACCATATGATCAGAGTTTGACCCTTTGTTTTTCTAAAATGCATTCAGAAAGCATGCATGGCAGTATCAATTATTTTTATTGTTAAAAAAAGCATAAGAATAAAATACATAAAGCTAACCAAATGAAGGTTGATCTATCATTTTAGAAGTCAAAAACATTTTGGGAAAAGCAAAAATGACAAAGTGCTTTCCTTTTCAAGAAAGGATATTGTCTGCTGCAGTGTTAAAAGAGATCACTAATGTTAGGGTTTCTTCACTGTATGTATATTTGAACAATGCTCTACACTTCAAAAATAACTAGTGCATCCGCAAAGTCTTATATGGCTATGCGTTGATCGCCAATAAGTCATAGAAGTTTTCATAAAACTTCTGTAAAGTTGTATTCATTTGGATCCTAAGCATGGATGCGCAGATAGGTAGGTGTTTTACCACACATGTAATCATTATTATTTAACCCTTTCCCACATATAGACACTTTCTGACACCTCTTTTGAAAACAATGATGCAAAAGGAGAAATTGCTCATAATGAGCAATTTCTCCTTTTGCCTCAATGTTTTCACCTCTTTTAGCTAAATAAACCGTCATTTATGGATATATTTTTCAAAGTCGTCTGCTGCAGATTTGTTTTATGAGGGAAAGGGTTAATTGGTATTCGCAGAGCACTGCTCATTTAAACTCTTCAATGTTATTATAGTGTTACAGTGTTACTGATTTTGTAATGATATAAATTGGTTTCACCTGCCACATCTAGACACATTTCGACTTATCTGCAACCAAGGAAATTTGAAAATATTGTTAAAAAATGAGCAGTTTTTCCCTTTAATAGCCAAACGGTTTTCTGCTCTATTCAGTAATTATACAATGAATGATTAAAGATTTTGTAGATTAGCAAAGATGTTTTTGAAGTTGTCTTCTCCAGATGTGTTGTATGTGTGTGTAAGGGTTTGCTGTTTTGAAAACATCTGTAAAATAAAAAAATATATAAGTTTTTTATTGGAGTTATTTGACTGGTGCAGAGGTGTCAGATCTTGTTTGAATCAGTGGATGGGATAGAGCAATGTTGGAGAATAAGTCTCAGCCTAAAACGATTTCTTGTTATGGCATTTTAAGAATTATCTAAAACTAAAATATATGAAAACTAGATGATTTAAACAAATTTTATTTTTTTCAACTTTAGATGCATCTGCAGCTGACAACCTTTGAAAATATTGTTTTTAAAAGAGAAATTCCAAAAATACTTAAAATTTCCCAGATGAACTTTGTATTGTGATAATTTCTTATCAGATGACACTATCATATGAGGCAAATAGTTCCTGTAGTTTTTATGTGTTTATGACAGGACCTGGAGAATCAAGTGAAAACATTACACGAGACCAAGGAGTCCTTGACAGTGGATCTCGATTCTACAAAATGTACACTCTCCAACACAGAGTCACAGGTAAATGAATGTTATTCGGCACAGTTTGACCCTTTCCCACATACAGGATATCTGCAGCAGATGACTTTCAAAACGTCTTAGGCAAAAGCACAGAACTTTCCTTGAAATGCTCAAGCATTTTCTTCTTTTTATCGACATGTTTTCAAAAAGCTGTCTGCTGCAGAGGCATCAGAAAGCATCTATATGAGGGAACAGATCTGCATTAATCACATTAATGACATATCGGCAGGTTACACCTGAGATTGTGTTCCTTTGATGACTGTTGTTTTGATACCTTATAACTTCAATATGCCTGAATGGATTCTGTCCAGAGAAGGACTATTGTTAATTGGTATACAGCTTTCAACAGTAAAACCCTTGTAACCATAAGTCTTATTAAGTTATTAACCATGGTCACTCTCCCCTAGATTGTGAACTTTCAAATATTCATTGATATTTTTATTAAACTTTGCATTAGTTTGGCAATTACTTCCCTGTAGGTGAGCATGCTGTTCAACGACTGCTTTAACTTTGTAGCTGATCCCCAAATGAAATGTAGTTGGATACGGATTTGAGGGATGGTTTCCAACAATATTCTGACTTTCTTTTTATAGTTAAGAGAGACCACTGAATCAAAGGAGGAGCTTGAGAAGTCACTGACCAATCAGATTGCAGGATTGTCTGCTGACCTTGATGCACTAAAGGGTGATAAACAGTCCATGGAACAAACACTACAGAAACAGTTAGAAGATTTAAAGGTTTTTACATTATTTATGGTTGAACCCTTTCCCACTTGCAGATGCATATGCAGCAGACAACTTTTGATAACATTGTGGCAAAAGGAGAAATTGGTGATATCCGCAATTTCTCCTTTTGTCACAATATTTTCAACTCAATCCAATAATTATTATTTCATTATGTCTCCCCCTGTATACAGGGGAGATATATTGTTTTTGTCCTCGGCGTCTGTCTGTCTGTCTGTCCTTCTGTCTGTCCGAAATCGTGTCTGCTCCATATCTCCAAGACGGCTTGAAGGATTTTCATGAAACTTGGCTCACATGTTCACCTCATCAAGGCGACGTGCAGAACCCGCGTCTCGACAATATAGGGTCAAGGTCACGCTTGAAGGTCAAAGGTTTGAGGCTTTATTTCGTGTCCGCTCCATATCTCCCAGACGGCTTGAAGGATTTTCATGAAACTTGGGTCACATGTTCACCTCATCAAGGCGACGTGCAGAACCCGCGTCTCGACAATATAGGGTCAAGGTCAAGGTCACACTTGAAGGTCAAAGGTTTGAGGCTTTATTTCTTGTCCGCTCCATATCTCCCAGACGGCTTGAAGGATTTTCATGAAACTTGGGTCACATGTTCACCTCATCAAGGCGACGTGCAGAACCTGCGTCTCGACAATATAGGGTCAAGGTCAAGGTCACGCTTGAATGTCAAAGGTTTGAGGCTTTATTTCGTGTCCGCTCCATATCTCCCAGACGGCTTGAAGGATTTTCATGAAACTTGGGTCACATGTTTACCTCATCAAGGCGACGTGCAGAACCCGCGTCTCGACAATATAGGGTCAATGTCAAGGTCACGCTTGAAGGTCAAAGGTTTGAGGCTTTATTTCGTGTCCGCTCCATATCTGTCCCAAATTTATAGGTTGGAATGTTTTGAGAGATTTTGACAGATATTTGAGGGGAGACATCTGTTTTTTGCAAAAACAATTCTAGTTTATAGAGATTTTCAACATTGTTTTCTATATCTTTTCGAAGTTGTCTGATATTAATTGTTTTACGTGGGAAAGGGTTAAAGAAAGATGCAGCAAACGTTTAACCCTTCCCCAAATGCAGACACATTTTGTCACATCTGTAGCAGAATATTGAAACATTGTTGCAAAAGGAGAAATTGCTCGGAATCCATTTCTATGTGGGAAGACATGTAGCAAGACAGAAATGTGTGCAGCAGCCTCCACAAATATTTACCCCACTATTAACCCTTTCTTACATACAGACACTTTCTGACGCCTATGCAGCAGACGACTTATGAATAATTACTGTAATAGAAATTTTCTATGGTTTTGCTTCAATGTTTTCAAAGTCGTCTGCTGCAGGTTTGTTGTATGTGGGAAAGGGTTAACTTACACAATCCTTATCAGATCTTAGTCACAATGTTTATTTGCCAAGTTTGATATTCAGCCAGAGACATTACGCCTTAATTAGTTAAATATTGATGAAAAAGCTTTAAAAATATCGAACAAGAAAGCATCATACAATATTCATTAACCCTTTCCCTCATATAGACGCTTTCTGATGCCTCTGCAGCAATTTCTCCTTTTGCCACAATGTTTTCCACTTTAAGTCATAGGTTATCCATTCAATTATAGAGATATTCTATTTTTTGACAAAATATGTTCAAGGTCGTCTGCTGCAGAATTGTTGTATGAGGGAAAGGGTTAAACTTGGTCACAATAATTATGGCTGAAAACTTTGTGCATCCAAGTTCAATCTCCATTCATATCACCCTCGGCACACAACAAGTGTTGTTCCTTAACTAATTTTCACCAATCTTGTTTATGGGAAAGTTATCTTTGGTTTCCATCTTATTGACATACCTAGGATAGATGTCTGCATATGAAACCATTTGCCTCTTGTAGGCATATGTTGATATGTTTAGAGAAGACAGGCTTTTGTAAACACTGTGGCCAAAGAAGAAATTGCTCAATAATAAGCTTTCATTGTTGGTGTTTTCCATATATTTGGTTAGATGTTTTCGTCATCTGCTGCAGATTGTGTTGTATGTTTGAAAGGGTTGAATTGTGAAGAAAAGAAAGTTCAAGTTTGCTAAATATATTAATTTAAAACAGGCATCCTTATCCGAGACTGAAAAGAACAAATGTGAGACTGAGTCCAGTTTGAGGGGCCAGATTTCAGAGTTGACAGAGAAGATGGAGAGTCTAACCAAGGACAAACAGTCTACTGAATCGAGGTTGACCAGTCAGATGGATGATCTCCATAAACGATTATTGAGTAAGTTATAGCTTTAACGGATATAACATGAATTTTTTTATATTTCCTAACTCTGTATCAAAATTATGCTTTCATTTCTCCTTATATTTCAACATTTTCAACTGACAACTTCATAGCAGATGATTCTAAAATATCGTTTGAGGTAAGTTAATATTCTATTATAGTAACATCAGTATGATAATACATAGAACAGTTATTTAAAATCTTCCCAATGGGTCTGTATATCTCTCTATGTAAATAGAAATAAAATATATACAGAGAAATTGACAGAAACCTGCACCGATTAGTATAATTAACGCTAAAATGAATTGGTTTAATCACTATGTCATAGTGAAAATCTCATTGATTTTGGTGTTTGAGATATGTTCACGTCGACTACAGTGAATATTCTCTTTGTATAGCATGTTTAAATTTTCTTGAAAAAAACAGGGCTGATTTGCCCTGCAATCGCACAACCTCTTTTCACTTAGACAGGTTGTTCTTAAATTGTTAAAGTTTGTCCTCCAACAAAGACTAAATCCCTTCTCTCCTCATGCAGAATAAAGCCTGCAAATCTGCAGCAGGTGACTTTGAAAACATCTAGGCAAAAATGTGAATAATCTCTATAAATGAAAGTATAATTATTGAAAGTGTTAACCCTTTCCCTCATACGACAATTCTGCAGCAGACATAATTTAAAAAAAATAGAAAATCTCTATAATTGAATGGATAACCTACGACTAAAAGTGGAAAACATTGTGTCAAAAGGAGAAACTGCACGTTTTGTGCAATTTCTTCTTTTGTCATTATGTTTTCAAATAGCCGTCTGCTGCAGAGGCGTCAGAAAGCGTCTATATGAGGGAAAGGGTTTAATCATTGAGGCAAAAGGAGAAACTGCTCATCATAAGCAATTCAAATGTTTTGCCACAATAGTTTCAAAAGTTGTCTGCTGCAAAGGAATTAGAAAGCGTCGGTTTAACTCCTACAACAGGGCTTTTGTTTTCAAATCTTGGATAATAATAATTATTTATAAATACAGATTATTTTAATTTCTGTTTGAAGGTAGTAGTATAGCAGAGGGACGTACCTTTATACAAGATGCATTGGACCAATTTCACAATCCAACATTTACTACAGTCAGATGTACTGCAGGTGAGTTATAGAGTAACATAGAGAATATTGTGTGTTGTGTTATAGCATGTAATGTACTAAAACAATTGTGAACTAGAAAACAATAGAATATGATAATTTGAGCAATGTCTAGCAATTTGGTGTCTCAATGACACTCCACTTTGACATCATTTAAAGATGCATTGAGATAAAAGTAGTGGGGTGCAATTCCAGAAGATGCGTTAAAGCATGTGTAATGTATATGCTTACAGAAAAGGTTTCTCCTTTTGCCACAATGTTTTCCACTTTTAGTCATAGGTTATCCATTCAATTATGGAGATTTTCTATGTTTTGACAAAATACGTTAAAAGTCGTCTGCTGCAGAATTGTCGTATGAGGGGAAGGGTTAATAATATCAAAGCAGTATTTTCTGGTAAGTCACCTTTAGTCACAGTAGATTCAATTCTAAAAACCTGCATAGATTTAGGTGTTCCTTTGTGTTGATGGGGCAAGGGAGATGATAGACCATACACTTAAATCCATCATTGTAAACAGGAATTATTGCTCATTGTGTTCAGTTAGGATTTGTTTGCTTGGTATTTTAAGCCGCTTTTAAAATGTTCAGTTTTATCACACATTACCTGGGCAAGCTACCAGTACTACTGGTAATATTTATTCTGATATTGATGTAGGATGGGACTCCCTATTATCGGTGTACTTACGGTTTTTTCGAAAAAATAATAATAAAGCAAACTTAACTGTAAATCATATCCAGTGTCACACATTCCTTTATATGTTCTTGTTAATTAACTTACACAAAATAATAATCATTCACTTCTGTGCAAAGTTCCAAAAATTGTGTCCATCCGCACCCATTTTGAAATTGACATTCAAGGGAGGCAATCACTCACCGGTGTAATTACAAAAAGCATTAGTACGGTGGTCCTGTTGTATCAATCCTTACAAGATTTTGATATTTAATGTGAAAATGACTATCCTATAAAACATTTGTCACTAGAACACTTATATTTAATTTAAATGTTAATTTATTAACTGTTCCAAACTATGAACTTATTTACACGATATTGTCAGAATCAATTTGTTAAATTTTCTTATTGGCACAATTTAATCATATTTTCCAAAAATGACCCATTTCTTTGTTATTTTTTTAGTCCTTATAATAACATCCTTAATTTTTGTAACACAGTATATGATTTAGAAGTTTAAAAATAGCATATGTTAACATTTATAACCACCACAAACATACAGGCAAAAAAACCTATTTTTTTTTTTTAGAATTTTGGTCCTTAATTTCTTCCATGTTTTCTACAGTCTAGAAAACTTCACGGAATGTTATCACGTGACTTGAAATTCCTATGATGTCATAAGCAGTTAATACACAACATGTTCAAATGTGAAAGAAAAAATCAACAACAGGTTTTCTACTAAAAAAAATGACGATTTTGTTGGTGAGGGGTCAGGGCATGTAGGATTTTCTTTTTAATATTGGTAACAATCATGATGTGTCGTAATTTCTGAGAATATTGATTTTTTGAAAAAAAATATTGTAGCATTTGAAAGTCGTGATAACTGAGTTTCCTGATGGAACCATACGGCATCCGGTTGTGCGCGCGCAACAAAGAAAACACCGGTTTTGTGTTTACCTTGGTATTCGTGATAACACGGTATTCGTAGAACCTACTATATTAGTCGTTATGTTTTCTCCACTATCCCTGCAACCCTGAGCATTCAGAAGGGAAGCTATTACTACCATTTTTGGTATGACTTGATCAGTGAGTTCAGTTAGGAAGAATGGGGAACCAGTTAATGAGAATTAGGAAGAATGGGGAACCAGATCATGAGAAAATGTTACGGTAGTTCAGTTGAAATGTTTCGGGAGTTCAGTTAGTAAGAATGGGGAACCAGTTAATGAGAAAATGTTTTGAGAGTTCAGTTAATAGGAAGAATGGGGAACCAGATAATGAGGAAATGTTTCGGGAGTTCAGTTAGAAAGAATGAGGAACCAGATAATGAGGAAATGTTTCGGGAGTTCAGTTTTTAAGAATGGGGAACCACCAGTTAATGAGAAAATGTTTCGGGAGTTCAGTTAGGAAGAATGGGGAACCAGATAATGAGGAAATGTTTTGGGACTTCATTTAGGAAGAATGGGGAACCAGATAATGAGGAAATGTTTCGGGAGTTCAGTTAGGAAGAATGGGGAACCAGATAATAAGGAAATGTTTCGGGAGTTCAGTTAGGAAGAATGGGGAACCAGATAATGAGGAAATGTTTCAATTCTTTCAGAGTTCCTGTTACTGAGGGGTGATCCAGTGTTAAAGAGTCTGGAGAAACTGAAACAATCAAGAGGAGCTTATCAGATAGATAGAAAAGGTAAATATGAAATTTAATTCTATGTCATACCAATTAATGACTTTTGTAAATAATAAATATAATCCTTTACTGATGTGATTTTTTACGAATTTCCAGCCTTTGATCACGTATCAGTAAAATGATTTTTTCGAAAAGCTGTATAAAGTTTAATTTTGATGCCGAGTTGGATATATTTTGGAAACAGAAGAAACTGTTTCATTCGTGCAATTTCAACCAGGTTAGATTTAGATCAGTGTGTGTATTGGCAGCATCATATGGCTTACACTGTTTGCAAATAAATACCCAGAGCTCCTAACTATCAGTGCATCTAGATTAGAGGGCACAGATGTGCAGACAGATCTCTATTTTGTAAATGGTTTTCCTAGATCAAAGCTCAATTAGTCTTGTCCAGGAATCAAAGTTACTGCATCTATACCTTATAATATAGGATATGTAAGAGTTTGGTTATCTACTTTGAAATTGTCTCATCAAACAAGAGTTGCAAATGGAAAAATGTAGGTAAAATTTGAAGACGTTCTATGGAAATAAGTTTGTTTTGACTAATTTGTTCTTTTCTCAAATTGTTTGTAAATGTTATCTGCTGTAGAGGCTTTTTGAAAACATACTGACAAAAGAAGAAATTGCACAGAACGTGCAATTTCTCCTTTTGCCACAATGTTTTCCACTTTTTGTCATAGGTTATCCATTCAATTATAGAGATTTTCTATGTTTTGACAAAACGTTTTGTGCAATTTCTTCTTTTGTCACTATGTTTTCAAAAAGCTGTCTGCTGCAGAGGCGTCTGAAAGCGTCTATATGAGGGAAAGGGTTAAACCATTCTGTAACACAAATGCTGGTCAAATGTAAACAGGCGTCTGCAAAATTTGAACATTAATGTTAGTACGGTACTTTTACATGGACATCGGCTAGTGCTGATGATATCATGTATATATTTGTGCAGAGTAACCTGCAATTAACATGACATTTGTGTACACATTTGAAAAATCCCACCTTTTATATTAATATTATCAGCTCATATAAGCTGTTTACAATTTCCTAAAAATAATTTCTCCTACTAAACCAAAGGACTGATTTAAAAATAACTTCACAGGAATGTTCCTTAGGTGGTCCTCTTTTAAAGTTGTTCAAAGAATTTAATTCCAAGTATATATATATATATATATATATATATATATATTTGGTTGCTGTGGCATCAGAAAAGGGTAAAATTGCCTAAACTTTTAAAATCTTCTTGTCCAAAAGATCACCTGTTTAACATAGAGATTTATAGGAAAACTTTTAAAATATTCTTGTCTGAAACCAAAAGGCCTATAGCTTAGATATTTGGTATGTAGCATTGTCTAGTGGTCCTCTTCCAAGATTGTTCAAATTATGCCCTGGTCAAAATTGGCAATGCCCCGGGGATCACCTGTTTTACACAGAGAGATATAATTGGTTAGGTTATTTTGCCTGGTGTCAAATGAAGCTATACTTGATATTGGACCTCTTGTATTAGCTTACCTGAGCACATTACATCATGGCCCTCTTGTTTTTTAATTCAACAAAAGGTGCAAAAATTTGACCGGGACCAATTGAGATTTCAAAATTTCCGGAGCCCCGACTCATATACATTTACATCCGGTAAACAGTTGTTAAGTATTTCACTCATACATAGGACATATGCTGCATTTGAAGTAGAAGACTTTTAAAAGTATTGTGAAAAGCAATTTCTGATTTACCCACATTGTTTTCTGTGAAATGATTATACTTCCAATTACCTAGATATCATTTTGATAGATTTCCCTAGTTATTTAAATCATTTGAAATTTCCAGACATTGAGCAATTGGTTGAGAGCATCACAGGATTTTCACATCACATGGGGGACTGTGTGTTACATGGAATAGCCACTTCACAGTCCACATCGGAAATAGAGCCCGGTCAGGAACTGGCCAATTTGTGTCGGTCAGCAGGAGAAAGTGGACTTTGTGTTCTTAATGCCATAGAACAAGGTAACTGTCATTTGTTTTGTATTTGTTTCTCCTGCCTTGACAGGGTGTCAATGATGGATCACTACTCAGTTTTCTGTCTGTCTGTCTGTCTGTCTGTCAAACTGTTACTTACTAGGTTATAGTTATGATCACTGACAAGCAAGATTTGTTCCTTTGAACAAACTGGTTTCCAGATATTGAACACTCGCAATGCCTTTAAATCAGAAAACATTATGCAAAATGGAAATATGGAGTAAATATTCCTTTTCCTACAAGCTGCTATGATTTCCAAGCTGTAATTAAATGTTTCTTTTATATTTTCCAGATCAAGCAAGGTTTTCCAATTGGAAAATGACCAAAATGTCATACCAAATTCTGAATTAAGTTATTAATGGATTACCTCATATACTTTTTAACAGTAATCTGATTACAAACATATCAAAAGTAGATGCTATATAGTTGAAAACATGGCATTAAAACCGCCTCAATGGTGTAGTGGTAGAGTGTACACATCTGTGCAAGAGGTTGCAGGTTTGTTCCCCGGCCGGTTCATACCAAAGATTTTATGAATACATGTAGTAGTAGTGACTTTCCCTCTTTGACGCTCAGGGATGTGGGTTTAACATTATGCTGGTCTCGCTGTTGTCTGTTGTCAGGATAAATGGACCAGTAGTACTAGTTATCAACCAGGAAACACTGTGATATAACTGTAAAACATCATACAAACATTGCAGGCAAAGTGGAAATTACTAATTTTGGCTGCAGAAGCATCAAACATTATCAAGATTTTATGAAATTAACAGAGAACATTGTCTCAAAGCTGGAAAATCCACAAGTTTCATAGGCTACTGTAATCATTTACCATTTAATACATACAGGTGCTAGTTTGGACAATGATTTGGAAGCAACTATTGAACATATCAAAGCTTTAATGAAAC
>JASEVX010000249.1:0-100000 GCA_031761405.1 Serripes groenlandicus
ATTGAAATTTCTTTGAAAATAATTGCCTAACTGTCCTAACTTTGGCTTTTTTGCTTTCAATATAGATAACACTTTGAAAACAATGGCAAGAAACTCCTCCTCAGAGGCAAAAATGTTGTCTTATAAAGCACTTCCGGGTCAAATTATGAAAGGTCACTTTTGTATCGTCTGCAGTAATGGATACCTTCTGGGATACAGTACGAGACAGACTACACTCACAATGCCTAGCAAATGTAGAAACTGGTTGCCTGGAGTGGACAGGGGGCTCATGTGGGCATTCAGCTATTAGGTACGGCAGAATGCGTGTTAAATTTCCACACGAGCCCCAATCAAAGATGTTTTATGTGCACAGGTTGGCTAAAATGCTTCAGTTGAGGGCCATATTGGGTTCGGACCAATCCATTAGCCACCTGTGCAATAACTCTTTATGCTGTTTTTCTGGACATTTGAGTGTTGAGCCGTTGTTGATTAATTGTCAGAGAAAGACATGCCACTCTCAGGGTAGATGTTTGGGAGGTCATTTTAACCATGAAAATATCTAGCCTGACTGTGTCATACTGACCTAGATGAAAGGTAAACAAATATGAAGTGTTCTTATGTATAGCACTATCTTTTGACCTATTGATAAATAAATATGACCAAACATGGTTATTAAACAGTCATATACTACAAATATAGCTTTAAAATGTGGAAAATGTGGGGTTGGTTGGTAATTGTTTAAGTATGAGCATGCATGACATTGAATCTTTGTTCAATATTTTCACACACACAATAATACACAGTGAAATAATACAGTCAATCAATCAATGCATTATTTATACATAGCTATGGTCACTGAGATGGGCTAAGCCCTGAGTATTCAACTTTGGGTCAGTCATTCCCTTCCTGTAGTGCACCTTTTCGTGTAAATTATATTTTCGCAAACGTCCCGCATACCTACATGTTTTATGTTTAGATCTGTATTGTTTACTTTTGGACAAGTTAATAGATCTTTGTGTACTAACCAGCTGCTTCACTACAGAAGAACCCCTGGTTATATTTGCATGAAGGTTACTGCATTTTGTGAGGACAGAATTAGCAAAGCCTTTGTTCAACTTATGAATTTGGCCATGAATGCGACCCCGAAAATTACGCGCGAATGTGGTCGCTTTGGGGACCACCGCTTGATAGGACCTGTTTACGGCCTCACATTTTTGGGTCGATGTTAAAAACCTAGTTTTCCCCAAGTTCTCAGTACCTAAGAATAAATTAATGCACCTTGTCAGTATTTCTTCATCAAGTTTCGATATTCTAAGTCTCACGTTTTGTGGCAGGAAGTATTTTACTTGAGACTTATGACCGGTACAAACGAAACTTTGCTTAGCACATGTAGAACCGCAGTAACCTTTAAAACATAAGACTATTGTTTCAATGATTTTTGGCATTTTTAATGTTATTTTACACATATCACCATTGTAATATCTATGTGCAGATATCAGCTCACCCAAACACCTTGCTTTTACTGAGAGTGCAAACCTATTTTTCAAGTTTGACTTGTTACATGGAAACATTGTCTTAGTGAATGGGGCTTTATAAACCTGTCTCTTCATAGAATTAGCAAGATGTCTCAAGTCTTTTAAGCTAATAACAGTGTTCTCCTGACATTTATTTACACCTTTATGACCTTTACTGTCACCGTCACCAGTAAAATGCGTTATTTTTAAATCTTGAGATATTTGGCGCGCAGCCTTTTCATTCCATTGGTCTTCCTGCCCAATCGGTGTTTCGCCCGTTATGTTTGCCGAGCAATAGCCTGCATGATTAGGGCAGGACACTTTTTCCCCTTTGTTTCGCAACCGTGATGCCCTTACACATAATTTACTTGCTATGTGAACCCCAATTATTTTCTTTTCAAGAGTATTGTTCTCGCATAGAGTGGTTGTAGCCATAGTACCGGCTTGAAACGGTGTCGATTCGCTATTGAAAAGAGGGTTATTGTAACATGTATCTCCCTCTATCCTCACTGACTTAGGGTCTTTCTGACCAATAGTTTTATTATCAGCCTTTAGAGTTTGCCTTATGTCCTTAATACTCTCATTATTCAATTTGATAAATGCCTCTGCCACAGAATTTGCAGTTTTTTGCATACCCGATATAGTTGGTGCAATTATGTTAGTGCAGTTTAGTATGCGTGTTGCACAATGGTTACTGATTGGTGTTGAGAATAGACCTATTTGAAAGCCAACATTGGCTTTTGCTGTTTGTCTACCTCTTCTCTTATGGATCCTTTCAACCTCTTCATATAAATTATAGTATATACATGTACCAATATATGTACATTTTTCACATTTAAGCCGTTCGCGCCAGACTAGACCCCACTTTTGGGAACTGGCACTGTCGAAAACCAGAATACCATTACAATTTATGTTCAACTGTGCATGTATCTTTATTTCAGAGTTAAACATCAGTTGCACCTTAGCTGGACAGTACAGTTTATTTGTGTATGAGTTGGGGTGATATGTATTGTTGCGGGCAACACCAAACTCATCGATAATACCAGCCACTTTCCCAGATGGCCGCAAGGGACGTACATTTGTTTCCGAACCATCAACATCAAGAAAGGTGAATATACCCAAATGTCTATTTACGCGTGCCTCAAAGGCATCTTGAGTACATCTCACATACTTTGTTTGTACCTTTTCTACACTAAAACCATGTTTTTGTCCCCTATTTACACCTGGCACACCTTTTTGAAAGCCAATTGACTTGCAGTGCCTTTTACGGGCCATCTTTAACTTAATTTCCCCGTCAATTACAATACAAAAGCAATAGAACACAACTAATATAATAAAAATGTGTTAGGAAGTTATTTTATTGGAACCTACTTCCTAATACAGCCCTCTTCAACCCCAGCTAGTCCCTTACTAATGGGTTAATATTTATGACATATACATGCCACAAATGTGCTAAATTTCACACATCAATGCAGTCACCAGTAAAGGTGTCAAAAAACCTTAATAATGCACCTGGCTGGCCAGTATTGGTATTTAATTGTTTGAAATATATAAATGCTTGTTTCTTAATAAAATGTTTGTAGAAAAACATCAAAAAGCATTTAGAACAGGATTTTGCTGGAAAAAAATCCTAGCAAATTTTACATTTTTCTCCCTAAAAATGGATGTTTTCAAGCTATTTAGACTTCTCTGTTAGTGTTGCATGGCCCAAATCATGCCTAAATATGAAGTTTGTTCATGTCTTTAAACAATGGACACAGTTTAAACTTAATATATAACGCGTTTCTTATTTTTTTCGTCTAAGACCTATATGATGCGCGATATCCCAAAACTGGCCAGACTCAAGCCGCAAAACCAAGGTTTCTGCAGGTATAGGAAAATTGAAATTTCTTTGAAAATAATTGCCTAACTGTCCTAACTTTGGCTTTTTTGCTTTCAATATAGATAACACTTTGAAAACAATGGCAAGAAACTCCTCCTCAGAGGCAAAAATGTTGTCTTATAAAGCACTTCCGGGTCAAATTATGAAAGGTCACTTTTGTATCGTCTGCAGTAATGGATACCTTCTGGGATACAGTACGAGACAGACTACACTCACAATGCCTAGCAAATGTAGAAACTGGTTGCCTGGAGTGGACAGGGGGCTCATGTGGGCATTCAGCTATTAGGTACGGCAGAATGCGTGTTAAATTTCCACACGAGCCCCAATCAAAGATGTTTTATGTGCACAGGTTGGCTAAAATGCTTCAGTTGAGGGCCATATTGGGTTCGGACCAATCCATTAGCCACCTGTGCAATAACTCTTTATGCTGTTTTTCTGGACATTTGAGTGTTGAGCCGTTGTTGATTAATTGTCAGAGAAAGACATGCCACTCTCAGGGTAGATGTTTGGGAGGTCATTTTAACCATGAAAATATCTAGCCTGACTGTGTCATACTGACCTAGATGAAAGGTAAACAAATATGAAGTGTTCTTATGTATAGCACTATCTTTTGACCTATTGATAAATAAATATGACCAAACATGGTTATTAAACAGTCATATACTACAAATATAGCTTTAAAATGTGGAAAATGTGGGGTTGGTTGGTAATTGTTTAAGTATGAGCATGCATGACATTGAATCTTTGTTCAATATTTTCACACACACAATAATACACAGTGAAATAATACAGTCAATCAATCAATGCATTATTTATACATAGCTATGGTCACTGAGATGGGCTAAGCCCTGAGTATTCAACTTTGGGTCAGTCATTCCCTTCCTGTAGTGCACCTTTTCGTGTAAATTATATTTTCGCAAACGTCCCGCATACCTACATGTTTTATGTTTAGATCTGTATTGTTTACTTTTGGACAAGTTAATAGATCTTTGTGTACTAACCAGCTGCTTCACTACAGAAGAACCCCTGGTTATATTTGCATGAAGGTTACTGCATTTTGTGAGGACAGAATTAGCAAAGCCTTTGTTCAACTTATGAATTTGGCCATGAATGCGACCCCGAAAATTACGCGCGAATGTGGTCGCTTTGGGGACCACCGCTTGATAGGACCTGTTTACGGCCTCACATTTTTGGGTCGATGTTAAAAACCTAGTTTTCCCCAAGTTCTCAGTACCTAAGAATAAATTAATGCACCTTGTCAGTATTTCTTCATCAAGTTTCGATATTCTAAGTCTCACGTTTTGTGGCAGGAAGTATTTTACTTGAGACTTATGACCGGTACAAACGAAACTTTGCTTAGCACATGTAGAACCGCAGTAACCTTTAAAACATAAGACTATTGTTTCAATGATTTTTGGCATTTTTAATGTTATTTTACACATATCACCATTGTAATATCTATGTGCAGATATCAGCTCACCCAAACACCTTGCTTTTACTGAGAGTGCAAACCTATTTTTCAAGTTTGACTTGTTACATGGAAACATTGTCTTAGTGAATGGGGCTTTATAAACCTGTCTCTTCATAGAATTAGCAAGATGTCTCAAGTCTTTTAAGCTAATAACAGTGTTCTCCTGACATTTATTTACACCTTTATGACCTTTACTGTCACCGTCACCAGTAAAATGCGTTATTTTTAAATCTTGAGATATTTGGCGCGCAGCCTTTTCATTCCATTGGTCTTCCTGCCCAATCGGTGTTTCGCCCGTTATGTTTGCCGAGCAATAGCCTGCATGATTAGGGCAGGACACTTTTTCCCCTTTGTTTCGCAACCGTGATGCCCTTACACATAATTTACTTGCTATGTGAACCCCAATTATTTTCTTTTCAAGAGTATTGTTCTCGCATAGAGTGGTTGTAGCCATAGTACCGGCTTGAAACGGTGTCGATTCGCTATTGAAAAGAGGGTTATTGTAACATGTATCTCCCTCTATCCTCACTGACTTAGGGTCTTTCTGACCAATAGTTTTATTATCAGCCTTTAGAGTTTGCCTTATGTCCTTAATACTCTCATTATTCAATTTGATAAATGCCTCTGCCACAGAATTTGCAGTTTTTTGCATACCCGATATAGTTGGTGCAATTATGTTAGTGCAGTTTAGTATGCGTGTTGCACAATGGTTACTGATTGGTGTTGAGAATAGACCTATTTGAAAGCCAACATTGGCTTTTGCTGTTTGTCTACCTCTTCTCTTATGGATCCTTTCAACCTCTTCATATAAATTATAGTATATACATGTACCAATATATGTACATTTTTCACATTTAAGCCGTTCGCGCCAGACTAGACCCCACTTTTGGGAACTGGCACTGTCGAAAACCAGAATACCATTACAATTTATGTTCAACTGTGCATGTATCTTTATTTCAGAGTTAAACATCAGTTGCACCTTAGCTGGACAGTACAGTTTATTTGTGTATGAGTTGGGGTGATATGTATTGTTGCGGGCAACACCAAACTCATCGATAATACCAGCCACTTTCCCAGATGGCCGCAAGGGACGTACATTTGTTTCCGAACCATCAACATCAAGAAAGGTGAATATACCCAAATGTCTATTTACGCGTGCCTCAAAGGCATCTTGAGTACATCTCACATACTTTGTTTGTACCTTTTCTACACTAAAACCATGTTTTTGTCCCCTATTTACACCTGGCACACCTTTTTGAAAGCCAATTGACTTGCAGTGCCTTTTACGGGCCATCTTTAACTTAATTTCCCCGTCAATTACAATACAAAAGCAATAGAACACAACTAATATAATAAAAATGTGTTAGGAAGTTATTTTATTGGAACCTACTTCCTAATACAGCCCTCTTCAACCCCAGCTAGTCCCTTACTAATGGGTTAATATTTATGACATATACATGCCACAAATGTGCTAAATTTCACACATCAATGCAGTCACCAGTAAAGGTGTCAAAAAACCTTAATAATGCACCTGGCTGGCCAGTATTGGTATTTAATTGTTTGAAATATATAAATGCTTGTTTCTTAATAAAATGTTTGTAGAAAAACATCAAAAAGCATTTAGAACAGGATTTTGCTGGAAAAAAATCCTAGCAAATTTTACATTTTTCTCCCTAAAAATGGATGTTTTCAAGCTATTTAGACTTCTCTGTTAGTGTTGCATGGCCCAAATCATGCCTAAATATGAAGTTTGTTCATGTCTTTAAACAATGGACACAGTTTAAACTTAATATATAACGCGTTTCTTATTTTTTTCGTCTAAGACCTATATGATGCGCGATATCCCAAAACTGGCCAGACTCAAGCCGCAAAACCAAGGTTTCTGCAGGTATAGGAAAATTGAAATTTCTTTGAAAATAATTGCCTAACTGTCCTAACTTTGGCTTTTTTGCTTTCAATATAGATAACACTTTGAAAACAATGGCAAGAAACTCCTCCTCAGAGGCAAAAATGTTGTCTTATAAAGCACTTCCGGGTCAAATTATGAAAGGTCACTTTTGTATCGTCTGCAGTAATGGATACCTTCTGGGATACAGTACGAGACAGACTACACTCACAATGCCTAGCAAATGTAGAAACTGGTTGCCTGGAGTGGACAGGGGGCTCATGTGGGCATTCAGCTATTAGGTACGGCAGAATGCGTGTTAAATTTCCACATGAGCCCCCAATCAAAGATGTTTTATGTGCACAGGTTGGCTAAAATGCTTCAGTTGAGGGCCATATTGGGGTTCGGACCAAATCCATTAGCCACCTGTGCAATAACTCTTTATGCTGTTTTTCTGGACATTTGAGTGTTGAGCCGTTGTTGATTAATTGTCAGAGAAAGACATGCCACTCTCAGGGTAGATGTTTGGGAGGTCATTTTAACCATGAAAATATCTAGCCCTGACTGTGTCATACTGACCTAGATGAAAGGTAAACAAATATGAAGTGTTCTTATGTATAGCACTATCTTTTGACCTATTGATAAATAAATATGACCAAACATGGTTATTAAACAGTCATTATACTACAAATATAGCTTTAAAATGTGGAAAATGTGGGGTTGGTTGGTAATTGTTTAAGTATGAGCATGACATGACATTGAATCTTTGTTCAATATTTTCACACGACACACAATAATACACAGTGAGAAATAATACAGTCAATCAATCAATGCATTATTTATACATAGCTATGGTCACTGAGATGGGCTAAGCCCTGAGTATTCAACTTTGGGTCAGTCATTCCCTTCCTGTAGTGCACCTTTTCGTGTAAATTATATTTTCGCAAACGTCCCGCATACCTACATGTTTTATGTTTAGATCTGTATTGTTTACTTTTGGACAAGTTAATAGATCTTTGTGTACTAACCAGCTGCTTCACTACAGAAGAACCCCTGGTTATATTTGCATGAAGGTTACTGCATTTTGTGAGGACAGAATTAGCAAAGCCTTTGTTCAACTTATGAATTTGGCCATGAATGCGACCCCGAAAATTACGCGCGAATGTGGTCGCTTTGGGGACCACCGCTTGATAGGACCTGTTTACGGCCTCACATTTTTGGGTCGATGTTAAAAACCTAGTTTTCCCCAAGTTCTCAGTACCTAAGAATAAATTAATGCACCTTGTCAGTATTTCTTCATCAAGTTTCGATATTCTAAGTCTCACGTTTTGTGGCAGGAAGTATTTTACTTGAGACTTATGACCGGTACAAACGAAACTTTGCTTAGCACATGTAGAACCGCAGTAACCTTTAAAACATAAGACTATTGTTTCAATGATTTTTGGCATTTTTAATGTTATTTTACACATATCACCATTGTAATATCTATGTGCAGATATCAGCTCACCCAAACACCTTGCTTTTACTGAGAGTGCAAACCTATTTTTCAAGTTTGACTTGTTACATGGAAACATTGTCTTAGTGAATGGGGCTTTATAAACCTGTCTCTTCATAGAATTAGCAAGATGTCTCAAGTCTTTTAAGCTAATAACAGTGTTCTCCTGACATTTATTTACACCTTTATGACCTTTACTGTCACCGTCACCAGTAAAATGCGTTATTTTTAAATCTTGAGATATTTGGCGCGCAGCCTTTTCATTCCATTGGTCTTCCTGCCCAATCGGTGTTTCGCCCGTTATGTTTGCCGAGCAATAGCCTGCATGATTAGGGCAGGACACTTTTTCCCCTTTGTTTCGCAACCGTGATGCCCTTACACATAATTTACTTGCTATGTGAACCCCAATTATTTTCTTTTCAAGAGTATTGTTCTCGCATAGAGTGGTTGTAGCCATAGTACCGGCTTGAAACGGTGTCGATTCGCTATTGAAAAGAGGGTTATTGTAACATGTATCTCCCTCTATCCTCACTGACTTAGGGTCTTTCTGACCAATAGTTTTATTATCAGCCTTTAGAGTTTGCCTTATGTCCTTAATACTCTCATTATTTAATTTGATAAATGCCTCTGCCACAGAATTTGCAGTTTTTTGCATACCCGATATAGTTGGTGCAATTATGTTAGTGCAGTTTAGTATGCGTGTTGCACAATGGTTACTGATTGGTGTTGAGAATAGACCTATTTGAAAGCCAACATTGGCTTTTGCTGTTTGTCTACCTCTTCTCTTATGGATCCTTTCAACCTGTTCATATAAATTATAGTATATACCAATATATGTACATTTTTCACATTTAAGCCGTTCGCGCCAGACTAGACCCCACTTTTGGGAACTGGCACTGTCAAAAACCAGAATACCATTACAATTTATGTTCAACTGTGCATGTATCTTTATTTCAGAGTTAAACATCAGTTGCACCTTAGCTGGACAGTACAGTTTATTTGTGTATGAGTTGGGGTGATATGTATTGTTGCGGGCAACACCAAACTCATCGATAATACCAGCCACTTTCCCAGATGGCCGCAAGGGACGTACATTTGTTTCCGAACCATCAACATCAAGAAAGGTGAATATACCCAAATGTCTATTTACACGTGCCTCAAAGGCATCTTGAGTACATCTCACATACTTTGTTTGTACCTTTTCTACACTAAAACCATGTTTTTGTCCCCTATTTACACCTGGCACACCTTTTTGAAAGCCAATTGACTTGCAGTGCCTTTTACGGGCCATCTTTAACTTAATTTCCCCGTCAATTACAATACAAAAGCAATAGAACACAACTAATATAATAAAAATGTGTTAGGAAGTTATTTTATTGGAACCTACTTCCTAATACAGCCCTCTTCAACCCCAGCTAGTCCCTTACTAATGGGTTAATATTTATGACATATACATGCCACAAATGTGCTAAATTTCACACATCAATGCAGTCACCAGTAAAGGTGTCAAATAACCTTAATAATGCACCTGGCTGGCCAGTATTGGTATTAAATTGTTTGAAATATATAAATGCTTGTTTCTTAATAAAATGTTTGTAGAAAAACATCAAAAAGCATTTAGAACAGGATTTTGCTGGAAAAAAATCCTAGCAAATTTTACATTTTTCTCCCTAAAAATGGATGTTTTCAAGCTATTTAGACTTCTCTGTTAGTGTTGCATGGCCCAAATCATGCCTAAATATGAAGTTTGTTCATGTCTTTAAACAATGGACACAGTTTAAACTTAATATATAACGCGTTTCTTATTTTTTTCGTCTAAGACCTATATGATGCGCGATATCCCAAAACTGGCCAGACTCAAGCCGCAAAACCAAGGTTTCTGCGGGTATAGGAAAATTGAAATTTCTTTGAAAATAATTGCCTAACTGTCCTAACTTTGGCTTTTTTGCTTTCAATATAGATAACACTTTGAAAACAATGGCAAGAAACTCCTCCTCAGAGGCAAAAATTTTGTCTTATAAAGCACTTCCGGGTCAAATTATGAAAGGTCACTTTTGTATCGTCTGCAGTAATGGATACCTTCTGGGATACAGTACGAGACAGACTACACTCACAATGCCTAGCAAATGTAGAAACTGGTTGCCTGGAGTGGACAGGGGGCTCATGTGGGCATTCAGCTATTAGGTACGGCAGAATGCGTGTTAAATTTCCACATGAGCCCCAATCAAAGATGTTTTATGTGCACAGGTTGGCTAAAATGCTTCAGTTGAGGGCCATATTGGGTTCGGACCAATCCATTAGCCACCTGTGCAATAACTCTTTATGCTGTTTTTCTGGACATTTGAGTGTTGAGCCGTTGTTGATTAATTGTCAGAGAAAGACATGCCACTCTCAGGGTAGATGTTTGGGAGGTCATTTTAACCATGAAAATATCTACCCTGACTGTGTCATACTGACCTAGATGAAAGGTAAACAAATATGAAGTGTTCTTATGTATAGCACTATCTTTTGACCTATTGATAAATAAATATGACCAAACATGGTTATTAAACAGTCATATACTACAAATATAGCTTTAAAATGTGGAAAATGTGGAAAATGTGGGGTTGGTTGGTAATTGTTTAAGTATGAGCATACATGACATTGAATCTTTGTTCAATATTTTCACACACACAATAATACACAGTGAAATAATACAGTCAATCAATCAATGCATTATTTATACATAGCTATGGTCACTGAGATGGGCTAAGCCCTGAGTATTCAACTTTGGGTCAGTCATTCCCTTCCTGTAGTGCACCTTTTCGTGTAAATTATATTTTCGCAAACGTCCCGCATACCTACATGTTTTATGTTTAGATCTGTATTGTTTACTTTTGGACAAGTTAATAGATCTTTGTGTACTAACCAGCTGCTTCACTACAGAAGAACCCCTGGTTATATTTGCATGAAGGTTACTGCATTTTGTGAGGACAGAATTAGCAAAGCCTTTGTTCAACTTATGAATTTGGCCATGAATGCGACCCCGAAAATTACGCGCGAATGTGGTCGCTTTGGGGACCACCGCTTGATAGGACCTGTTTACGGCCTCACATTTTTGGGTCGATGTTAAAAACCTAGTTTTCCCCAAGTTCTCAGTACCTAAGAATAAATTAATGCACCTTGTCAGTATTTCTTCATCAAGTTTCGATATTCTAAGTCTCACGTTTTGTGGCAGGAAGTATTTTACTTGAGACTTATGACCGGTACAAACGAAACTTTGCTTAGCACATGTAGAACCGCAGTAACCTTTAAAACATAAGACTATTGTTTCAATGATTTTTGGCATTTTTAATGTTATTTTACACATATCACCATTGTAATATCTATGTGCAGATATCAGCTCACCCAAACACCTTGCTTTTACTGAGAGTGCAAACCTATTTTTCAAGTTTGACTTGTTACATGGAAACATTGTCTTAGTGAATGGGGCTTTATAAACCTGTCTCTTCATAGAATTAGCAAGATGTCTCAAGTCTTTTAAGCTAATAACAGTGTTCTCCTGACATTTATTTACACCTTTATGACCTCACCGTCACCAGTAAAATGCGTTATTTTTAAATCTTGAGATATTTGGCGCGCAGCCTTTTCATTCCATTGGTCTTCCTGCCCAATCGGTGTTTCGCCCGTTATGTTTGCCGAGCAATAGCCTGCATGATTAGGGCAGGACACTTTTTCCCCTTTGTTTCGCAACCGTGATGCCCTTACACATAATTTACTTGCTATGTGAACCCCAATTATTTTCTTTTCAAGAGTATTGTTCTCGCATAGAGTGGTTGTAGCCATAGTACCGGCTTGAAACGGTGTCGATTCGCTATTGAAAAGAGGGTTATTGTAACATGTATCTCCCTCTATCCTCACTGACTTAGGGTCTTTCTGACCAATAGTTTTATTATCAGCCTTTAGAGTTTGCCTTATGTCCTTAATACTCTCATTATTTAATTTGATAAATGCCTCTGCCACAGAATTTGCAGTTTTTTGCATACCCGATATAGTTGGTGCAATTATGTTAGTGCAGTTTAGTATGCGTGTTGCACAATGGTTACTGATTGGTGTTGAGAATAGACCTATTTGAAAGCCAACATTGGCTTTTGCTGTTTGTCTACCTCTTCTTTTATGGATCCTTTCAACCTGTTCATATAAATTATAGTATATACCAATATATGTACATTTTTCACATTTAAGCCGTTCGCGCCAGACTAGACCCCACTTTTGGGAACTGGCACTGTCAAAAACCAGAATACCATTACAATTTATGTTCAACTGTGCATGTATCTTTATTTCAGAGTTAAACATCAGTTGCACCTTAGCTGGACAGTACAGTTTATTTGTGTATGAGTTGGGGTGATATGTATTGTTGCGGGCAACACCAAACTCATCGATAATACCAGCCACTTTCCCAGATGGCCGCAAGGGACGTACATTTGTTTCCGAACCATCAACATCAAGAAAGGTGAATATACCCAAATGTCTATTTACACGTGCCTCAAAGGCATCTTGAGTACATCTCACATACTTTGTTTGTACCTTTTCTACACTAAAACCATGTTTTTGTCCCCTATTTACACCTGGCACACCTTTTTGAAAGCCAATTGACTTGCAGTGCCTTTTACGGGCCATCTTTAACTTAATTTCCCCGTCAATTACAATACAAAAGCAATAGAACACAACTAATATAATAAAAATGTGTTAGGAAGTTATTTTATTGGAACCTACTTCCTAATACAGCCCTCTTCAACCCCAGCTAGTCCCTTACTAATGGGTTAATATTTATGACATATACATGCCACAAATGTGCTAAATTTCACACATCAATGCAGTCACCAGTAAAGGTGTCAAATAACCTTAATAATGCACCTGGCTGGCCAGTATTGGTATTAAATTGTTTGAAATATATAAATGCTTGTTTCTTAATAAAATGTTTGTAGAAAAACATCAAAAAGCATTTAGAACAGGATTTTGCTGGAAACAAATCCTAGCAAATTTTACATTTTTCTCCCTAAAAATGGATGTTTTCAAGCTATTTAGACTTCTCTGTTAGTGTTGCATGGCCCAAATCATGCCTAAATATGAAGTTTGTTCATGTCTTTAAACAATGTACACAGTTTAAACTTAATATATAACGCGTTTCTTATTTTTTTCGTCTAAGACCTATATGATGCGCGATATCCCAAAACTGGCCAGACTCAAGCCGCAAAACCAAGGTTTCTGCGGGTATAGGAAAATTGAAATTTCTTTGAAAATAATTGCCTAACTGTCCTAACTTTGGCTTTTTTGCTTTCAATATAGATAACACTTTGAAAACAATGGCAAGAAACTCCTCCTCAGAGGCAAAAATTTTGTCTTATAAAGCACTTCCGGGTCAAATTATGAAAGGTCACTTTTGTATCGTCTGCAGTAATGGATACCTTCTGGGATACAGTACGAGACAGACTACACTCACAATGCCTAGCAAATGTAGAAACTGGTTGCCTGGAGTGGACAGGGGGCTCATGTGGGCATTCAGCTATTAGGTACGGCAGAATGCGTGTTAAATTTCCACATGAGCCCCAATCAAAGATGTTTTATGTGCACAGGTTGGCTAAAATGCTTCAGTTGAGGGCCATATTGGGTTCGGACCAATCCATTAGCCACCTGTGCAATAACTCTTTATGCTGTTTTTCTGGACATTTGAGTGTTGAGCCGTTGTTGATTAATTGTCAGAGAAAGACATGCCACTCTCAGGGTAGATGTTTGGGAGGTCATTTTAACCATGAAAATATCTACCCTGACTGTGTCATACTGACCTAGATGAAAGGTAAACAAATATGAAGTGTTCTTATGTATAGCACTATCTTTTGACCTATTGATAAATAAATATGACCAAACATGGTTATTAAACAGTCATATACTACAAATATAGCTTTAAAATGTGGAAAATGTGGGGTTGGTTGGTAATTGTTTAAGTATGAGCATACATGACATTGAATCTTTGTTCAATATTTTCACACACACAATAATACACAGTGAAATAATACAGTCAATCAATCAATGCATTATTTATACATAGCTATGGTCACTGAGATGGGCTAAGCCCTGAGTATTCAACTTTGGGTCAGTCATTCCCTTCCTGTAGTGCACCTTTTCGTGTAAATTATATTTTCGCAAACGTCCCGCATACCTACATGTTTTATGTTTAGATCTGTATTGTTTACTTTTGGACAAGTTAATAGATCTTTGTGTACTAACCAGCTGCTTCACTACAGAAGAACCCCTGGTTATATTTGCATGAAGGTTACTGCATTTTGTGAGGACAGAATTAGCAAAGCCTTTGTTCAACTTATGAATTTGGCCATGAATGCGACCCCGAAAATTACGCGCGAATGTGGTCGCTTTGGGGACCACCGCTTGATAGGACCTGTTTACGGCCTCACATTTTTGGGTCGATGTTAAAAACCTAGTTTTCCCCAAGTTCTCAGTACCTAAGAATAAATTAATGCACCTTGTCAGTATTTCTTCATCAAGTTTCGATATTCTAAGTCTCACGTTTTGTGGCAGGAAGTATTTTACTTGAGACTTATGACCGGTACAAACGAAACTTTGCTTAGCACATGTAGAACCGCAGTAACCTTTAAAACATAAGACTATTGTTTCAATGATTTTTGGCATTTTTAATGTTATTTTACACATATCACCATTGTAATATCTATGTGCAGATATCAGCTCACCCAAACACCTTGCTTTTACTGAGAGTGCAAACCTATTTTTCAAGTTTGACTTGTTACATGGAAACATTGTCTTAGTGAATGGGGCTTTATAAACCTGTCTCTTCATAGAATTAGCAAGATGTCTCAAGTCTTTTAAGCTAATAACAGTGTTCTCCTGACATTTATTTACACCTTTATGACCTTTACTGTCACCGTCACCAGTAAAATGCGTTATTTTTAAATCTTGAGATATTTGGCGCGCAGCCTTTTCATTCCATTGGTCTTCCTGCCCAATCGGTGTTTCGCCCGTTATGTTTGCCGAGCAATAGCCTGCATGATTAGGGCAGGACACTTTTTCCCCTTTGTTTCGCAACCGTGATGCCCTTACACATAATTTACTTGCTATGTGAACCCCAATTATTTTCTTTTCAAGAGTATTGTTCTCGCATAGAGTGGTTGTAGCCATAGTACCGGCTTGAAACGGTGTCGATTCGCTATTGAAAAGAGGGTTATTGTAACATGTATCTCCCTCTATCCTCACTGACTTAGGGTCTTTCTGACCAATAGTTTTATTATCAGCCTTTAGAGTTTGCCTTATGTCCTTAATACTCTCATTATTTAATTTGATAAATGCCTCTGCCACAGAATTTGCAGTTTTTTGCATACCCGATATAGTTGGTGCAATTATGTTAGTGCAGTTTAGTATGCGTGTTGCACAATGGTTACTGATTGGTGTTGAGAATAGACCTATTTGAAAGCCAACATTGGCTTTTGCTGTTTGTCTACCTCTTCTCTTATGGATCCTTTCAACCTGTTCATATAAATTATAGTATATACCAATATATGTACATTTTTCACATTTAAGCCGTTCGCGCCAGACTAGACCCCACTTTTGGGAACTGGCACTGTCAAAAACCAGAATACCATTACAATTTATGTTCAACTGTGCATGTATCTTTATTTCAGAGTTAAACATCAGTTGCACCTTAGCTGGACAGTACAGTTTATTTGTGTATGAGTTGGGGTGATATGTATTGTTGCGGGCAACACCAAACTCATCGATAATACCAGCCACTTTCCCAGATGGCCGCAAGGGACGTACATTTGTTTCCGAACCATCAACATCAAGAAAGGTGAATATACCCAAATGTCTATTTACACGTGCCTCAAAGGCATCATGAGTACATCTCACATACTTTGTTTGTACCTTTTCTACACTAAAACCATGTTTTTGTCCCCTATTTACACCTGGCACACCTTTTTGAAAGCCAATTGACTTGCAGTGCCTTTTACGGGCCATCTTTAACTTAATTTCCCCGTCAATTACAATACAAAAGCAATAGAACACAACTAATATAATAAAAATGTGTTAGGAAGTTATTTTATTGGAACCTACTTCCTAATACAGCCCTCTTCAACCCCAGCTAGTCCCTTACTAATGGGTTAATATTTATGACATATACATGCCACAAATGTGCTAAATTTCACACATCAATGCAGTCACCAGTAAAGGTGTCAAATAACCTTAATAATGCACCTGGCTGGCCAGTATTGGTATTAAATTGTTTGAAATATATAAATGCTTGTTTCTTAATAAAATGTTTGTAGAAAAACATCAAAAAGCATTTAGAACAGGATTTTGCTGGAAAAAAATCCTAGCAAATTTTACATTTTTCTCCCTAAAAATGGATGTTTTCAAGCTATTTAGACTTCTCTGTTAGTGTTGCATGGCCCAAATCATGCCTAAATATGAAGTTTGTTCATGTCTTTAAACAATGGACACAGTTTAAACTTAATATATAACGCGTTTCTTATTTTTTTCGTCTAAGACCTATATGATGCGCGATATCCCAAAACTGGCCAGACTCAAGCCGCAAAACCAAGGTTTCTGCGGGTATAGGAAAATTGAAATTTCTTTGAAAATAATTGCCTAACTGTCCTAACTTTGGCTTTTTTGCTTTCAATATAGATAACACTTTGAAAACAATGGCAAGAAACTCCTCCTCAGAGGCAAAAATTTTGTCTTATAAAGCACTTCCGGGTCAAATTATGAAAGGTCACTTTTGTATCGTCTGCAGTAATGGATACCTTCTGGGATACAGTACGAGACAGACTACACTCACAATGCCTAGCAAATGTAGAAACTGGTTGCCTGGAGTGGACAGGGGGCTCATGTGGGCATTCAGCTATTAGGTACGGCAGAATGCGTGTTAAATTTCCACATGAGCCCCAATCAAAGATGTTTTATGTGCACAGGTTGGCTAAAATGCTTCAGTTGAGGGCCATATTGGGTTCGGACCAATCCATTAGCCACCTGTGCAATAACTCTTTATGCTGTTTTTCTGGACATTTGAGTGTTGAGCCGTTGTTGATTAATTGTCAGAGAAAGACATGCCACTCTCAGGGTAGATGTTTGGGAGGTCATTTTAACCATGAAAATATCTACCCTGACTGTGTCATACTGACCTAGATGAAAGGTAAACAAATATGAAGTGTTCTTATGTATAGCACTATCTTTTGACCTATTGATAAATAAATATGACCAAACATGGTTATTAAACAGTCATATACTACAAATATAGCTTTAAAATGTGGAAAATGTGGGGTTGGTTGGTAATTGTTTAAGTATGAGCATACATGACATTGAATCTTTGTTCAATATTTTCACACACACAATAATACACAGTGAAATAATACAGTCAATCAATCAATGCATTATTTATACATAGCTATGGTCACTGAGATGGGCTAAGCCCTGAGTATTCAACTTTGGGTCAGTCATTCCCTTCCTGTAGTGCACCTTTTCGTGTAAATTATATTTTCGCAAACGTCCCGCATACCTACATGTTTTATGTTTAGATCTGTATTGTTTACTTTTGGACAAGTTAATAGATCTTTGTGTACTAACCAGCTGCTTCACTACAGAAGAACCCCTGGTTATATTTGCATGAAGGTTACTGCATTTTGTGAGGACAGAATTAGCAAAGCCTTTGTTCAACTTATGAATTTGGCCATGAATGCGACCCCGAAAATTACGCGCGAATGTGGTCGCTTTGGGGACCACCGCTTGATAGGACCTGTTTACGGCCTCACATTTTTGGGTCGATGTTAAAAACCTAGTTTTCCCCAAGTTCTCAGTACCTAAGAATAAATTAATGCACCTTGTCAGTATTTCTTCATCAAGTTTCGATATTCTAAGTCTCACGTTTTGTGGCAGGAAGTATTTTACTTGAGACTTATGACCGGTACAAACGAAACTTTGCTTAGCACATGTAGAACCGCAGTAACCTTTAAAACATAAGACTATTGTTTCAATGATTTTTGGCATTTTTAATGTTATTTTACACATATCACCATTGTAATATCTATGTGCAGATATCAGCTCACCCAAACACCTTGCTTTTACTGAGAGTGCAAACCTATTTTTCAAGTTTGACTTGTTACATGGAAACATTGTCTTAGTGAATGGGGCTTTATAAACCTGTCTCTTCATAGAATTAGCAAGATGTCTCAAGTCTTTTAAGCTAATAACAGTGTTCTCCTGACATTTATTTACACCTTTATGACCTTTACTGTCACCGTCACCAGTAAAATGCGTTATTTTTAAATCTTGAGATATTTGGCGCGCAGCCTTTTCATTCCATTGGTCTTCCTGCCCAATCGGTGTTTCGCCCGTTATGTTTGCCGAGCAATAGCCTGCATGATTAGGGCAGGACACTTTTTCCCCTTTGTTTCGCAACCGTGATGCCCTTACACATAATTTACTTGCTATGTGAACCCCAATTATTTTCTTTTCAAGAGTATTGTTCTCGCATAGAGTGGTTGTAGCCATAGTACCGGCTTGAAACGGTGTCGATTCGCTATTGAAAAGAGGGTTATTGTAACATGTATCTCCCTCTATCCTCACTGACTTAGGGTCTTTCTGACCAATAGTTTTATTATCAGCCTTTAGAGTTTGCCTTATGTCCTTAATACTCTCATTATTTAATTTGATAAATGCCTCTGCCACAGAATTTGCAGTTTTTTGCATACCCGATATAGTTGGTGCAATTATGTTAGTGCAGTTTAGTATGCGTGTTGCACAATGGTTACTGATTGGTGTTGAGAATAGACCTATTTGAAAGCCAACATTGGCTTTTGCTGTTTGTCTACCTCTTCTCTTATGGATCCTTTCAACCTGTTCATATAAATTATAGTATATACCAATATATGTACATTTTTCACATTTAAGCCGTTCGCGCCAGACTAGACCCCACTTTTGGGAACTGGCACTGTCAAAAACCAGAATACCATTACAATTTATGTTCAACTGTGCATGTATCTTTATTTCAGAGTTAAACATCAGTTGCACCTTAGCTGGACAGTACAGTTTATTTGTGTATGAGTTGGGGTGATATGTATTGTTGCGGGCAACACCAAACTCATCGATAATACCAGCCACTTTCCCAGATGGCCGCAAGGGACGTACATTTGTTTCCGAACCATCAACATCAAGAAAGGTGAATATACCCAAATGTCTATTTACACGTGCCTCAAAGGCATCTTGAGTACATCTCACATACTTTGTTTGTACCTTTTCTACACTAAAACCATGTTTTTGTCCCCTATTTACACCTGGCACACCTTTTTGAAAGCCAATTGACTTGCAGTGCCTTTTACGGGCCATCTTTAACTTAATTTCCCCGTCAATTACAATACAAAAGCAATAGAACACAACTAATATAATAAAAATGTGTTAGGAAGTTATTTTATTGGAACCTACTTCCTAATACAGCCCTCTTCAACCCCAGCTAGTCCCTTACTAATGGGTTAATATTTATGACATATACATGCCACAAATGTGCTAAATTTCACACATCAATGCAGTCACCAGTAAAGGTGTCAAATAACCTTAATAATGCACCTGGCTGGCCAGTATTGGTATTAAATTGTTTGAAATATATAAATGCTTGTTTCTTAATAAAATGTTTGTAGAAAAACATCAAAAAGCATTTAGAACAGGATTTTGCTGGAAAAAAATCCTAGCAAATTTTACATTTTTCTCCCTAAAAATGGATGTTTTCAAGCTATTTAGACTTCTCTGTTAGTGTTGCATGGCCCAAATCATGCCTAAATATGAAGTTTGTTCATGTCTTTAAACAATGGACACAGTTTAAACTTAATATATAACGCGTTTCTTATTTTTTTCGTCTAAGACCTATATGATGCGCGATATCCCAAAACTGGCCAGACTCAAGCCGCAAAACCAAGGTTTCTGCGGGTATAGGAAAATTGAAATTTCTTTGAAAATAATTGCCTAACTGTCCTAACTTTGGCTTTTTTGCTTTCAATATAGATAACACTTTGAAAACAATGGCAAGAAACTCCTCCTCAGAGGCAAAAATTTTGTCTTATAAAGCACTTCCGGGTCAAATTATGAAAGGTCACTTTTGTATCGTCTGCAGTAATGGATACCTTCTGGGATACAGTACGAGACAGACTACACTCACAATGCCTAGCAAATGTAGAAACTGGTTGCCTGGAGTGGACAGGGGGCTCATGTGGGCATTCAGCTATTAGGTACGGCAGAATGCGTGTTAAATTTCCACATGAGCCCCAATCAAAGATGTTTTATGTGCACAGGTTGGCTAAAATGCTTCAGTTGAGGGCCATATTGGGTTCGGACCAATCCATTAGCCACCTGTGCAATAACTCTTTATGCTGTTTTTCTGGACATTTGAGTGTTGAGCCGTTGTTGATTAATTGTCAGAGAAAGACATGCCACTCTCAGGGTAGATGTTTGGGAGGTCATTTTAACCATGAAAATATCTACCCTGACTGTGTCATACTGACCTAGATGAAAGGTAAACAAATATGAAGTGTTCTTATGTATAGCACTATCTTTTGACCTATTGATAAATAAATATGACCAAACATGGTTATTAAACAGTCATATACTACAAATATAGCTTTAAAATGTGGAAAATGTGGAAAATGTGGGGTTGGTTGGTAATTGTTTAAGTATGAGCATACATGACATTGAATCTTTGTTCAATATTTTCACACACACAATAATACACAGTGAAATAATACAGTCAATCAATCAATGCATTATTTATACATAGCTATGGTCACTGAGATGGGCTAAGCCCTGAGTATTCAACTTTGGGTCAGTCATTCCCTTCCTGTAGTGCACCTTTTCGTGTAAATTATATTTTCGCAAACGTCCCGCATACCTACATGTTTTATGTTTAGATCTGTATTGTTTACTTTTGGACAAGTTAATAGATCTTTGTGTACTAACCAGCTGCTTCACTACAGAAGAACCCCTGGTTATATTTGCATGAAGGTTACTGCATTTTGTGAGGACAGAATTAGCAAAGCCTTTGTTCAACTTATGAATTTGGCCATGAATGCGACCCCGAAAATTACGCGCGAATGTGGTCGCTTTGGGGACCACCGCTTGATAGGACCTGTTTACGGCCTCACATTTTTGGGTCGATGTTAAAAACCTAGTTTTCCCCAAGTTCTCAGTACCTAAGAATAAATTAATGCACCTTGTCAGTATTTCTTCATCAAGTTTCGATATTCTAAGTCTCACGTTTTGTGGCAGGAAGTATTTTACTTGAGACTTATGACCGGTACAAACGAAACTTTGCTTAGCACATGTAGAACCGCAGTAACCTTTAAAACATAAGACTATTGTTTCAATGATTTTTGGCATTTTTAATGTTATTTTACACATATCACCATTGTAATATCTATGTGCAGATATCAGCTCACCCAAACACCTTGCTTTTACTGAGAGTGCAAACCTATTTTTCAAGTTTGACTTGTTACATGGAAACATTGTCTTAGTGAATGGGGCTTTATAAACCTGTCTCTTCATAGAATTAGCAAGATGTCTCAAGTCTTTTAAGCTAATAACAGTGTTCTCCTGACATTTATTTACACCTTTATGACCTTTACTGTCACCGTCACCAGTAAAATGCGTTATTTTTAAATCTTGAGATATTTGGCGCGCAGCCTTTTCATTCCATTGGTCTTCCTGCCCAATCGGTGTTTCGCCCGTTATGTTTGCCGAGCAATAGCCTGCATGATTAGGGCAGGACACTTTTTCCCCTTTGTTTCGCAACCGTGATGCCCTTACACATAATTTACTTGCTATGTGAACCCCAATTATTTTCTTTTCAAGAGTATTGTTCTCGCATAGAGTGGTTGTAGCC
Organism: Serripes groenlandicus; assembly: GCA_031761405.1. Lineage (NCBI taxonomy): Eukaryota > Metazoa > Mollusca > Bivalvia > Cardiida > Cardiidae > Serripes > Serripes groenlandicus. Next base: position 22,157 of record JASEVX010000249.1, read on the forward strand.
ATAGTACCGGCTTGAAACGGTGTCGATTCGCTATTGAAAAGAGGGTTATTGTAATATGTATCTCCCTCTATCCTCACTGACTTAGGGTCTTTCTGACCAATAGTTTTATTATCAGCCTTTAGAGTTTGCCTTATGTCCTTAATACTCTCATTATTTAATTTGATAAATGCCTCTGCCACAGAATTTGCAGTTTTTTGCATACCCGATATAGTTGGTGCAATTATGTTAGTGCAGTTTAGTATGCGTGTTGCACAATGGTTACTGATTGGTGTTGAGAATAGACCTATTTGAAAGCCAACATTGGCTTTTGCTGTTTGTCTACCTCTTCTCTTATGGATCCTTTCAACCTCTTCATATAAATTATAGTATATACCAATATATGTACATTTTTCACATTTAAGCCGTTCGCGCCAGACTAGACCCCACTTTTGGGAACTGGCACTGTCAAAAACCAGAATACCATTACAATTTATGTTCAACTGTGCATGTATCTTTATTTCAGAGTTAAACATCAGTTGCACCTTAGCTGGACAGTACAGTTTATTTGTGTATGAGTTGGGGTGATATGTATTGTTGCGGGCAACACCAAACTCATCGATAATACCAGCCACTTTCCCAGATGGCCGCAAGGGACGTACATTTGTTTCCGAACCATCAACATCAAGAAAGGTGAATATACCCAAATGTCTATTTACACGTGCCTCAAAGGCATCTTGAGTACATCTCACATACTTTGTTTGTACCTTTTCTACACTAAAACCATGTTTTTGTCCCCTATTTACACCTGGCACACCTTTTTGAAAGCCAATTGACTTGCAGTGCCTTTTACGGGCCATCTTTAACTTAATTTCCCCGTCAATTACAATACAAAAGCAATAGAACACAACTAATATAATAAAAATGTGTTAGGAAGTTATTTTATTGGAACCTACTTCCTAATACAGCCCTCTTCAACCCCAGCTAGTCCCTTACTAATGGGTTAATATTTATGACATATACATGCCACAAATGTGCTAAATTTCACACATCAATGCAGTCACCAGTAAAGGTGTCAAATAACCTTAATAATGCACCTGGCTGGCCAGTATTGGTATTAAATTGTTTGAAATATATAAATGCTTGTTTCTTAATAAAATGTTTGTAGAAAAACATCAAAAAGCATTTAGAACAGGATTTTGCTGGAAACAAATCCTAGCAAATTTTACATTTTTCTCCCTAAAAATGGATGTTTTCAAGCTATTTAGACTTCTCTGTTAGTGTTGCATGGCCCAAATCATGCCTAAATATGAAGTTTGTTCATGTCTTTAAACAATGGACACAGTTTAAACTTAATATATAACGCGTTTCTTATTTTTTTCGTCTAAGACCTATATGATGCGCGATATCCCAAAACTGGCCAGACTCAAGCCGCAAAACCAAGGTTTCTGCGGGTATAGGAAAATTGAAATTTCTTTGAAAATAATTGCCTAACTGTCCTAACTTTGGCTTTTTTGCTTTCAATATAGATAACACTTTGAAAACAATGGCAAGAAACTCCTCCTCAGAGGCAAAAATTTTGTCTTATATAAAGCACTTCCGGGTCAAATTATGAAAGGTCACTTTTGTATCGTCTGCAGTAATGGATACCTTCTGGGATACAGTACGAGACAGACTACACTCACAATGCCTAGCAAATGTAGAAACTGGTTGCCTGGAGTGGACAGGGGGCTCATGTGGGCATTCAGCTATTAGGTACGGCAGAATGCGTGTTAAATTTCCACATGAGCCCCAATCAAAGATGTTTTATGTGTACAGGTTGGCTAAAATGCTTCAGTTGAGGGCCATATTGGGTTCGGACCAATCCATTAGCCACCTGTGCAATAACTCTTTATGCTGTTTTTCTGGACATTTGAGTGTTGAGCCGTTGTTGATTAATTGTCAGAGAAAGACATGCCACTCTCAGGGTAGATGTTTGGGAGGTCATTTTAACCATGAAAATATCTACCCTGACTGTGTCATACTGACCTAGATGAAAGGTAAACAAATATGAAGTGTTCTTATGTATAGCACTATCTTTTGACCTATTGATAAATAAATATGACCAAACATGGTTATTAAACAGTCATATACTACAAATATAGCTTTAAAATGTGGAAAATGTGGGGTTGGTTGGTAATTGTTTAAGTATGAGCATACATGACATTGAATCTTTGTTCAATATTTTCACACACACAATAATACACAGTGAAATAATACAGTCAATCAATCAATGCATTATTTATACATAGCTATGGTCACTGAGATGGGCTAAGCCCTGAGTATTCAACTTTGGGTCAGTCATTCCCTTCCTGTAGTGCACCTTTTCGTGTAAATTATATTTTCGCAAACGTCCCGCATACCTACATGTTTTATGTTTAGATCTGTATTGTTTACTTTTGGACAAGTTAATAGATCTTTGTGTACTAACCAGCTGCTTCACTACAGAAGAACCCCTGGTTATATTTGCATGAAGGTTACTGCATTTTGTGAGGACAGAATTAGCAAAGCCTTTGTTCAACTTATGAATTTGGCCATGAATGCGACCCCGAAAATTACGCGCGAATGTGGTCGCTTTGGGGACCACCGCTTGATAGGACCTGTTTACGGCCTCACATTTTTGGGTCGATGTTAAAAACCTAGTTTTCCCCAAGTTCTCAGTACCTAAGAATAAATTAATGCACCTTGTCAGTATTTCTTCATCAAGTTTCGATATTCTAAGTCTCACGTTTTGTGGCAGGAAGTATTTTACTTGAGACTTATGACCGGTACAAACGAAACTTTGCTTAGCACATGTAGAACCGCAGTAACCTTTAAAACATAAGACTATTGTTTCAATGATTTTTGGCATTTTTAATGTTATTTTACACATATCACCATTGTAATATCTATGTGCAGATATCAGCTCACCCAAACACCTTGCTTTTACTGAGAGTGCAAACCTATTTTTCAAGTTTGACTTGTTACATGGAAACATTGTCTTAGTGAATGGGGCTTTATAAACCTGTCTCTTCATAGAATTAGCAAGATGTCTCAAGTCTTTTAAGCTAATAACAGTGTTCTCCTGACATTTATTTACACCTTTATGACCTTTACTGTCACCGTCACCAGTAAAATGCGTTATTTTTAAATCTTGAGATATTTGGCGCGCAGCCTTTTCATTCCATTGGTCTTCCTGCCCAATCGGTGTTTCGCCCGTTATGTTTGCCGAGCAATAGCCTGCATGATTAGGGCAGGACACTTTTTCCCCTTTGTTTCGCAACCGTGATGCCCTTACACATAATTTACTTGCTATGTGAACCCCAATTATTTTCTTTTCAAGAGTATTGTTCTCGCATAGAGTGGTTGTAGCCATAGTACCGGCTTGAAACGGTGTCGATTCGCTATTGAAAAGAGGGTTATTGTAACATGTATCTCCCTCTATCCTCACTGACTTAGGGTCTTTCTGACCAATAGTTTTATTATCAGCCTTTAGAGTTTGCCTTATGTCCTTAATACTCTCATTATTTAATTTGATAAATGCCTCTGCCACAGAATTTGCAGTTTTTTGCATACCCGATATAGTTGGTGCAATTATGTTAGTGCAGTTTAGTATGCGTGTTGCACAATGGTTACTGATTGGTGTTGAGAATAGACCTATTTGAAAGCCAACATTGGCTTTTGCTGTTTGTCTACCTCTTCTCTTATGGATCCTTTCAACCTGTTCATATAAATTATAGTATATACCAATATATGTACATTTTTCACATTTAAGCCGTTCGCGCCAGACTAGACCCCACTTTTGGGAACTGGCACTGTCAAAAACCAGAATACCATTACAATTTATGTTCAACTGTGCATGTATCTTTATTTCAGAGTTAAACATCAGTTGCACCTTAGCTGGACAGTACAGTTTATTTGTGTATGAGTTGGGGTGATATGTATTGTTGCGGGCAACACCAAACTCATCGATAATACCAGCCACTTTCCCAGATGGCCGCAAGGGACGTACATTTGTTTCCGAACCATCAACATCAAGAAAGGTGAATATACCCAAATGTCTATTTACACGTGCCTCAAAGGCATCTTGAGTACATCTCACATACTTTGTTTGTACCTTTTCTACACTAAAACCATGTTTTTGTCCCCTATTTACACCTGGCACACCTTTTTGAAAGCCAATTGACTTGCAGTGCCTTTTACGGGCCATCTTTAACTTAATTTCCCCGTCAATTACAATACAAAAGCAATAGAACACAACTAATATAATAAAAATGTGTTAGGAAGTTATTTTATTGGAACCTACTTCCTAATACAGCCCTCTTCAACCCCAGCTAGTCCCTTACTAATGGGTTAATATTTATGACATATACATGCCACAAATGTGCTAAATTTCACACATCAATGCAGTCACCAGTAAAGGTGTCAAATAACCTTAATAATGCACCTGGCTGGCCAGTATTGGTATTAAATTGTTTGAAATATATAAATGCTTGTTTCTTAATAAAATGTTTGTAGAAAAACATCAAAAAGCATTTAGAACAGGATTTTGCTGGAAAAAAATCCTAGCAAATTTTACATTTTTCTCCCTAAAAATGGATGTTTTCAAGCTATTTAGACTTCTCTGTTAGTGTTGCATGGCCCAAATCATGCCTAAATATGAAGTTTGTTCATGTCTTTAAACAATGTACACAGTTTAAACTTAATATATAACGCGTTTCTTATTTTTTTCGTCTAAGACCTATATGATGCGCGATATCCCAAAACTGGCCAGACTCAAGCCGCAAAACCAAGGTTTCTGCGGGTATAGGAAAATTGAAATTTCTTTGAAAATAATTGCCTAACTGTCCTAACTTTGGCTTTTTTGCTTTCAATATAGATAACACTTTGAAAACAATGGCAAGAAACTCCTCCTCAGAGGCAAAAATTTTGTCTTATATAAAGCACTTCCGGGTCAAATTATGAAAGGTCACTTTTGTATCGTCTGCAGTAATGGATACCTTCTGGGATACAGTACGAGACAGACTACACTCACAATGCCTAGCAAATGTAGAAACTGGTTGCCTGGAGTGGACAGGGGGCTCATGTGGGCATTCAGCTATTAGGTACGGCAGAATGCGTGTTAAATTTCCACATGAGCCCCAATCAAAGATGTTTTATGTGCACAGGTTGGCTAAAATGCTTCAGTTGAGGGCCATATTGGGTTCGGACCAATCCATTAGCCACCTGTGCAATAACTCTTTATGCTGTTTTTCTGGACATTTGAGTGTTGAGCCGTTGTTGATTAATTGTCAGAGAAAGACATGCCACTCTCAGGGTAGATGTTTGGGAGGTCATTTTAACCATGAAAATATCTACCCTGACTGTGTCATACTGACCTAGATGAAAGGTAAACAAATATGAAGTGTTCTTATGTATAGCACTATCTTTTGACCTATTGATAAATAAATATGACCAAACATGGTTATTAAACAGTCATATACTACAAATATAGCTTTAAAATGTGGAAAATGTGGGGTTGGTTGGTAATTGTTTAAGTATGAGCATACATGACATTGAATCTTTGTTCAATATTTTCACACACACAATAATACACAGTGAAATAATACAGTCAATCAATCAATGCATTATTTATACATAGCTATGGTCACTGAGATGGGCTAAGCCCTGAGTATTCAACTTTGGGTCAGTCATTCCCTTCCTGTAGTGCACCTTTTCGTGTAAATTATATTTTCGCAAACGTCCCGCATACCTACATGTTTTATGTTTAGATCTGTATTGTTTACTTTTGGACAAGTTAATAGATCTTTGTGTACTAACCAGCTGCTTCACTACAGAAGAACCCCTGGTTATATTTGCATGAAGGTTACTGCATTTTGTGAGGACAGAATTAGCAAAGCCTTTGTTCAACTTATGAATTTGGCCATGAATGCGACCCCGAAAATTACGCGCGAATGTGGTCGCTTTGGGGACCACCGCTTGATAGAACCTGTTTACGGCCTCACATTTTTGGGTCGATGTTAAAAACCTAGTTTTCCCCAAGTTCTCAGTACCTAAGAATAAATTAATGCACCTTGTCAGTATTTCTTCATCAAGTTTCGATATTCTAAGTCTCACGTTTTGTGGCAGGAAGTATTTTACTTGAGACTTATGACCGGTACAAACGAAACTTTGCTTAGCACATGTAGAACCGCAGTAACCTTTAAAACATAAGACTATTGTTTCAATGATTTTTGGCATTTTTAATGTTATTTTACACATATCACCATTGTAATATCTATGTGCAGATATCAGCTCACCCAAACACCTTGCTTTTACTGAGAGTGCAAACCTATTTTTCAAGTTTGACTTGTTACATGGAAACATTGTCTTAGTGAATGGGGCTTTATAAACCTGTCTCTTCATAGAATTAGCAAGATGTCTCAAGTCTTTTAAGCTAATAACAGTGTTCTCCTGACATTTATTTACACCTTTATGACCTTTACTGTCACCGTCACCAGTAAAATGCGTTATTTTTAAATCTTGAGATATTTGGCGCGCAGCCTTTTCATTCCATTGGTCTTCCTGCCCAATCGGTGTTTCGCCCGTTATGTTTGCCGAGCAATAGCCTGCATGATTAGGGCAGGACACTTTTTCCCCTTTGTTTCGCAACCGTGATGCCCTTACACATAATTTACTTGCTATGTGAACCCCAATTATTTTCTTTTCAAGAGTATTGTTCTCGCATAGAGTGGTTGTAGCCATAGTACCGGCTTGAAACGGTGTCGATTCGCTATTGAAAAGAGGGTTATTGTAACATGTATCTCCCTCTATCCTCACTGACTTAGGGTCTTTCTGACCAATAGTTTTATTATCAGCCTTTAGAGTTTGCCTTATGTCCTTAATACTCTCATTATTTAATTTGATAAATGCCTCTGCCACAGAATTTGCAGTTTTTTGCATACCCGATATAGTTGGTGCAATTATGTTAGTGCAGTTTAGTATGCGTGTTGCACAATGGTTACTGATTGGTGTTGAGAATAGACCTATTTGAAAGCCAACATTGGCTTTTGCTGTTTGTCTACCTCTTCTCTTATGGATCCTTTCAACCTGTTCATATAAATTATAGTATATACCAATATATGTACATTTTTCACATTTAAGCCGTTCGCGCCAGACTAGACCCCACTTTTGGGAACTGGCACTGTCAAAAACCAGAATACCATTACAATTTATGTTCAACTGTGCATGTATCTTTATTTCAGAGTTAAACATCAGTTGCACCTTAGCTGGACAGTACAGTTTATTTGTGTATGAGTTGGGGTGATATGTATTGTTGCGGGCAACACCAAACTCATCGATAATACCAGCCACTTTCCCAGATGGCCGCAAGGGACGTACATTTGTTTCCGAACCATCAACATCAAGAAAGGTGAATATACCCAAATGTCTATTTACACGTGCCTCAAAGGCATCTTGAGTACATCTCACATACTTTGTTTGTACCTTTTCTACACTAAAACCATGTTTTTGTCCCCTATTTACACCTGGCACACCTTTTTGAAAGCCAATTGACTTGCAGTGCCTTTTACGGGCCATCTTTAACTTAATTTCCCCGTCAATTACAATACAAAAGCAATAGAACACAACTAATATAATAAAAATGTGTTAGGAAGTTATTTTATTGGAACCTACTTCCTAATACAGCCCTCTTCAACCCCAGCTAGTCCCTTACTAATGGGTTAATATTTATGACATATACATGCCACAAATGTGCTAAATTTCACACATCAATGCAGTCACCAGTAAAGGTGTCAAATAACCTTAATAATGCACCTGGCTGGCCAGTATTGGTATTAAATTGTTTGAAATATATAAATGCTTGTTTCTTAATAAAATGTTTGTAGAAAAACATCAAAAAGCATTTAGAACAGGATTTTGCTGGAAAAAAATCCTAGCAAATTTTACATTTTTCTCCCTAAAAATGGATGTTTTCAAGCTATTTAGACTTCTCTGTTAGTGTTGCATGGCCCAAATCATGCCTAAATATGAAGTTTGTTCATGTCTTTAAACAATGGACACAGTTTAAACTTAATATATAACGCGTTTCTTATTTTTTTCGTCTAAGACCTATATGATGCGCGATATCCCAAAACTGGCCAGACTCAAGCCGCAAAACCAAGGTTTCTGCGGGTATAGGAAAATTGAAATTTCTTTGAAAATAATTGCCTAACTGTCCTAACTTTGGCTTTTTTGCTTTCAATATAGATAACACTTTGAAAACAATGGCAAGAAACTCCTCCTCAGAGGCAAAAATTTTGTCTTATAAAGCACTTCCGGGTCAAATTATGAAAGGTCACTTTTGTATCGTCTGCAGTAATGGATACCTTCTGGGATACAGTACGAGACAGACTACACTCACAATGCCTAGCAAATGTAGAAACTGGTTGCCTGGAGTGGACAGGGGGCTCATGTGGGCATTCAGCTATTAGGTACGGCAGAATGCGTGTTAAATTTCCACATGAGCCCCAATCAAAGATGTTTTATGTGCACAGGTTGGCTAAAATGCTTCAGTTGAGGGCCATATTGGGTTCGGACCAATCCATTAGCCACCTGTGCAATAACTCTTTATGCTGTTTTTCTGGACATTTGAGTGTTGAGCCGTTGTTGATTAATTGTCAGAGAAAGACATGCCACTCTCAGGGTAGATGTTTGGGAGGTCATTTTAACCATGAAAATATCTACCCTGACTGTGTCATACTGACCTAGATGAAAGGTAAACAAATATGAAGTGTTCTTATGTATAGCACTATCTTTTGACCTATTGATAAATAAATATGACCAAACATGGTTATTAAACAGTCATATACTACAAATATAGCTTTAAAATGTGGAAAATGTGGGGTTGGTTGGTAATTGTTTAAGTATGAGCATACATGACATTGAATCTTTGTTCAATATTTTCACACACACAATAATACACAGTGAAATAATACAGTCAATCAATCAATGCATTATTTATACATAGCTATGGTCACTGAGATGGGCTAAGCCCTGAGTATTCAACTTTGGGTCAGTCATTCCCTTCCTGTAGTGCACCTTTTCGTGTAAATTATATTTTCGCAAACGTCCCGCATACCTACATGTTTTATGTTTAGATCTGTATTGTTTACTTTTGGACAAGTTAATAGATCTTTGTGTACTAACCAGCTGCTTCACTACAGAAGAACCCCTGGTTATATTTGCATGAAGGTTACTGCATTTTGTGAGGACAGAATTAGCAAAGCCTTTGTTCAACTTATGAATTTGGCCATGAATGCGACCCCGAAAATTACGCGCGAATGTGGTCGCTTTGGGGACCACCGCTTGATAGGACCTGTTTACGGCCTCACATTTTTGGGTCGATGTTAAAAACCTAGTTTTCCCCAAGTTCTCAGTACCTAAGAATAAATTAATGCACCTTGTCAGTATTTCTTCATCAAGTTTCGATATTCTAAGTCTCACGTTTTGTGGCAGGAAGTATTTTACTTGAGACTTATGACCGGTACAAACGAAACTTTGCTTAGCACATGTAGAACCGCAGTAACCTTTAAAACATAAGACTATTGTTTCAATGATTTTTGGCATTTTTAATGTTATTTTACACATATCACCATTGTAATATCTATGTGCAGATATCAGCTCACCCAAACACCTTGCTTTTACTGAGAGTGCAAACCTATTTTTCAAGTTTGACTTGTTACATGGAAACATTGTCTTAGTGAATGGGGCTTTATAAACCTGTCTCTTCATAGAATTAGCAAGATGTCTCAAGTCTTTTAAGCTAATAACAGTGTTCTCCTGACATTTATTTACACCTTTATGACCTTTACTGTCACCGTCACCAGTAAAATGCGTTATTTTTAAATCTTGAGATATTTGGCGCGCAGCCTTTTCATTCCATTGGTCTTCCTGCCCAATCGGTGTTTCGCCCGTTATGTTTGCCGAGCAATAGCCTGCATGATTAGGGCAGGACACTTTTTCCCCTTTGTTTCGCAACCGTGATGCCCTTACACATAATTTACTTGCTATGTGAACCCCAATTATTTTCTTTTCAAGAGTATTGTTCTCGCATAGAGTGGTTGTAGCCATAGTACCGGCTTGAAACGGTGTCGATTCGCTATTGAAAAGAGGGTTATTGTAACATGTATCTCCCTCTATCCTCACTGACTTAGGGTCTTTCTGACCAATAGTTTTATTATCAGCCTTTAGAGTTTGCCTTATGTCCTTAATACTCTCATTATTTAATTTGATAAATGCCTCTGCCACAGAATTTGCAGTTTTTTGCATACCCGATATAGTTGGTGCAATTATGTTAGTGCAGTTTAGTATGCGTGTTGCACAATGGTTACTGATTGGTGTTGAGAATAGACCTATTTGAAAGCCAACATTGGCTTTTACTGTTTGTCTACCTCTTCTCTTATGGATCCTTTCAACCTGTTCATATAAATTATAGTATATACCAATATATGTACATTTTTCACATTTAAGCCGTTCGCGCCAGACTAGACCCCACTTTTGGGAACTGGCACTGTCAAAAACCAGAATACCATTACAATTTATGTTCAACTGTGCATGTATCTTTATTTCAGAGTTAAACATCAGTTGCACCTTAGCTGGACAGTACAGTTTATTTGTGTATGAGTTGGGGTGATATGTATTGTTGCGGGCAACACCAAACTCATCGATAATACCAGCCACTTTCCCAGATGGCCGCAAGGGACGTACATTTGTTTCCGAACCATCAACATCAAGAAAGGTGAATATACCCAAATGTCTATTTACACGTGCCTCAAAGGCATCTTGAGTACATCTCACATACTTTGTTTGTACCTTTTCTACACTAAAACCATGTTTTTGTCCCCTATTTACACCTGGCACACCTTTTTGAAAGCCAATTGACTTGCAGTGCCTTTTACGGGCCATCTTTAACTTAATTTCCCCGTCAATTACAATACAAAAGCAATAGAACACAACTAATATAATAAAAATGTGTTAGGAAGTTATTTTATTGGAACCTACTTCCTAATACAGCCCTCTTCAACCCCAGCTAGTCCCTTACTAATGGGTTAATATTTATGACATATACATGCCACAAATGTGCTAAATTTCACACATCAATGCAGTCACCAGTAAAGGTGTCAAATAACCTTAATAATGCACCTGGCTGGCCAGTATTGGTATTAAATTGTTTGAAATATATAAATGCTTGTTTCTTAATAAAATGTTTGTAGAAAAACATCAAAAAGCATTTAGAACAGGATTTTGCTGGAAAAAAATCCTAGCAAATTTTACATTTTTCTCCCTAAAAATGGATGTTTTCAAGCTATTTAGACTTCTCTGTTAGTGTTGCATGGCCCAAATCATGCCTAAATATGAAGTTTGTTCATGTCTTTAAACAATGGACACAGTTTAAACTTAATATATAACGCGTTTCTTATTTTTTTCGTCTAAGACCTATATGATGCGCGATATCCCAAAACTGGCCAGACTCAAGCCGCAAAACCAAGGTTTCTGCGGGTATAGGAAAATTGAAATTTCTTTGAAAATAATTGCCTAACTGTCCTAACTTTGGCTTTTTTGCTTTCAATATAGATAACACTTTGAAAACAATGGCAAGAAACTCCTCCTCAGAGGCAAAAATTTTGTCTTATAAAGCACTTCCGGGTCAAATTATGAAAGGTCACTTTTGTATCGTCTGCAGTAATGGATACCTTCTGGGATACAGTACGAGACAGACTACACTCACAATGCCTAGCAAATGTAGAAACTGGTTGCCTGGAGTGGACAGGGGGCTCATGTGGGCATTCAGCTATTAGGTACGGCAGAATGCGTGTTAAATTTCCACATGAGCCCCAATCAAAGATGTTTTATGTGTACAGGTTGGCTAAAATGCTTCAGTTGAGGGCCATATTGGGTTCGGACCAATCCATTAGCCACCTGTGCAATAACTCTTTATGCTGTTTTTCTGGACATTTGAGTGTTGAGCCGTTGTTGATTAATTGTCAGAGAAAGACATGCCACTCTCAGGGTAGATGTTTGGGAGGTCATTTTAACCATGAAAATATCTACCCTGACTGTGTCATACTGACCTAGATGAAAGGTAAACAAATATGAAGTGTTCTTATGTATAGCACTATCTTTTGACCTATTGATAAATAAATATGACCAAACATGGTTATTAAACAGTCATATACTACAAATATAGCTTTAAAATGTGGAAAATGTGGGGTTGGTTGGTAATTGTTTAAGTATGAGCATACATGACATTGAATCTTTGTTCAATATTTTCACACACACAATAATACACAGTGAAATAATACAGTCAATCAATCAATGCATTATTTATACATAGCTATGGTCACTGAGATGGGCTAAGCCCTGAGTATTCAACTTTGGGTCAGTCATTCCCTTCCTGTAGTGCACCTTTTCGTGTAAATTATATTTTCGCAAACGTCCCGCATACCTACATGTTTTATGTTTAGATCTGTATTGTTTACTTTTGGACAAGTTAATAGATCTTTGTGTACTAACCAGCTGCTTCACTACAGAAGAACCCCTGGTTATATTTGCATGAAGGTTACTGCATTTTGTGAGGACAGAATTAGCAAAGCCTTTGTTCAACTTATGAATTTGGCCATGAATGCGACCCCGAAAATTACGCGCGAATGTGGTCGCTTTGGGGACCACCGCTTGATAGGACCTGTTTACGGCCTCACATTTTTGGGTCGATGTTAAAAACCTAGTTTTCCCCAAGTTCTCAGTACCTAAGAATAAATTAATGCACCTTGTCAGTATTTCTTCATCAAGTTTCGATATTCTAAGTCTTACGTTTTGTGGCAGGAAGTATTTTACTTGAGACTTATGACCGGTACAAACGAAACTTTGCTTAGCACATGTAGAACCGCAGTAACCTTTAAAACATAAGACTATTGTTTCAATGATTTTTGGCATTTTTAATGTTATTTTACACATATCACCATTGTAATATCTATGTGCAGATATCAGCTCACCCAAACACCTTGCTTTTACTGAGAGTGCAAACCTATTTTTCAAGTTTGACTTGTTACATGGAAACATTGTCTTAGTGAATGGGGCTTTATAAACCTGTCTCTTCATAGAATTAGCAAGATGTCTCAAGTCTTTTAAGCTAATAACAGTGTTCTCCTGACATTTATTTACACCTTTATGACCTTTACTGTCACCGTCACCAGTAAAATGCGTTATTTTTAAATCTTGAGATATTTGGCGCGCAGCCTTTTCATTCCATTGGTCTTCCTGCCCAATCGGTGTTTCGCCCGTTATGTTTGCCGAGCAATAGCCTGCATGATTAGGGCAGGACACTTTTTCCCCTTTGTTTCGCAACCGTGATGCCCTTACACATAATTTACTTGCTATGTGAACCCCAATTATTTTCTTTTCAAGAGTATTGTTCTCGCATAGAGTGGTTGTAGCCATAGTACCGGCTTGAAACGGTGTCGATTCGCTATTGAAAAGAGGGTTATTGTAATATGTATCTCCCTCTATCCTCACTGACTTAGGGTCTTTCTGACCAATAGTTTTATTATCAGCCTTTAGAGTTTGCCTTATGTCCTTAATACTCTCATTATTTAATTTGATAAATGCCTCTGCCACAGAATTTGCAGTTTTTTGCATACCCGATATAGTTGGTGCAATTATGTTAGTGCAGTTTAGTATGCGTGTTGCACAATGGTTACTGATTGGTGTTGAGAATAGACCTATTTGAAAGCCAACATTGGCTTTTGCTGTTTGTCTACCTCTTCTCTTATGGATCCTTTCAACCTCTTCATATAAATTATAGTATATACCAATATATGTACATTTTTCACATTTAAGCCGTTCGCGCCAGACTAGACCCCACTTTTGGGAACTGGCACTGTCAAAAACCAGAATACCATTACAATTTATGTTCAACTGTGCATGTATCTTTATTTCAGAGTTAAACATCAGTTGCACCTTAGCTGGACAGTACAGTTTATTTGTGTATGAGTTGGGGTGATATGTATTGTTGCGGGCAACACCAAACTCATCGATAATACCAGCCACTTTCCCAGATGGCCGCAAGGGACGTACATTTGTTTCCGAACCATCAACATCAAGAAAGGTGAATATACCCAAATGTCTATTTACACGTGCCTCAAAGGCATCTTGAGTACATCTCACATACTTTGTTTGTACCTTTTCTACACTAAAACCATGTTTTTGTCCCCTATTTACACCTGGCACACCTTTTTGAAAGCCAATTGACTTGCAGTGCCTTTTACGGGCCATCTTTAACTTAATTTCCCCGTCAATTACAATACAAAAGCAATAGAACACAACTAATATAATAAAAATGTGTTAGGAAGTTATTTTATTGGAACCTACTTCCTAATACAGCCCTCTTCAACCCCAGCTAGTCCCTTACTAATGGGTTAATATTTATGACATATACATGCCACAAATGTGCTAAATTTCACACATCAATGCAGTCACCAGTAAAGGTGTCAAATAACCTTAATAATGCACCTGGCTGGCCAGTATTGGTATTAAATTGTTTGAAATATATAAATGCTTGTTTCTTAATAAAATGTTTGTAGAAAAACATCAAAAAGCATTTAGAACAGGATTTTGCTGGAAAAAAATCCTAGCAAATTTTACATTTTTCTCCCTAAAAATGGATGTTTTCAAGCTATTTAGACTTCTCTGTTAGTGTTGCATGGCCCAAATCATGCCTAAATATGAAGTTTGTTCATGTCTTTAAACAATGGACACAGTTTAAACTTAATATATAACGCGTTTCTTATTTTTTTCGTCTAAGACCTATATGATGCGCGATATCCCAAAACTGGCCAGACTCAAGCCGCAAAACCAAGGTTTCTGCGGGTATAGGAAAATTGAAATTTCTTTGAAAATAATTGCCTAACTGTCCTAACTTTGGCTTTTTTGCTTTCAATATAGATAACACTTTGAAAACAATGGCAAGAAACTCCTCCTCAGAGGCAAAAATTTTGTCTTATAAAGCACTTCCGGGTCAAATTATGAAAGGTCACTTTTGTATCGTCTGCAGTAATGGATACCTTCTGGGATACAGTACGAGACAGACTACACTCACAATGCCTAGCAAATGTAGAAACTGGTTGCCTGGAGTGGACAGGGGGCTCATGTGGGCATTCAGCTATTAGGTACGGCAGAATGCGTGTTAAATTTCCACATGAGCCCCAATCAAAGATGTTTTATGTGCACAGGTTGGCTAAAATGCTTCAGTTGAGGGCCATATTGGGTTCGGACCAATCCATTAGCCACCTGTGCAATAACTCTTTATGCTGTTTTTCTGGACATTTGAGTGTTGAGCCGTTGTTGATTAATTGTCAGAGAAAGACATGCCACTCTCAGGGTAGATGTTTGGGAGGTCATTTTAACCATGAAAATATCTACCCTGACTGTGTCATACTGACCTAGATGAAAGGTAAACAAATATGAAGTGTTCTTATGTATAGCACTATCTTTTGACCTATTGATAAATAAATATGACCAAACATGGTTATTAAACAGTCATATACTACAAATATAGCTTTAAAATGTGGAAAATGTGGGGTTGGTTGGTAATTGTTTAAGTATGAGCATACATGACATTGAATCTTTGTTCAATATTTTCACACACACAATAATACACAGTGAAATAATACAGTCAATCAATCAATGCATTATTTATACATAGCTATGGTCACTGAGATGGGCTAAGCCCTGAGTATTCAACTTTGGGTCAGTCATTCCCTTCCTGTAGTGCACCTTTTCGTGTAAATTATATTTTCGCAAACGTCCCGCATACCTACATGTTTTATGTTTAGATCTGTATTGTTTACTTTTGGACAAGTTAATAGATCTTTGTGTACTAACCAGCTGCTTCACTACAGAAGAACCCCTGGTTATATTTGCATGAAGGTTACTGCATTTTGTGAGGACAGAATTAGCAAAGCCTTTGTTCAACTTATGAATTTGGCCATGAATGCGACCCCGAAAATTACGCGCGAATGTGGTCGCTTTGGGGACCACCGCTTGATAGGACCTGTTTACGGCCTCACATTTTTGGGTCGATGTTAAAAACCTAGTTTTCCCCAAGTTCTCAGTACCTAAGAATAAATTAATGCACCTTGTCAGTATTTCTTCATCAAGTTTCGATATTCTAAGTCTTACGTTTTGTGGCAGGAAGTATTTTACTTGAGACTTATGACCGGTACAAACGAAACTTTGCTTAGCACATGTAGAACCGCAGTAACCTTTAAAACATAAGACTATTGTTTCAATGATTTTTGGCATTTTTAATGTTATTTTACACATATCACCATTGTAATATCTATGTGCAGATATCAGCTCACCCAAACACCTTGCTTTTACTGAGAGTGCAAACCTATTTTTCAAGTTTGACTTGTTACATGGAAACATTGTCTTAGTGAATGGGGCTTTATAAACCTGTCTCTTCATAGAATTAGCAAGATGTCTCAAGTCTTTTAAGCTAATAACAGTGTTCTCCTGACATTTATTTACACCTTTATGACCTTTACTGTCACCGTCACCAGTAAAATGCGTTATTTTTAAATCTTGAGATATTTGGCGCGCAGCCTTTTCATTCCATTGGTCTTCCTGCCCAATCGGTGTTTCGCCCGTTATGTTTGCCGAGCAATAGCCTGCATGATTAGGGCAGGACACTTTTTCCCCTTTGTTTCGCAACCGTGATGCCCTTACACATAATTTACTTGCTATGTGAACCCCAATTATTTTCTTTTCAAGAGTATTGTTCTCGCATAGAGTGGTTGTAGCCATAGTACCGGCTTGAAACGGTGTCGATTCGCTATTGAAAAGAGGGTTATTGTAATATGTATCTCCCTCTATCCTCACTGACTTAGGGTCTTTCTGACCAATAGTTTTATTATCAGCCTTTAGAGTTTGCCTTATGTCCTTAATACTCTCATTATTTAATTTGATAAATGCCTCTGCCACAGAATTTGCAGTTTTTTGCATACCCGATATAGTTGGTGCAATTATGTTAGTGCAGTTTAGTATGCGTGTTGCACAATGGTTACTGATTGGTGTTGAGAATAGACCTATTTGAAAGCCAACATTGGCTTTTGCTGTTTGTCTACCTCTTCTCTTATGGATCCTTTCAACCTCTTCATATAAATTATAGTATATACCAATATATGTACATTTTTCACATTTAAGCCGTTCGCGCCAGACTAGACCCCACTTTTGGGAACTGGCACTGTCAAAAACCAGAATACCATTACAATTTATGTTCAACTGTGCATGTATCTTTATTTCAGAGTTAAACATCAGTTGCACCTTAGCTGGACAGTACAGTTTATTTGTGTATGAGTTGGGGTGATATGTATTGTTGCGGGCAACACCAAACTCATCGATAATACCAGCCACTTTCCCAGATGGCCGCAAGGGACGTACATTTGTTTCCGAACCATCAACATCAAGAAAGGTGAATATACCCAAATGTCTATTTACACGTGCCTCAAAGGCATCTTGAGTACATCTCACATACTTTGTTTGTACCTTTTCTACACTAAAACCATGTTTTTGTCCCCTATTTACACCTGGCACACCTTTTTGAAAGCCAATTGACTTGCAGTGCCTTTTACGGGCCATCTTTAACTTAATTTCCCCGTCAATTACAATACAAAAGCAATAGAACACAACTAATATAATAAAAATGTGTTAGGAAGTTATTTTATTGGAACCTACTTCCTAATACAGCCCTCTTCAACCCCAGCTAGTCCCTTACTAATGGGTTAATATTTATGACATATACATGCCACAAATGTGCTAAATTTCACACATCAATGCAGTCACCAGTAAAGGTGTCAAATAACCTTAATAATGCACCTGGCTGGCCAGTATTGGTATTAAATTGTTTGAAATATATAAATGCTTGTTTCTTAATAAAATGTTTGTAGAAAAACATCAAAAAGCATTTAGAACAGGATTTTGCTGGAAAAAAATCCTAGCAAATTTTACATTTTTCTCCCTAAAAATGGATGTTTTCAAGCTATTTAGACTTCTCTGTTAGTGTTGCATGGCCCAAATCATGCCTAAATATGAAGTTTGTTCATGTCTTTAAACAATGGACACAGTTTAAACTTAATATATAACGCGTTTCTTATTTTTTTCGTCTAAGACCTATATGATGCGCGATATCCCAAAACTGGCCAGACTCAAGCCGCAAAACCAAGGTTTCTGCGGGTATAGGAAAATTGAAATTTCTTTGAAAATAATTGCCTAACTGTCCTAACTTTGGCTTTTTTGCTTTCAATATAGATAACACTTTGAAAACAATGGCAAGAAACTCCTCCTCAGAGGCAAAAATTTTGTCTTATAGGTCAAATTACGCTAAATACATCCGCGGGCCCCTTTGATCTACAGCCAAGTAGTGCGTAAACAAAACTTTGTTTGCCTAGAAATGGTTGTACATCTGGCCCAGACTGCATTGGATATGTGACAATGGGTGTAAATTCTTTGTAAATATGTGAAGGATGAACTGGAACTGTTTGATTTGATCATTTTAGGTATTTTGACCTTGTGTGAAAGTGAAAGTAGAGTATGGGTAAATCCATTTTATGCCTAGCTGGATTGTGGTAAAAAGGACGGTCCCTATCTTCACAGAGCGAGTTCTTTCTTGCATAATACATGACCCCACATTTTCTATGGATTATTTTAAAGGTAAGAAGTATCTCTTTTCAATGATATATGGTGTTCCACCTGGGAAATGCTTAGAAAGTGTGACAAACGAGGGTTGAAGCTGGTTGATTTACATGTAAACAAAGAAGGAATTTATTTGGTGTATTGTGACCTGTATGCAATTATTTGGGCGATAGAAAAACAAGCACGTAGCATATTCGGATAACGTTTAGCGTAGTCCCACACTGGATTAGCAGAGAACTGTTACTGTAGTTTTCTGTCAAACTGTCCCGAAGACGTTCTAACAGTCCATTCTTCTATATAGTAGTTAAGAACCTTTGTATTAATACAATGTTTCCAAATATATCTACTAGGAAAATCGCGAAATCGGAAGACCCATTCTTAAACAAACTAAGACGTAATAAAAACAAACGTTTGGCTGTGCAGTCCCTTTCTAATCGACACACTATGCAGAAAGCTATTAGTTAGAACCTGTGTATGAAGAGATTCAACTGAAGAAGAATATGCTGTGATGTTTGTCAACGTATTATTTCTTGAAAAACATCAGGGCTCATTTTCATGCATGATTTGCTTTACGGGTCTGTTCACCAGTTCGTGTGTATGTGATAATTCCCTACGTGAGTGCGCCTCGAAATATTTTTTCCAATGCAGAATGTCATCAACTAGAACCTGTATATATGTCGAAGTCAAAAATCAGGACCGATTTTCATATAATATATTCAGTTATCTTCCGTTCACCAGTATGAGTGTAGATATGATAAGTTCATGCGTGGACTAGCCCCAGAATACATTTACCTCTTACAGAAAGCCATCTGAACTAAAACCTAGGTACATGTATTTATCTTTTCAACTGAACAAAGAATATGCTGTGATGTTTGTCAACATTTATTTTGGTGCGTTTTATACGTTGCAAACATCAGGGCTCATTGTATGTTATCAAATGACAACCAATTGACGAACTTGATCAAGCTCTTTTGAATACGTTCAGATTCAGTTTCTAAAAAACAGAAATAAAGTTTTTAGAAAAATATTGTTTTCGTCAATTCGTCAACAAAATTGACGTGTTGACGAATTGACGAACTTGATGTAGCTCTTCTGAATGAGTGATGGCCAGGAGAATTGAAACAGGGTCTAATTTGCATGCAATACGTTCAGATTCAGTATCTGAAATACAGAAATAAAGTTTTTAGAAAAATGTTTTGTTCGTTAATTCGTCAACAAAATTGACGTGTTGACGAATTGACGAACTTGACGTAGCCCTTCTGAATGACTGATGGCCATGAAAGTTAAAAAAGGGCTTAATTTGCATTCAATACGTCCAGATACATTATCTAAAAGACAGAAATAAAGTTTTTAGAAAAATAGTGTTTTCGTTAATTTCGTCAACTTTATTGACAAGTTGACGAAATGACGAACTTGAAGAAGCTCTTCTGATTGACTGATCGCCATGAAACACGAAATACGGCCTAATTTGCATTTAATACGTCCAGATACATTATCTAAAGGAAAGAAATCAAGTTTTAGAAAACCTTTTATAAAAGGGGGTCCCCGCCTCCCGGAATACAGTAACTTCGTACCCTAGTTATTTTGTACCCTCTATATTTCGGTAATTTCGTACCCTAATTAATTTGTACCCTCTATATTTCGGTAATAAATAAACAAAAGCATACACCTGCATATTGCACCTGAATCCCTCTCGTCCTTTGTCAATGTCCTTGTTTGATGATCGACAGTTACTGAGACAAAAAATTAAGGGGGGGGGGGGGGGAAAGGAGATAGTAACTTCGTACCCTTTTCGTAACATTTTCAAGATTTGTAGGTATTAATAATATAGAGGGTACAAAATAACTAGGGTACGAAATTACCGAAATATAGAGGGTACAAATTAACTAGCGTACGAAATTACCGAAATATAGAGGGTACAAAATAACTAGGGTACGAAGTTACTGTATTCCGGGAGGCGGGGACCCCCTTTTGTACATAATAAATAAACAAAAGCATACACCTGCATATTGCACCTGAATCCCTCTCGTCCTTTGTCAATGTCCATGTTTGATGATCGACAGTTACTGAGACAAAAAATTAAGTGAAATCAGAACTATCTGATAATCAGAACAACAGATTTGATAATTTTGTATTAAAATCAGGAAGATTACGTTAATTACGGCCAGTGAAAATTTGTTCGGGCTTGTGACCAATCTGACTAAAGTACACGATCTGACCAAATGTAAGCAAAGATTTAAAACAATAAAGATATAGATAAAGTAGGAGCTTCCCTCCTTTAGAGTAAAGGTTGCTATAAAAGCTTTATGAGCCATGCCTTAGTGACAGACTAAACCCGTCTATTGAACGGACTTTGCCTAGAAATGTTTGTATTGTACATTTCGCCGAGCTCAACAGTTTTCTGTCTGTATATTTCCTTGTTGCTTGTACAATCATTATGAAACCAGCGCGACAGTCGAACTGTTATCCCCGCAGCCCTGGGCAAACAGGAGGGCAGCTACTACTACTATTGATCATGTCTTTGGTATATCCGACCAGGGATCGAACCCTGGTCTCCCGTTCTCGAGGCGGAGGTCTAACGACTACATCCCTGAGATAGTCTCTCTAAAAATGACGTGATATTACTGAAATCTTGTTTAAATCCGCACACAATTATATTTCAGCAAAGCACACATTTATAAAACCACATTATATATGACCCAAATACGTATCAAATAATAGCCTATGGAAAACTTATGAGACATGTACAGGTAAGTTAACATTATCCTGACATACTCGACTGTAAATAACATTTGTGTATCATGTTGGGGTTTTCCCGCATGCAGCAAACTGCAGCAAGCAAACTGCAGCAGACGACTTTCTATAAATGAAAGCATAATTTTTGAACAGAGTTGAAAACATTGTGGTGCAGGGATAAATTGTTTATCGAGCGACGTCATCTATTGCAGATTCCCTAAAATGCGCCAACCTAGGACTAAGGGTTATAAATGCTTCCTGGTGTATGTTAAAACACTTAATTCATTTGATATAGCCAGCAGAATAGACAAAATTCAATTTGTTGGTTCATTTTCATTGAAGATTGCCACTCACCGAAGTAGAGATGGTATCGCATACCCCAATATCAGTGAAATGTTTACTGCAGGAGGTAAGTATATACATTTCACAAGGTTGTCCTCGTACAAGAACAATTCCTGGCCGTTGGACGTAAAATACTCGCGTCCTATACATATATTCACGAAAATATATACAGTAGGTGACTTTGAAAACATTTAGGGGAAATATGAGAAATCTTACCAAATGAAAGAAGTTTTAGAAAATACATATTAATGTTGTACAAAAATACGGAAAAGGTGGAATTGTTCATTTTGTAATATGCCTCAAATTGCTTATGCATGATGAAAAGGGTTAAGCAGATATACCTTTATACCTTTAACGGAATGCATAAATAGGAGTCCGCTCTATTAAGGTATAAATGTATGAATGTATTATAAACATTGATACAAGGAATTATTTTTAAATATTTTGATGACGTCGTTGTATTCACATATTCAAATTAAAAACCCTTTTCTACAAACTTCAAATTTACAGCGGACAGTGGAAAAAGAGAAAATCTCTAAAACTTTAAGTGAAAATTATTGAATTGAGTTCAAAACATTGAGGCAAAAGAAGGAAGAAGAAGTTGCTCAAGTTATTCAAATGTTATCTGCATGCCAGAAAGAAAAATATTTTGATTATGTCATTAATCAAACCATTAAATAATCAAACAATTAAATGAAAATGTGTCTTACTGCTTGTGCAAATTGTGAAACAAAGTAAACAATGTTGTAAAAAGAGATAATGATCAAAATTTATGTTTCAGTTTTCAGATATTGTCAAAGGTTACCTGTTATACATAGACCTAAAATCATCTACATCAAGAAAAGGATAAATTGGAAAGACAAATTTCCCAAATGAACTTATATAAATGCACCAGACACAATTAAACATGCTGTTGGAGGTTTAACCCTTTCCCACATATAGACACTTTCTGACGCCTCTGCAGCAGACGACTTTAGAAAACATTGTGACAAAAGTAGAAATTGCTCAAAACGAGCAATTTCTTCTTTTGCCACAATCTTGTCAACTTATGTCAGTAAGTAAACCTTCATATATAGATTGTCTATTGCATTTTTGATAAGTTGTGTTCTAAGTTGTCTGATGCAGATTTGTTTTATGTGGGAAAGGTTTAACAGAGATGGCCTTCATAAACTTTCACTACAACAGACTACCTTTAACGCCTTTACAGCAGACTTTTGAAAATACTGTGGGGAAGAAAGACATTTCTCAAATCAATTCCCACAATGTTTTCAATTTAATATCGAACTTTTGTTTCTTATTTTCATATATTGCATTCTAAAATCGAATCAGGTAAACAGCTCAACCTTTCCCACTTGCGGATGGTTTCAATGCATCTGAAGTAGACAGCTAGATGATCCCTTTCTCTCTTTGCCACAATAGTTTTAACTGTATTTAATAAATATACTTATCTTTAAAGAGATTAGTGTGCCTTAATGTTTTCAATGTTATCTACTGTGGATTTGATGTTTGTGGGAAAGGATTCAACAATTTGTACCCTGTTTTTTTCCAAATGATACAAGGTATTTATAGATACATGTCTTAGCAGATTGAAGAGCTTTTAGCAGTTTATTTTCACATTTTCAAGATAAAACTATACAATTTGAATTTATAATTCATAATATAAACCTAAAATATACATTCAGCCCACAATTCTATACCATTTTTAATTTAAAAATTTAATCTATGACTGTAATATTGCCTTATCGACTCTTCTAAAGTAAATATATGCATTACGAAATGAGCATGTCCACGGGAAAAAGTACACGTTGACTTTTGTGAATAGTCAAGATCCAGATCAGTCTGTGAATCCTTATATTCCGATCAAGATCATACGTGTTCAGATTGTTAGATGAGACGAAGCAGATGTCTAGGCTGATCTGAACTTACACTGCCTTAAAATGCCAGTTTGTATATTTTTCTCAAGGACAGACTTATTTCGTTTTTCTTTTTCTGCTTTAACAATAAATGTTTAGGATTGTTATCACTGAACAATGGTGTAACACTTTCTTATCCCTTTCCCACATAGAATAAATATGCAGATGACTTTGAATACATCTAGGCGACAAATGGAAAATCTCTATAAATTAAACTTTAACTATTAAGTAATGTTGAAAACATTATGGCAAAAGGGGAATTTGCTTATTAAGAACAATTTCTGTTTATGCCACAATGTTTTCTAAAGTGACTTAAGTCATCTGCTTTTTGTATGTCAGAGAGCGCGACTAAGTGGGAAGAGATAAAGGAATCTGAAGAAGAAAAAAATAATGGCAGTTATTCCGTCACCTTGAATGAACCTTTTCTGGTACATGTCATTTAAGTATTTCAGAACATTTGAAATAGTTTACTCTCTCACTTTTTCTTTCATTTGCACATACATGTAAAGTAAACTACACATGAAGGTAAAAGGAAAACGGCATCATGAGGAGAAGGGTGAAGTGATTTAACATTTTGAAGACAATTTAAAACTCAGAATATAATAACATTTATGTAACTGGCTAAAAATGAATAATTAAGCAATAGGTAATAACTGGATATGTTTAAATAATTAATTTTGGTAAAGCTTTAAGATTATCTATTTCACTGATATGCTGGAATATGACACCTTAACCATTTCCAACATACAGACCTCTGCAGCAGACATCCTTTGAACACATTGTGGCAAAAGGAGAAATTGCTCATAAAGAGTAATTTCTCCATTTGCCACAATGTTTGTTATCATGCTTCAATAACTAAACTCCCTTACAGAGATTTCTCCTAATTTTGCAAAGATATTCTCAAATATGTCTGTTGTTGATTTGCTGTACATGTATGTGGTAAAGGGTTAATAGCAGATGTCTTTAAAAAATGTGACGGGAAAAAATAAATTGGCTTGAATGAGAAATTTATTTTTAACCTTTTAATCAGATGTTTAAATCTACCATTCAAATCATTTCTGTCTTGCATTACTACGTAAATCTCATTAATTGTGTCATGCCCTGTAATATTCTTTAACACTTTCCAACTTGTATAGGCATTTTGACATATCTGCAGCAGACCAGTCTTGAAAATAAAGAAATTGCGGAGACCTTGAGAGCAAAGTTTAAAAATCAATTAAAATATTGTTCTTTCATTTATAGATATTTTTCATATTTTGACATGATGTTTTCGCCAATTGCAGAAGATTTTTTGTATGTGGGAAAAGGTTGCCTGTCATTACGAATACTAATCTTTAACCCTTTCCCACTTACAACAAGTTTTTAGCCAACATGTTTGAAAAGATCTAGGAAAAACATGGAAAATTTCTAAAAATTAAAAAAGTTGAAAACAGTGCGACAAAAGGAGAAATTGCTCATTATCAGCAAATTTTCCTTTTGCCAAAATGCTTTCAAAAGTTGTCTGCTGTAGATGCTTCAAACTGCATCTGAAACTTGAAAAGGGATACGCTAATCATATCTAAAATGTTATCATAACAATAAAACATTGAATATTCATGCATAATCAGAGCAGAGGCTCTTTTTGATCGGTGAACATTATAAAATAAATAAAATGATCTCAGATCTATTAGCAGACGACGCCAAATTGGCAACACAACATAAAACCATGTCTTTTGAGGTCGGTCTTGCAATTATGGGTAATTTATGATCAATGTGCATACTTTACCTGTACACAGTACAGTCAGCTGTGTGTATCCCTTTCCTACATTAACATATCTACAGCAGACAACTTTGATATCTACACAAATATATGTTAAATCTAAAATATTGAAAGTACAATTATTGAATGGTGTTGAAAACATTGTGGTAAAAGGAGAAATTGCTCATCATGAGCAGTTTATCCTTTTGCTACTTTGTTTTAATAAGGCTTCTGCTGCAGATGCATGAAGCAAGTGGGAAAAAGTTGTATCTGTTCTCCATATGCTTCATGAATGTTTGTAGGGCTAGATGGCAACCGGGATATATCCTGGTCAGACTGAATGGGGATGCAAGCTAATCTGGATCTTCATTGTTGGCAAAGTTCCAAATATCTGCTTCCCTGTGACGTGGCCTAAGTATTCTCATTCAGCATAGATCATTGAGCTAACTGGCAATATCATGTAATGAGATGTACAAGACGAATGTTTGACGCAAAGCGTCAAAGAGAAGCCGCAATTTTTCGTTGTTCATGTAGAAATAAGAAAAAAGAACATTTAAATCCACAAACAACTGTAGACGGTAATACGCTGACATATTTATCCCTTTGAAGACTGTTGGAGATACTTCAAATTACCTCCCTTTAAGCAATACAAGGACATTTACCTTGTGATTCGTATGATTAAGATTAATAAACATTGAAATTATATGAATGAAAACTATTATTTAAATTAGTAACAACATCAAAATCAAATTTAAGCCAAGATAAATGTGTACACACTTCATTAATTGTTTGTGGATACCCTAATGTATAGGTATGAATATAAAATTTATAATGTTATAAACAAATTTTTATTTAAACGTACTAAGTCTGTGAATCTCACAGAAACACCCATTTCAATATACCAACATGTTAAAGTAAATTAAAGAATGAACCGTTCTTGTTTTGTACTGAAACTAGAAACGTCCGTTTGTGTATAAGTATATTTCCAATATTTGCGATTTTATATTGCGACTAGCTAACCCGGCACGACGTAAACATTCCTCTACCAAATTGGTTGTTGTATGTGGGAAACGGTTAGCTGCTGAACATGTATTTAAATGTTTAGCTGTGTTAAATAGTTGTATTCCCTTTAAATTGTTTATTTAAATTGTCATACATGTGTATTATTAGACAAAGGTGTCAGACTAAATGGGAACTTAGTTAAATTGTGCGTATATACTAGAAATTACCTCCCTTTAAGTACTACCACGATTTGTTTCTTGTGATTCGTATGAATAAGTTTGATAAACATTTACATTGCAACTAGACGGCAACATTTATTGTGAAACAGATATTTCTGTGGTTTATATATGTTCATGTCTGCACTTCTTCATCTAGAATTACTGCGTAATATATGATAGCATGTAAGGAACGGAATGGCATTAATGCCGAGAGCCAAGGTAAACAACGCCAAACAACAACAACAAGAAACAGATTACATTTACTGCGTGCCTTCTCTTGTTCACTGTTCAAGATACAGTATGAATTTCGCTTAAATAAATGTTTAACTGTGTTAAATATTTATATTCCCTTTAAATTGTTTATTTAAATCGTCATACATGTGTATTATTAGGCAAAGGTGTCAGACCAAATGGGAACTTTTTCTTGTGATTCGTATGAATAAGTTTGATAAACATTAACATTTCAACTAGACGGCAACATTTATTGTGAAACAGATATTTTGTTGTTATTGTCTGCACTTCTTCATCTAGAATTACTGCGTAATATATTATAGCATGTAAGGAACGGAATGGCTTTAATGCCGAGCGCGAGGGTAAACAACGCCAAACAACAACAACAAGAAACAGATTACATTTACTGCGTACCTTTTTTTGTTCGTGGTTCCCGGTTTAACATACTATCGAACTAAAAAAAGCGTATGAGGCAGGTAACCAATTCAGTTTACTGTTTAGACAAGATACAGTATGAATTTCGCTTAAATAACAATGTACATACATTCAATTAATATACTGGCCTTTGTCTTTTGTTTTTAATTTGTAAAACTCACACATGTATATAGAGTGTAAAAGGGATGTTTTAAAGGTCAATACCTTAAATTAATGTAATTAGAAAGGACAAAGAGAAATCAAGATATATGGTCACGCTGGCAGGTCTAAATATTCTCCTTGACCGAAAATTAAAAGCATCCCTAAAGGAAGCCGCCTCCTGGCGGCTTCCAATAATGATTGGATGTATATAAATTATAATATTGCTGTTATATACTACATACAGTGATTTATAGGCCAGATATGGCTTGTTGTCAATAATTATAGTATTTGGAAGTGTTCCCTAACCCTTTCCCACATTCATTTGAATTACGATTTAAAAACATTGTGGCAAAAGAAGAAATTGCTCAGAATCAGCAACTTCTCCTTTTCCAACCAAGTTTTTCAAATATATTCTAAAATTATAACTTCGTTTTCCATATTTTCCATCTGATGATTTCAAAGCAATTTGCTGCAGATTCCTTGTAAAGAGGGAAAGAGTTAATAACATAAAAGGAACGGTCATTGGAATGTCTTGTTAACACTCCTCTTATTTAACCCTTTCCTACATATAGATGCTTTCTGATGCCTCTACAGCAGACGACTTTTGAAATCATTGTGGCAAAAAATGATTTCTCCGTTTGCCACAAAGATTTAAACTCTTTTCAATAACTAAACTGTCTTATATAGAGATTTTCCATAGTTTTACCTATATCATTTCAAAGTCGTCTGCTGCATATTTGTTTGTATGTGGAAAAGGGTTAAAGCTAAAAAACCTATTATAGCCTGTTTACCTTTATTTCTGACTATAATAATTATAATACAAGCACTAATAAATAATACCTTAACCCTTTCCCTCATATAGATGCTTTCTGATGCCTCTGAAGCAGACTGCTTTTTGAAAACATAGTGACAAAAGAAAAAATTGCTCAAACAAGCAATTTCTCCTTTTGACACAATGTTTTCCACTTTTAGTCATAGGTTATCCATTTAATTATAGAGATTTTCTATTTTTTGACAAAATATGTTTAAAGTCGTTTGAGGTAAAGGGTTAACTGAGCAGAGGCAAATAAAACACTAACTTTTTGTTTTGCATACAGCAAGGACTAAGAATAGGTTGTGCATCTGAAGTCTTAATACCCCTTCTGATATATGTCTTTTATCAATTGTCTGCTTTGAAAACAATGAGGTAAATAATGATACAACCTGTCTACAATTGGTGTATCAGTTTATGATACACACTTGTAGAATTTCAAGTAAAAGAAAAAGTGCTTGTTTCAGTCAATTTCTCACCTTACCGAAATGTTTTGTAATGAGGCCTGATTGAGAGGAATCATAAGTGGAAACATCTTATTATAGGGACTCAACATCTACACAAACTATATTTTTGAAACAGATTGGAAAAAGGAGAAATTGCCCATCCTACTCAATTTCTCCTTTTCCTAATGTGTTGTGCAAGGTTTTAAGCTACATAGTAGCCAAAATCTAAAGCTACATAGTAGCCAATAGTTGTCTGGACCTGTCTACCCGATTCACATCATACACTACCATTAGAGTAATGTAATTTTCCCACATAAATCACATCTCCAGCAGAGAACTGTGAAAACATCTAGGCAAAAACATGGTAAATCTTAATAAAGGAAAGTATAGTTATTGAATACTGTAGAAAACAGTGTGGCATAAATAAGAAATTGCTCATTATGCTGCATTGTCTCCATTGTAATCTGCTGCAAACCTGTCTGCAAGTGGAGAAGGATTACAGATAGTCAAAAATACAGTGCATACACACTTTGATCTAAATCTTACTGTGCATACACACTTTGATCTAAATCTTACTGTGCATACACACTTTGATCTAAATCTTACTGTGCGTACACACTTTGATCTAAATCTTACTGTGTATACACACTTTGATCTAAATCTTACTGTGCATACACACTTTGATATAAATCTTACTGTTCATACACACTTTGATCTAAATCTTACTGTGCATACACACTCTGATCTAAATCTTACTGTGCATACACATTCTGATATAAATCTTACTGTGTATACACACTTTGATCTAAATCTTACTGTGCATACACACTCTGATCTAAATCTTACTGTGAATACACACTCTGATCTAAATCTTACTGTGCATACATACTTTGATCTAAATCTTACTGTGCATACATACTCTGATCTAAATCTTACTGTGCATACACACTCTGATCTAAATCATACTGTGCATACACACTTTGATCTAAATCTTACTGTGCATACACACTCTGATATAAATCTTACAGTGTATACACACTTTGATCTAAATCTTACTGTGCATACACACTCTGATCTAAATCTTACAGTGCACACACACTCTGATATAAATCTTACTGTGCATACACACTCTGATCTAAAACTTACTGTGCATACACACTCTGATCTAAATCATACTGTGCATAAACACTTTGATCTAAATCTTACTGTGCATACACACTCTGATATAAATCTTACAGTGTATACACACTTTGATCTAAATCTTACTGTGCATACACACTCTGATCTAAATCTTACAGTGCACACACACTTTGATCTAAATCTTACTGTGCATACACACTCTGATCTAAATATTACTGTGCATACACACTTTGATCTAAATCTTACTGTGCATACACACTTTGATCTACATCTTACTGTGAATACATACTCTGATCTAAATCTTACTGTGCATACACACTCTGATCTAAATTATACTGTGCATACACACTTTGATCTAAATCATACTGTGCCCACACACACACTCTGATCTAAATCTTAATTGAACACACATGTAACTGTGTAAAGTTTTGTGTGGATTAAACAAAAGGACTCTAGCTGTCAGTGGGAGGTATCACAGGTCTATTTATAACATATATATGTCTAGCTAAAGATATACTTTAACTCTAACCCACATACAGACGCTTTCCGATGCCTCTGCAGCAAACCAATTTTGAAAACACTGTGGCAAATCGAGAAATCACTCATAATGAGCAATTTCACCTTTTGCCACAATGTTTTCAACTCTATTCAATAATTATACCTCTTATTATAGGGATTTTTCATTTTTTGCCTAGACGTTTTCAAAATCGTCTGCTGTAGTTTTGCTTCATGTGGGAAATGGTTAATAAAGCACAGGAGTTGTACATGATAAAAGCCTTTAGCTTAATCTTTCTAAAAGCAATGGTTCACCAAGAAAGCCAAAGTTCTGATTACATGATTGAAAATACAGCTGTAGAAATCAATTTAAACAGAAAATACTGCATAGAATTATTATCTAGGAATATATATAACAGGTATTTAAAAATATGTTCTCGAACATTTGTTGTTTTTGTTTTTTTCATAATAATTTCTTCAAGAATAATTTATTAAAATATCTTAGGTATATGATACAATAATCCTTTTCCACATGCAACAAATCTGTAGCAGACGACCTTGAAAGAAACTAGGCAAAAATATCGAAACTCTCTTTAAATGAAGGAACATTTCTTGAATGAGATTTTTAACACTTCGGCAATATGAGAACCCACTCATATGAGAGAGGAATATCTCCTTTTGTCACAACAGGTTCAAAAGTTGTCTGCTGCAGAGGTATCAGAAAGTTTCTGTACATGGGTAAGTGTTAACCCTTTCCCATTTGGAGACACATTATGACACATCTGCACCAGATGACTTGAAAAAACATTGACCTTTTTGTAGTAAAAGGAGAAATTGCTCATGATGAACAATTTCCCCTTTTGTCACAATGTTTTCAACTCTTTCTAAATTTATCCTTTCATTTAGAGATTTAAGTATATTATGTCTTTATATTTTCAAAGTTGTCTGCTGCAGAATTGTCATATGTGGTTAAGGGTTAACAATGATCAAGGGAGAACCTGCAAATAACACATCAACTACTGACAGTCTGAAGGTGGAGGAGTTATCTCCCAGTGTCACCTTGTCAAGGTAAATTGTTCTGGAAGTAATCATAACATCTAAAATGTCAAAATTTATTACAATTTTGGTACAGAATTGAAAACATTGTGGGCAAAGGAGAAATTGCTTGTTTGGAGTAACTTCACATTTTCCCACAATGCTTTCAAAATGTGTCTGCTACTGAGGCATCTAGTCTTCTATTTCCTGTATAAGCATTACCAATTAGCTCGCAATCAGTTTTTGAAATCTTTCAAATAGAAAATATTTGATCGAAATTAAAGAGAAAAAGTCCTATCAAAATCATTCAAGTTAATGGAAAATGAACTATTTAACCCTTTCCCATTTGCATGGACAATTTTTGCTTCTCCTAAAATGATACTTAGATTTCATCTAAAACGAAAGTTATTTCAACAAAGGTGTGTCTTCATTTTTTAAGAAGAAGTGAACCACACCCCATGAAAGTTTAACCTTTAGAAGCTGATGATCAGATAGCTTGACAGTGTTGTCAGATTTCTGTCAACAATTTTCTCCAAATACCTTTTAGATTTCTGGATACTTTTACAACTAGATGGTAAACAGATTAAAAACCTTAATGAATGCACAATGAGTCTTTATGGTTGGTATTCATTTGGCATGGCTTATGTATTTATCTCTTTGTGGCATTCAGCCATTGTTAACCCTTGAAGACACATTTTGTCGCACTTTCGTGAAGATTGTGATAAAGGAAAAATTGTTTATTGTGGCAAACGAAGAAATTGCTCATCATTACGCTGCAGATTTGTAGAAATTGGGAAATGGTTAGGCAAAAACAAAAATAATATTTATTCCTTTAATTCATTTGATAACCAAGAGGGTTTTGCAACATCATATATTATGTTTTCTGTAAAATACATGCAAATACTCTTCTGATTTCTC
Organism: Serripes groenlandicus; assembly: GCA_031761405.1. Taxonomy (NCBI): domain Eukaryota; kingdom Metazoa; phylum Mollusca; class Bivalvia; order Cardiida; family Cardiidae; genus Serripes; species Serripes groenlandicus. Next base: position 54,481 of record JASEVX010000249.1, read on the forward strand.
GTCCATGAATGGATAATGCCGACCTTTGCTGCGCCCTAAACATTTGATCTTGTCTTCGGCAGTTATTTGGCAAAATATTTTTCGAAAAATCAAACCTGTAAAAATAATGAAATTTCGGTTCCAATGACAATAGCCAAGTAATGTTTAGATAGACAAAAACTTACTAAATACCATCTTTTGTTACAATCCATGAACTAATTGTCTTGATTAATTGATTGTTGGGTGTTTTACGCCACTTTCAACTATAGTTATATCAGTGTTTCCTGGGTAAGGTACCTGTACTACTGGTCCATTTATCCTGACACCAGCCAGTCAGTTGTAATGCTAACCTCTCAAACCTGAGTGCCAAGGAGGGCAGCCATTACTACCATTTTTAAAGTCTTTAGTATGACCCGACCGGGGATCGAAACCACTACCTCACGCACAAGAGGCAGACACTCTACCACTACACCACTGATGCGGTATAAATAGTGTCTTGAAAGTAGCAGGTGGTTCTTCCAGAACAAGTTAATTTTCCCTCCTTAACTGATAGAATATTTCTTTTCTGAATGGTTTACTTTAAATTGATAGAAAATGTATTCATTGGAGTTTTAAAGGCAATTTCCAAACGTTTTTCAGTTACAATGTAGCAGCCAGTTCAGCTAACAAGGTTTTTTTTTCTCGCTCCAGAACTCCATACAACTGGCTACACTCACACATATATTTGTTTAGCCCATTGGTAGAAGACGAAGGATGCTAGTCACAATGACTTTTATCAAGCATTGGAAGGAATTGAAGGACGAGCCAGAGTTCAAAATTAGAACTCTTTGATTGAAAGCCTTTGTGGTTACATACACATAAATCAGGGCTTGTAATTTAAAAGTAAGAATAACTTTGAGAAGTAGAAAAACATATTGTCTTTATTTCTCTTTTTTATAAACCGTTTGACAAAAGCATTTCAAAGAATATGTGTTGCCTGCATGAAGTTGGATAGAAAAATGAGGAAATGGCCAGTAAAACATCCATATATAGGCATACTAGTTACTCATGGAGTTCATTTTCAGGTCACAAGATATTATAATCCAAGTTTAGAAATGATGCATTAAAAAAACAAGAATCGCTCACCTGAGAATGCGATCTGTATAGTGTTAACGAGATTGTTCTTCACTTTGGCCTTGTGACCAGTTGTTGACCTGACCTGACCCATATTCGAACTTAGATATCACCAAGACAAATATTCTGACAAGTTTCAACATGCTCAAGCCAAACATGCGGCTTCCAGAGTGTTAACAACATTGTTCTTCATTCTGTCCTAGTGACTGTTTTGACCCGACATGACCTTAATTCGATCTTGATCTAGATATCACTAATTCAAACATTCTGACAAAGTTCCAACATGCTCAAGCCAAAAATTACGCTAAGTGACCTAGTTTTTGACCGGACAAGATCCATATTCGAACTTGACCTAGATATCATCAGGGCAAACTTTCTGATAGAGTTTCAACATGCTCACGTTTAAAATATGGCTTCCAGAGTGTTAACAAGATTGTCCTTACATGTTGCCTAGTGACCTAGTTTTTGACACAACATGACCTATTTTCGAACGACAAACCTTCTGACAAAGTTTCAACATGTTCAAACCAAAAATATGGTTTCCAGATTGTTAACAAGATTTCCTTAAATTTGGCTTAGTGACCTAGTCTTTAAAACGATATGACCCATATTCGAACTAGGCCTAGATATCATCAAGACTAAGTTGCTGACAAAGTTTCTTTCTGACAAACGACGTACGACGAACGACGAACGACGGACAAAGGGCTATCACGAAAACTCAACTGGTGAGCTAAAATTCAAGATAAGGCGAACAAGCTAAATCCAAAAAGGCAGATAATTCCAAAGATAGACATGTTCTATTATTCAGACTAAAGTTATGACCATTTAAATCCAAAACAGGCAGACGACACAACAATTTGTAAAGGCAGACATCAAGAAAATGATTAAACATACCAAGATGTTATCCTCCATCAAATAATCTAATGTTAAAATGTAAAGATTTCGAATCACTGTTTCAAGAAAACCAAACCAAAGTTTAGTAAAAATATCTGATATGCAGTTCCAACCTTTCATGGACTAAGAACATACAATTTTAAAACAGCTTGTAGACAGTCTTCCTTATGTCACAATAACAGCAGTTTCTGGTGTGCTTACCAATAACACTGTACATGTATTTAGTTTTCCTGGCACAGAAGCATCTGTTATTACCAAAACTGTCCCATGTAGAGATTAAGCCCACCCCAACACACAATAGTAAAATATGAACTTGACCCCCAAATTTATTTTATAAGTAAAATTGTGCGTAACTTTTTAGATATGGCATTTGGCCAACGACTTGTTGAGTATTGTACATTATATACAGTTTCTCAATCTGGAATAATTCAACGCTCTTTTTTTAGAAAATTTTCATATTTTTACCTGGATGATTAAAAGATGTTGGCTGCAGATTTGAAGTGTGAAGGAAAAAGTATTTATACAATGTCCAAAATTTACATTTTCATTGCTTAACATTTTATTTACTCTTTATATTTTATTTTATTGTGAGTTCTTTATCCTTTTCCACAATATTTTCTTCTCGGTCTCAAAATGTAAGAATCCCTAATATGGATTAACATTTCTTTTTTTTTTTTTTTAATTTGGAAGATTGTTACACAATAGGGACATGATGGCCTTGGATCGCTCACCTGAGTTATGCACGTATTGTCAATCACAATAACTCATTTTGCTAAGACGAAAGCTAAAGCTAGTTTAAAGAAATTGTTGATGACGGCTGACAGACAAAAGGCGTTCACAATAGCCTACCTTGAGCACTGTGTCCACAGGTGAGCTAAAATGTATATCAGGTAATCAGATAAATGTGTAGAAACATATTAACTCTAGCCCACTTGCATATATACATTTTGACACATCCACAGAAGAAGACTTTCATTAACCTTTTCCCACATATCACAAATATGTAGCAGACGGATTTGATATAACTTTGACGAAACCTTGAAAATTCTCCACAAATAAAAAAGTTATTGCTCAACAGAGTTGAAAACATTGCGGCAAAAGGAGAAATTGCTCGTTTTGTCACGATGTTTTCAAAAGTCCTCTGCTACAGATGCGTCTATAGGTGGGAAAGGTTTAACAGAGATTTCCATATTTTACCCTGGTAGACATCAAAGTCATCTCCTGAAGTTTGTTATAATAATGTGGAAAAAGGTTAATTAATTCCTGTCTAGATGAGTAATAATTGAGCCAATTATTCAAATGATGTTCATATAAGTCTGGCTCTAAACATCGATTTCTCAGTGATTTTACGACACTAGAAGCTGTTTCTGAGGCAGAGATATTATCGTAGAATGACATGTTGGTCGCAACAGGATCTTCATGGGCTCGTTTATGTTGGAGAAATGAAAAAAAAATACGATATAAACAATTATGTATATTAAATATTACATTTAAATAGCTCTTAACGATAGACAATAAGTTCTCGAAAGAAGCAAACAAACAATTTTGTCAATAGCCAAAACTATGCTCTTATCAATACACTGACATTGAATTAGCATTCTGTTTATTCTCATACATGACAAAATTATTCAGAATCAGAAAAAGAATCACAAGATGTTGTAAGTTTTGCAACTACAGTCAACTGTATATCTATTTGCTTGTTCAATTGTGGCACCGCACCAAGTTGAATAGTACATGTTAATCAGTGTTTTGTGGTCAGCTTGAATAAAATATATAAGTTATCATTAATATTTATAGTTATAAACAAGAATAGATTTAGATCATACTGTGTTACCTAATCATCAGAATCATTTTTGTTCTTTACTACAACCATCCGATAAACCTCTGAGGAACGGATAACTACCAAAAACCACAAAACAAAAGTGAGCAATTTGTTACGTAACTACCTTTAGTTAATCTTTTCCATTCTGATGCATCTGTAGCAGACAACTAGTGAAAACAGTGTGACACATGGAGATATGGCTATAGTGAGCAATTTCTCCATGTGTCACAATGTTGTCGATTCTACTTACTAGTTATACTTTCATTTATAGAGGTTTTTCAATAATGGTAATCTCATATTCCCTTTTACATTCTCTTTTTTTTTAAACCCTGACTAGTCTTTATCTACATACAAGACATTTACAGCAGGGCATTTTGAAAAGTCTAGGCTTAGATTATAATGGACAATCTTTAAAACTAAACGTGTACTTATAGAATAGTTGAAAACATTATAAATATAGGAGAAATAGCTAATTATGAGTAATAAATCGTTTTGCAACAACGTTTTCAAAAGTTGACTGGAACAGATATGCCAAAACATGTCTGCATGTGGGAAAGGATTAAATCTGGCATGAATGAAGATATAAATATAAACTTTCTGCTCCCAAGACTGAAACTCTAATCATGATGAAGATGTTGATTAAGAATATTTGTTATCCCTTCCCCACCTAACAGACAGGTTGTGATGCATCTACTGTAGAGGAATGTTGTACAAGAGATGACCATAGGGTAGAGCGGTCCACCTATTTTAGTGATTGCCAATAAAACAAAACTGTTTTTTGCAGTAAAAGGCAAAATAAAAATCTCTGTATTTGTCAAAGTGTAAACAAGGGCAGTAAGCAGTATCATATCAAGTCTTTAATTGGATTTTGAAAAGTCGAGCTAAAGCATTATGCCAAAAGGAGAAATTGCTCATGATGAGCAATTTCGTTTTTTGCCACAATAATTTTTAACTCAATTTAATAAGCATTTTTTTTTTTTTTATAGATTCATGTTTTAACTATGATATTTTCGAAGTCATCTGCAGCATATTTGTTATATGTGGAAATGGGATAAGATTCTTACCTGATACCAAGAGTCTGCTCGTTTTGCTGGGTCGATGAGTATACAAACAACTCTAGCATTGGGTAACAATTAAAGCTCTAAGACACATCAAAAATCCACAGAATATTAATGATGAATTTGTCAGATGTTATAGGAAATTCATTAAAGGTTTGCTGAAGATAGTCTTACATTGATACGATTAACTAAAAAGAATGCAAATTCGAACGGTCAATTGAATGTCTAAACAGTTTTGAGGAGCTGATCAATCAATTAACAAAATTACCATTATTACGTCACTCATACATAAACAAACCTTACGTGTTGTATACCGACGCAAGTGATTTCGCCGTGCGCTGTTTTGATGCAAAGTTTAACAGGTAAAAACGAAAATGAACGTCTAATATCTTTTCTTACTCATCTTTCTGGTACTCAAAAGAAATGTTCCACAATTCTTAATGAGACACTAGCAATTACTTATAACCTAAAAAGACTCGATTGTTATCTTCTGGAATCAAAATTTGTAATTAGAACCGATTAAAAACCATTAACTTATTTGTTATCTTCAAATTTCGATAACAAAATTCACCAAAGTTTTGCGTTAGAAATGTTATGTCAATTAAATACGTACCTGGCAAAACTAATGAAGTAGCTGACTATGTATCCATACAAGTTCAATGATCGACCTTTGATTAAGAAATTGATATAATTTCTGAAAATAATAAAGGATCTAGGATTAATGTTATTAATCGCCAAGCAATTATTCACGATGAATTAAGAATAGCATATGAAGCACCGCAAACTATCCCCGTTACTACCCATGACAGTTTAGACTATATGGATATGAAAAAAGAACAGGAGTTATATTTAGATTTTATGAAATTAATAAAACGCGTGCTGTCAAACTCTTTAAAGGAAACCAAGAAAGACATTCAAATACGCGATAAATATGTAAATATGTAGGGAAAAGTTATATAAACCTATTGTGATAAGAATTTTCATTGAAAAATATAAAATAAAAAAACTTAAATAAGCATTTAAAATCCGGGCTCAAAATAAGCTAGGTAGCGATTAACGAAAAGTAAAAGATCAACAATTTCCGTAAAATAAACTGGACGTGAGGTGGTAAAGAGGAATTCAATGCAGGCTTTCATTATGTTGACAGTGTAAATCGGGAACGTATCGATATATTTGGAATAATTAAAGAGAAATAAAACGTGAAAATGCCAAGAGAGTGTGGTGTTTGGTGTATGTGTTTTAAACATGGGCGGTGTCAGCTTTAATAGCTTCCCAAAGGACGAGACAGTAATTGAATTGTTGATAAAGGCAGTGGACTCGACGCGAAAACTTTGGAACGATCCGACAAAACATTCTTTCCAGTTTATTTTTTCTTAAAAACTGAATAACCTATATGTTCACAAGGGTTTTCTAATATTACATCACTATGCAACATATAAAGATTGAGTCACGACACACACAAATAACCAATCATTTGTTTTTCCAAATCGAAGACAATTAGTATCAATTGACATAATTGTAATGCCGGATGTTGGTCATTACTGTTCCCAAAAGTCTTCGAGAATTGTTGTCAGACGATATAACGAGCTCATATCAAAACATCTGGAGCAGACGACATTTGAAAAAAACGAGTAAAAATTGGTCATAATGCAAGCGTAATGGTCTCAATCACAAAGAAGCAACCCTGTATGAATATAATCTTCTGCTGCAACAGTAATGGTTAAATGTTTTTAATTTCGTCGGCAAATTTGTTGAATGGAAAAAAGGGTTAACGCACACGTGCAAAGTCACTTCTTTTGTTTTAACTGTCTAGGAGGTGTGATATATTTCCGGTGTCAACTGGTTTATAAGTTCATGCGTATTTACCCCTTGCGCAAATGCAGACGCTTGTGTACTGTGGCTGACGACTTTGGTTGTTTGATCTAGTTACACTGCCGAATGAAATCAGAAGGGCATTACAATTGGTCATTTACTGGTGCAAATTAGAATTGTTTGTTATGACACTTACACAATACTTGTCAGTTATTTTGAGAACACCTGTTTGATTAAGATGAATAAGCTACTTTTCAACTATTTTTATTTCTTGTCTGCACATTGCATTGGTGAACATATTTCGTCAAAAATTAGAAAATGTATATGATAGAATGGATAACCTATGACTAAAAGTGGAAAACATTGTGGCAAAACCAGAAATTATTCGATTTGAGCAATTTCTTCTTTTGCCACTATTATTTTAAAAAGCTGCTGAAGAGGCGTCAGATAGCGTCTACATGAGGGAAATGGGTTATGTCATAGACACCTCTGCATCAAACGTCTTTTGAAAACATTGTGAAGCGAGGAGAAGTTGCTAACAATGAACAATTTATCATTTTGCTACAATATTTTAACCTCTTTTTAATTATTATACTTTCATTAACAGAGATATTTCATGTTTTCGCCATTATGCTTTCAAAGTCATCTAGTCATTCGTTGTATGAAGGAAAAGGTTGAAATTAAAACAGCTTGATTGGGAATACGATTTTTATTTTCTAATTATTAGTTTTCCTTTTTCTGCAATGTTTTCAAGATAAAGAAGGTATTGGTCACAAGGGAAAGTTTCCTCACTTTGTATGGATTAACATGTATCTAGCAAGACAAATATTATGAAATGCTTTGAGGGAATGGAAGTTTGTCTAACAAAGTAACTACTTTGATAAGTTTCAAAATATATGTATTGTACATGTATTTCACGTCCTGCTTCGCCTTCACATTCGCTACTCGTTTCAGATCGTTTTACTGGCTTAAACTGGTATGATCTGATCCCTAAATGTGCTAGATCGTTTCCTAGGTCATCTCTCTCACTGTAAATAGCTGACTCAACGCTGTTTGCTTCGAAAGAAGACGACGAACAGTATAATTCTTCATCTTAAGCTCCGTAAGGTACCTAATCTGCCATCATTGATATCAAAACATTTACTCATTACTACGTCATCACGGTAAACCGGAAGTCAGTATATTTTCACTTTTCGCACTCGACAATTTCCGTGAAAGCGTAATTATAGTACAAAGAATTGATTTGTTCGTACTTAAAAGGCCGAGTCAATTAAGAGAATATTTTTTAATTTCATATCATAGCATAGGACACCGTTTTTCTAATTGAATGGTCAGCTCCTCGAAACTGTTTAGACATTCAATAGACCATTCGAATTTACCTTAATCGTATCAATGGAAGAATAATTTCAGCAAATTTCCTATAAAATCGGACAAAACTCAACATTATCTTTCAACCTAAACTTTCTGTGGAATTTTGATGTGTCTTAGAGCTTTAATTGTATCAGCATTAGGACGAATACCTTATGCTGATATTTCATGTCCACGGTAGTTCTTAGTCGCCTTAATAGTTCTTCTATATGAGAAAATGTTCTTTCAAAGTCTTAGAGAATATAAGAAAAACGTCTAAATGCACAGCAGATAATTCTTAGACAATTCTTTTATAACAGATTGATCTGAACTTTCAGCTGAAATATTTCAACCTTGCGGTAAAACTGTCTACTCAAAAAATACAGATGTGATGGAAAATGCAGTTTGTTCCTAATCTTGTTCTTTTATTGGTGTGGAGATTTTGATGGAAGGAAAGCGAAACATCGAGACAAGTAAAATATTTCGCTCCATTTAAGAAGCTAAAATGTCTTCAATACGGGGCAGAGGATATGCTGTAGTCTTATAATCTAGTTCATTTTTTTTTAAATCATCAGCTATCCGCTTAGTACCATCTTTTATAGTTGACGTACGATATTTGCTTCTAGCATATTATCAATCAAAGTTACCTCTTTCGCTGAATGGGATTCGATAAGATTTTGCCTAATAACTTGACCTGTTTTGATTTCTATAGCAACAGAGAAATAGGGAAACCTTCCTATATCAAATTCATCTTTTTAAAATACATCATTATATCTTGAAATTCATGTATTTAACCTGTCTTCATTTATCTTTAGGGCATTGATAACAACATTAAAATCTTCATTTGAAGATTCGATGGAAAAGATAAATAGCGGTAAAGTCTGCGGTAAAGAGTGCGGTACTTACGGCCGATCAAGTAATGAAATGTCATACTCTTTTACTGTTTGATTCAATTTAACCATAATACACCCACGGCGTAGCGTTATAGTTTTGTTTGACAGGTTAGATGTAATTATTAGTGCTCTTCGGTAATTAGTTAGTGTCACTAAATAATTTGAGAAAGCTTTAGATGTGGCTCTGCAACTAGATAACATTGTTATATACTTGAAATTTCATAAATTCCATCATTAGATATGCTGGGATTTTGTTTAAGTTTTCCTGGAAATGTGTCTGTAGGAAGAGGTTTTAATTGTACCGTTTTGGTAAGTCGCACGACAGAGGCTATACAACGATCGTCCTGCATATATTCGACTGGAAATTGAAGATAAGAAGTCTTTGCCTATAATAGCATTTCTAGAGAGATTATCAAAAATAAAGAATGTATGGTTGACCGTAAGTTAGTTAAGTTTAACATCTAGATGAGCTGTACTTAACACCTTTATTGCATCGCCAGAGGCAGATTGTAACTGGTAGCTTCAAAGATGTAAAGATGCGTGTATGAATTAAATAGAGAAAGGTGATCCTGTATCAATACAAAATCTCAGAGAAATATTACCTATCTTGAAAACACACGCATTTGGTATTTCTTTGTTATCCAAATCAGTATTAAATGCAGTCTGTCCTACTCCTCTTGTGTCTGGGGGCTCCGAGAGGAATCCGCTGTGGTCGAGTGGTTAGCGTCGGGGATTTCGAAACCGGGTGTCCCGGGTTCGATCCCCAGTCGCGGCACTACGGTCATGGTGGAGTGCCCTTGGGCAAGGCACATTTTCTAGCCTAGTTCTGGTTTATTTACCCAGGGATCATGAATAATTAAATTTAATTGCGCGTTTAATGACCTTAGCTGTCGATGCGCCATAAAACAATATACATTCATTCATTCTGGGGCTCCGAGACAAACACAAGCTTTTTGGTTTTTTTGGAACATAAGGGTGTAAAGGGTTTAACCGTAAATATTCAACACAATGTGCACGTATGTGTCCGACACGCCCAGAAAACCAAAACTGAATCTAAATTCGCAGCGTATTCGAATTGATTGCTCATTTAGAGCTTTCTGATATCAATATGTTGAATAAGTTTAAGCAAAATCCGTGCTTACAAAGAAGGCTATTGAAAATCAATTAGATAACCAGATAATCAAATGCGACGTTGATCAAGTTAGAAAGGCGATAATTGACAAGTGGACTCTACCTTCCACCAAAATATAAATCCAAGGCTAATTCGAAATTGCAGATATGTTATTCCACCGGAAATTGATTCAGAGAACTGTGATGATAATACAGGTTCAGATAATCAAGATTTAAATCCAAAACATAAGGTGAGAATGACAAAGGTATTTGACACACATAAGTCCTCAACCAGTCAAGACAGCGAAGACACTATTTCATTAAGTAAGTTACAAGCACGCTTTAGGAGTTACGAAAACGAGCATCTTCACGGTACAGACGGACAAAAGGATTGCAATTATTTAGTTCTTAGTGAACCTTTTAAACATTTGAATAGCCCCGATCAATCGTCTTCGTTTGATGACAAGACTCTGTTAAGCGACATAGAGATTTATTGACAGATGTTAACACAGGTTTTAAGCAAAATATAGGTAAATACCTATTATTAGCGTACTAGCTATTTATAATAAAGTGATGATAATTCACAAGCGTTATAGGAAACGCGGTTTTATATCATGACTTAAAGTTATACTTGCATGTAAATGAGTGTTAATTAAATGAATTCTTGCCTGTAATGGATCTAAAAAAATGATTGTGTATAAAACGTTAGTGTAAGTACTTTACTTATTATAGCATATATATGGAAGAAAATTCCCACGTCTCTAGTATGAGAGAAAATCGAATTACATTTTTATTATAGTGACGGTCAAAGGGAAGCAATTCATTTTACATATGCGACCAGTATAGCCTTATGGCTTAAGGTTCTTTCTTAGCATTCAAAATAAGCAAGAAATCTGTATTAAATTAAAGTCTGTTCTTATATCTACGATAAAAGCACCAGACACTCAAAAAGTTAACCTACCTTTTTTGTTAGCTATGACGTCAAATCATAGGTCACCCTTATCCCGCATTAAATTTCACTTTATATTTCAGAAAATACCGGATGTTCTAAAAATGGCTCTGAAGGTGCCAATATAGTCAAAAGCAAACCATGGTTTTGGGTTAAAAATCACTCACAGGATAACATATTTTTTTTTTTCAACTTTCAGCAAATTTATGATTGTCCAATGGGAGACAATTTCAGTCTTATATATTCATCTAATCCCCTTGACAAAAAATGTCTACTCCGCATGCCGATCCGAATTACTTCCCTTTGACCTGAAGGTATACCTGTATAATTTTATAATGACCATTTTCACCGTTTTTGTCTCGCCCACGATAGTGGAGTGAGACATAGCAGTCACTTTTCCGGCGACGGCGACGGCGGCCGCTTTTACAAATAGCTATATCTCGGCAACCCCTGCCTGAATTATTCTGAAACTTTGTTAGCTGTATTTTTTGGTCATGGGACATCTGTCAACGTCAAAATGCTCAGGGTCAAGGTCATAATTGTGCAGAACTTGACCTTTGTTAGGTAACTTAACCTCAAAACTTAACTTTTCTTATATCTCAACAACCCCTGCTTGAATTTTTCTGAAACCGTGTCAGATGTATTGTTTGGTCATGGGACATCTGTCAATGTCAAAATTTTCAGGGTCAAAGTAATAACTGTGCAGAACTTGACCTTTGTTAGGTAACTTAACCTCAAAACATAACCTTTCTTATATCTCAGCAACCCCTGCTTGAATTTTTCTGAAACTTTGTCAGATGTATTGTTTGGTCACGGGACATCTGTCAACGTCACAATTTTCAGGGTCAAGGTCATAATTGTGCAGAACTTTACCTTTGTTAGGTAACTTAACCTCAAAACTTAACCTTTCTTATATCTCAGCAACCCCTGCTTGAATTTTGTTTGAAACTTTGTCAGATGTATTGTTTGGTCATGGGACATTTGTCAACGACATAATTTTCAGGGTCAAGGTCATAATTGTGCAGAACTTGACCCTTTTTTATATCTCAGCAACCCCTGCTGGAATCTTTCTGAAACTTTGTCAGATGTATTGTTTGTACATGGGACATCTGTCAACGTCATAATTTTCTGGGTCAAGGTCATAATTGTGCAGAACTTGAACCCCTGCTGGAATTTGTCTGAATCTTTGTCAGATGTTTTGTTTGGTCATGGGACATCCGAGTCAACATAAAAAAGTTCAGGGTCGAGGTCATAATTGTGCAGAACTTAACCTCAAAACTTAAACTTTATTATATCTCAGCAACCCCTGCTGGAATTTTTCTGAAACTTTGTCAGATGTATTGTTAGGTCATGGAACATCTGTCAACATCAAACTTTTCAAGGTCAAGGTCATAATTTTACAGATATTAACCTTTGTTAGGTAACTTGATCTTGGTTATATCTCGGCAACCCCTCCTGGAACTTTTCTGAAACTTTGTAAGATGTATTGTTTGGTCATGGGACATCTGTCAACGTTAAAATGTTCAAGGTCAAGGTCATTATTTTACAGAACATCACCTTGTTTAGGTAACTTAACTTAAACACTTAACCTTGGTCATATCTCTGGTCATGGGACATCCGTCAACATCAAAATGTTCAAGGTCAAGGTCATAATTTTGCAGAATTTGACCTAGGTTAGGTAACTTTACCTTGGTTATATCTCTGCAACCCAATCAATGCATTGACAGACACTTACTTTTTCACATGTTATCAACTTTACTTTCTTTTTGCATAGTGATACCATTTAATATCTGATTTTCTTAGAAGGGCGAGACACCCTCAGCCCGAGTTCTTGTTTCATATTTTGTTTTCGGTTTAAGCGTGTTATTATTACTATATCATATTTACTGTTATCCGGTATAATGTCTATTAATTAATTCCTTTAATCTGATAATTAAGATAAGGGCATTAATTCGAGTGTACTGTTGCGTCAAATAACGTTTTAAGTACAAATACATGTTTGATGAATTTTGTTATTTATCAACATAACCATTTATTTATTCTTAAGATACGTATATGCACTTACTCACGATTGTCGTCTTTGTGAGGTCTAAGTTTGTCTGACGAATTCCTATGTGGAATTCTTTATATAAACAGTAGGGAAAGGTGTAAAATTAAATTCATACTAACTTTCTCTATGACACGATAGCTGTTCTATACATAATGACAGGTGAGTTTACCGTGAAGATAGAAATGATTTGTATATCTAGACTGTGTAAATGCATAATCTTTAGCTATTTACTTGGCGGCCCTTGTGACATGCTACACTTCCTAATATATGCTTTGTTACGGTACGGCATCATGCGTGAACCATGTCAGAGACACAGAATGAAAGATCGGATAAAATAAACCATGAATTATACCATGGGTTTACCCCAATCCAACATAAAGCATATCTTCTTAAATTGCTCACGATGTTTTTCCATGGCATTTTCAAAAGACGTTTGATTCAGATGCGTCGAAACGCACATTCCTAGGGGAAAGGATTAATAGTTGATACATACTTCCTGGGGGTTTAGAAAGCCCTCAATTCATGCAATATAGCCGACAACCTGAACAAATATTAAATATTTAAAACACATAATTCGTTCAATATTACCAACGGAACAAACAAACATTCAATATTTAAAACACACAATTCGTTTAATTCATAATGGATATGATTTATTATTTAAAACACTCAATTCGTTCAATATAGCCGACAGCCTGGCCAAATATTTATGATTTAAAACACACAATTCGTTTAATAAAGTCAACATAATGGACATACAATTAATGTTCAAAAAACTAAATTCGTTCAAAAATTATATAGCAAAGGGAATGGATCTACATGTTATTTTTTAAACACTCAATTCGTTCAATAAAACCAATATACTTGACATACATTTAGTTATAAAAACACTCAATGTGTTCAATATAGCCAACATAAGTGACATACTTTTGTATGTTTGGTTCATTTTCGCTGAAGAGTGCGATTTGTCAAAGTAGATGTGGAATCGGCGACATTTTTGTCAAAGCTGACGAGTTATAGTTGACATGAAGAAAATGATTCACTTGTAAGACACATTTTTCAAATGAATTGATGGAAATGATGAAAGACACAATTAAACATGATATTGAAGGTTTAACAAAGGTGGCCTTTATAATTAACTCTTGCATTACCACAGACTACCTTTAACGCCTTTGCAGAAGACATTGAACACACTGTGGGAAAGAAAGACAGTTCTCAAACCAAACAATGTATCCGTTTCCGAATATTTTTCCAATCTTGTATTAAATTTTGTTTCTAATTTACATATTTTGCATTTTTCCTTACAAGATTTGAAAACAAGCGACTCTTATATTCATATTAGGTAAACATTTACCCTTTTCCACTTGCAGAAGAATTTCGACGCATCTGCAGCAGACAACTGGATTATAAATTTCTCTTTTTGCCATAATGTTTTCAACTGTATTCAATAAATACAATGTGTACTTTCCTTTTAAAAGTGTTTAACATATTTGCCAAGATGTTTTCAATCTCGTCAGATACCGACCGAATGACTATTGGAAAGGGTTTATAGTTACGTGTCTCAAAACTTTAGCACTCTATCAACACATTTCTAAGATAAACTATACATTTGAATTCAAAATTCAGAATATAAAACTAAAGTTAACAAAAAGCCGACAATTCAACACCATTTCAAAATTCAGCTATTTTCTCGAACCAAAGGGCTGTTTCCCACATACAACTTATATGCAGCAGACGACTTTGAAAACATGCTGTCAAAATTATGGAAACCCTCTATAAATGAAAGTGTATCAATTAAATAGAGTTGAACATATTGTCACAAAATGTGAATTATAAGCAATTTCTCCTTTTGCCACAATATATCATCTTCTGCAGAGGCGTCTGTATCAGGGAAAGGGTTCACACTTATCAATTAAATCTATGACAGGACAAACCTTTTTCGACCCTACCAAAGGAATAATATACCTTATATGAGCCCGTCCTTTGGAAAAGATACAAGTTGATCTTGATCTGTACATTGTGGATCCAGATCAACATGTTCATGTGTACAGTCTAATTCAGATCACCAGTGTTCACATACTTACATTCGCTTGTTGGTTAAGACGGAGCGATGTTCAGGCTGATTTAGAAATGTCAATTTTGAACCGGACAGGCTCATTTCGTAAAGACTACAAAATACTGGTCTATTCTATTTCGCCATTATTTGTGTAACAGGACAATGGTGTAGTACTTGTTTAACCCTTACGTATTAAATCTCAAGACATGACTTTGAATACGTCTGTGCAAAAATATGGAAAAACTCTATAAATGAAACTATTATTATCAAAAAAAAAAAAAAAAAGCTCATCATGATATGTATGTGTATTTTTACTGTCTTCGTGTGTGCAAGATGTTTTCAGATCGCTTGATTCGCTTTTAAACAGCGTAAATACATGTAGTTTTCAAGATAACTCCTCGTATTTGTAACGGAATATAAAATTTAATTACAAACACATTCAATTATAAAACGCAGGATACAATTTCCGGATGATTGCAGTTTCAAAGATGTATGTGTATACTTCGAAATGATCCACACAGGTTATCTTAATTATTGTCTGTAAACAAATCATGGGCTGGTACTACTGATGCAGCTTTTATTACAAACTTCAGCTACTGACGCACCTGGGGCACACCAAAAGGCATCTACTCTAGGCACACAGACACAGTTTTCTGAGTAAGGATTAAAAACGTCATCAGCTTTGCAGTTCTCGGTGTATGTTTGATTATTTGCACACCTCTTGAACTTAGATCCACACACATTGCCAGCGATAGAATACAAATCTTCTTTCATCCCATTGCAAGTGGCGTCGCAGCCTAAGCATATATAAAGATAACAATGCGTTAGGTGGTGTCTGGCGAAATGATACTTTATTGCAGTACATAATATCAAGACAACTCGGTCGTTGTATTTAATAAGCACTTATAATTCAGTCTCTATGTCTGTAATAGTCTGATTGTCTCCAGTATCAATTATTGGAAATCGTCCATCGCTATAAATGGTGAAGGTTAACGTTACGCTTTCCCACTTGCAGGCACAGTTTGACGCATGTGCAGAAGACGACTTTTGAAAACGTGGTGACAAAAGGAGAAATTATTCACGCTGAGAAATTACTTCTTTTGCCAAAATGTATTAAATTTTAGTCAAAATCTATTGTTTCATTCATATAGATTTTCCATAGTTTTGCCAACATGTTTACAAAGGTGTCTGATGCAGATTTGTTGCATGACGGATTGTCTTGAACAACTCATTGCGATAATACAAACAACAGCCCATAACCTTGAAGAAGGCCGCTCGTTTGAAATAATGTTAAACCCTGATTTGCTTTGTTGTCACGAACCAATAGCTAAATTAGATAGGTCAATACAAATGGTTTCTCCAGTTGTCGTATTTAATGAAACAATTACAGAGTATGAATAGCAACCGAAATAGGACAGGCGTCAAACCTTTGGTCAGAAGTTGTATCACAAAATGCATCTAAATCAACTTTTGCAAGCCAAAGGCACTAATTAAATTACATGTGCTTTTTTAGGATGATATATGTCTGCCCATGGGAATAGGCACAATTTGATTACATTTATGTAACACAAGATTGTTAAAAGTGTATTGTCAATTTGTTTAGATTATTATTTGTACATATGGATAAAGTGATCTGATCTTTCACCGTTCAAACATGCCAAGTTATACCTTTTTTGTTACGCACAGGCTCATATACTGACGTATCTTAAGTCGTTAAACTGATTTGAAAATTGCAAAAGCGTCAGCTTAAAATCCTATTACTTCAACATCACAAAAAACTAGTCTAGTTTAAACTAATGCATTTAACATCTGTTGCAAAACAAGCTTACAGCTTATATTAATCAGACACGATTTCTACTTCCTGGAAACCTAACCAATTCACAAGCCGTTCGTGTTGAACATCCATAAGGCAGAACCGCTTTATTTTCGAATCAAAACCATGAACTTTTGGTTCGGGAGACAGAAGCATTGCACCACTGTATTCCATAACGAATTAGAAGTATGATTTTGACACAAGATAATTTGCTACATAGTCTTTAATATTTCCCAAAGGAAGCGGTTATAGTTCGTCCATACATCCTGTGTAGAGTACGCCTATGGCACAAATTGTATGTTGTTAATGTCTCATATAATTACCATACATCCCTGACAGAGTACTCCTATGGCACATATTGTATGTTGTTAATGTCTCATATACTTACCATACATCCTCGATAGAGTACGCCTATGGCACATATTGTATGTTGTTAATGTCTCATATACTTACCATACATCCTGGATAGAGTACGCCTATGGCACATATTGTATGTTGGTAATGTCTCATATACTTACCATACATCCTGTATAGAGTACGCCTATGGCACAAATTGTATGTTGGTAATGTCTCATATACTTACCATACAGTACTCCTATGGCACATATTGTATGTTGGTAATGTCTTATATACTTACCATACATCCTGGATAGAGTAATCCTATGGCACATATTGTATGTTGTTAATGTTTCATATGCTTACCAATCATCCTGGATAGAGTACGCCTATGGCACATATTGTATGTTCGTAATGTATCTTATATTTACCATACATCCTGGATAGAGTAAACCTATGGCACATAGTGTATGTTGGTAATGTCTCATATACTTACCATACATCTTGGATAGAGTACTCCTATGGCACATATTGTATGTTGTTAATGTCTCATATACTTACCATACATCCTGGATAGAGTACGCCTATGGCACATATTGTATGTTCGTAATGTATCTTATATTTACTATACATCCTGGATATAGTACGCCTATAGCACATATTGTATGTTGGTAATGTCTCATATACTTACCATACATCCTGGATAGCGTACTCCTATAGCACATACTGTATGTTGGTAATGTCTCATACACTTACCATACATCCTGGATAGAGTACGCCTAAGGCATATATTGTTTGTTGTTAATGTCTCATATACTTACTATACATCCTGGATAGAGTACTCCCATTGCACATATTGTATGTTGTTAATGTCTCATATACTTACCATACATCCTGGATAGAGTACTCCTATGGCACATACTGTATATTGGTAATGTCTCATATACTTACCATACACCCTGGATAGAGTACGCCTATGGCACAAATCGTATGTTGGTAATGTCTCATATATTAACCATACATCCTGGATAGAGTACTCCTATGGCACATATTGTATGTTGGTAATGTCCCATATACTTACCATACATCCTGGATAGAGTACGCCTATTGCACAAATCGTATGTTGGTAATGTCTCATATATTTATCATACAGTACTCCTATGGCACATATTGTATGTTGGTTATGTCTCATATACTTACCATACATCCTGGATAGAGTACTCCTATGGCACATATTGTATGTTGTTAATGTTTCATGTACTTACCATACATCCTGGATATAGTACGCCAATAGCACATACTGTATGTTGGTAATGTCTCATACACTTACCATACATCCTGGATAGAGTACGCCTATAGTACATACTGTATGTTGGTAATGTCTCATATACTTACCATACATCCTGGATAGAGTACTCCTATAGCACATACTGTATGTTGGTAATGTCTCATATACTTACCATACATCCTGGATAGAGTTCTCCTATAGCACATACTGTATGTTGGTAATGTCTCATATACTTACCATACATCCTGGATAGAGTACTCCTATAGCACATATTGTATATTGGTAATGTCTCATATACTTACCATAAATCCTGGATAGAGTACTCCTATGGCACATACTGTATGTTGGTAATGTATTATGTACTTACCATACATCCTGGATATAGTAAGCCTATAGCACATACTGTATGTTGTTAATGTCTTATATATTAACCATACATCCTGGATAGAGTACGCCTATGGCACATACTGTATGTTGGTAATGTCTCATATACTTACCATACATCCTGGATATAGTAAGCCTTTAGCACATATTGTTTGTTGTTAATGTCTCATATACTTAATATACATCCTGGATAGAGTACTACTATTGATCATATTGTATGTTGTTAATGTCTCATATACTTACCATACATCCTGGATAGAGTACTCCTATGGCACACACTGTATGTTGGTAATGTCTCATGTACTTACTATACATCCTGGATAGAGTACGCCTATGGCACAAATCGTATGTTGGTAATGTCTGATATATTAACCATACATCCTGGATAGAGTACTCCTATGGCACATATTGTATGTTGGTAATGTCTCATATACTTACCATACATTCTGGATAGAGTACGCCTATGGCACAAATCGTATGTTGGTAATGTCTCATATATTTACCATACATCCTGGATAGAATACTCCTATGGCACATATTGTATGTTGTTAATGTTTCATGTACTTACCATACATCCTGGATATAGTACGCCTATAGCACATACTGTATGTTGGTAATGTCTCATATACTTACCATACATCCTGGATAGAGTACTCCTATTGCACATATTGTATGTTGGTGATGTCTCATATACTTACCATACATCCTGGATAGATTACGCCTATGGCACATATTGTATGTTGTTAATGTCTCATATACTTACCATACATTCTGGATAGAGTACTCCTATGGCACATATTATATGTTGTTAATGTCTCATATACTTACCATACATCCTGGATAGAGTACTCCTATGGCACATACTGTATGCTGGTAATGTCTTATATACTTACCATACATCCTGGATAGAGTACGCCTAAGGCACCTATTGTATGTTGGTAATGTCTCATATACTTATCATACATCCTTGATAGAGTACGCATATGACACATAGTGTATGTTGGTAATGTCTCATATACTTACCATACATCCTGGATAGAGTACGCCTATGGCATATATTGTATGTTGGTAATGACTCATATACTTACCATACATCCTGGATAGAGTACTCCTATGGCACAAATTGTATGTTGGTAATGTCTCATATACTTACCTCACATCCTGGATAGAGTACTCCTATGGCACATATTGTTAGTTAGTAATGCTTCATATACTTATCTCACATCCTGGATAGAGTACGTCTATGGCACATATTGTATGTTGATAATGTCTCATATACTTACCTCACATCCTGGATAGAGTACTCCTATGGCACATAGTGTATGTTGGTAATGTCTCATATACTTACCTCACATCCTGGATAGAACACGCCTATGGCACATATTGTATGTTGGTCATGTTTCATATACTTACCATACATTCTGTATAGAGTACGCTTATGACACATAGTGTATGTTGGTAATGTCTCATATACTTTCCCTACATTCTGAGTAGAGTACACCTATGCCACATATTGTATGATGGTAATGTCTCATATACTTACCATACATCCTGGATAGAGTACTCCTATAGCACATATTGTATGTTTGTAATGTATTATGTACTTACCATACATCCTGGATATAGTAAGCCTATAGCACATAATGTATGTTGTTAATGTCTTATATACTTAACATACATCCTGGATAGAGTACGCCTATGACACATATTGTAATTTGGTAATGTCTTATATACTTACCATACATTCTGGATAGAGTACTCCTATGGCACATATTGTATGTTGTTAATGTCTCATATACTTACCATACATCCTGGATAGAGTACTTCTATGGCACATATTGTATGTTGTTAATGTCTCATATACTTACCATACATCCTGGTTAGAGTACGCCTATGGCACATATTGTTTGTTGGTAATGTCTTATATACTTACCATACATCCTGGATAGAGTACTCCTATGGCACATATTGTATGTTGGTAATGTCTCATATACTTACATTACATCCTGGATAGAGTTTTCCTATGGCACATATTGTATGTTGGTAATGTATTATATACTTACCATACATCCTTGATAGAGTACGCCTATAGCACAAATTGTATGTTGCTAATGTCTCATATACTTACCATACATCCTGGATAGAGTACTCCTATTGCACATACTGTATGTTGGTAATGTCTTATATACTTACCATACATCCTGGATAGAGTTCCCCTATGGCACATATTGTATGTTGGTAATGTCTCATATACTTACCATACATCGTGGAAAGAGTACTACTATTGCACATACTGTATGTTGGTGATGTCTCATATACTTACCATACATCATGGATAGATTACGCCTATGGCAAAAGTTGTATGTTGTTAATGTCTCATATACTTACCATACAGTCTGGATAGAGTACTCCTATGGCACATATTGTATGTTGTTAATGTCTCATATACTTACCATACATCCTGGATAGAGTACTCCTATTGCACATACTGTATGCTGGTACTGTCTTATATACTTACCATACATCCTGGATAGAGTACGCCTAAGGCACATATTGTATGTTGGTAATGTCTTATATACTTACCATAAATCCTGGATAGAGTACTCCTATGGCACATATTGTATGTTGGTTAATGTCTCATATACTTACCATACATCCTGGATAGAGTATGCCTATGGCATATATTGTATGTTGGTAATGTCTCATATACTTACCATAAATCCTTGATAGAGTACGCCTATGGCGTATATTGTATGATGGTAATGTCTCATATACTTATCATACATCCTGGATAGAGTACGCATATGACACATAGTGTATGTTGGTAATGTCTCATATACTTACCATACATCCTGGATAGAGTACGCCTATGGCACATATTGTATGTTGTTAATGTCTCATATACTTACCATACATCCTGGATAGAGTACGCCTATGGCATATATTGTATGTTGGTAATGTCTCATATACTTACCATACATCCTGGATAGAGTACGCCTATGGTATATATTGTATGTTGGTTATGTCTCATATACTTACCATACATCCTGGATAGAGTACTCCTATGGCACATATTGTATGTTGGTAATGTCTCATGTACTTACCATACATCCTGGATAGAATACACCTATAGCACATACTGTATGTTGGTAATGTCTCATATACTTACCATACATCCTGGATAGAGTACTCCTATGGCACAAATTGTATGTTGGTAATGTCTCATATACTTATCATACATCCTGGATAGAGTACTCCTATGGCACATATTGTATGTTGTTAATGTCTCATATACTTACCATACATCCTGGTTAGAGTACGCCTATGGCACATATTGTTTGTTGGTAATGTCTTATATACTTACCATACATCCTGGATAGAGTACTCCTATGGCACATATTGTATGTTGGTAATGTCTCATATACTTACATTACATCCTGGATAGAGTACGCCTATGGCACATATTGTTTGTTGGTAATGTCTTATATACTTACCATACATCCTGGATAGAGTACTCCTATGGCACATATTGTATGTTGGTAATGTCTCATATACTTACATTACATCCTGGATAGAGTTTTCCTATGGCACATATTGTATGTTGGTAATGTATTATATACTTACCATACATCCTTGATAGAGTACGCCTATAGCACAAATTGTATGTTGGTAATGTCTCATATACTTACCATACATCCTGGATAGAGTACTCCTATTGCACATACTGTATGCTGGTACTGTCTTATATACTTACCATACATCCTGGATAGAGTACTCCTATGGCACATATTGTTAGTTAGTAATGCTTCATATACTTGTCTCACATCCTGGATAGAGTACGTCTATGGCACATATTGTATGTTGATAATGTCTCATATACTTACCTCACATCCTGGATAGAGTACTCCTATGGCACATAGTGTATGTTGGTAATGTCTTATATACTTACCTCACATCCTGGATAGAGTACGCCTATGGCACATATTGTATGTTGGTAATGTCTCATATACTTACCATACATCCTGGATAGAGTACGCCTATGGCATATATTGTATGTTGGTAATGTCTCATATACTTACCATACATCGTGGAAAGAGTACTACTATTGCACATACTGTATGTTGGTGATGTCTCATATACTTACCATACATCATGGATAGATTACGCCTATGGCAAAAGTTGTATGTTGTTAATGTCTCATATACTTACCATACAGTCTGGATAGAGTACTCCTATGGCACATATTGTATGTTGTTAATGTCTCATATACTTACCATACATCCTGGATAGAGTACTCCTATTGCACATACTGTATGCTGGTACTGTCTTATATACTTACCATACATCCTGGATAGAGTACGCCTAAGGCACATATTGTATGTTGGTAATGTCTTATATACTTACCATACATCCTGGATAGAGTACTCCTATGGCACATATTGTATGTTGGTTAATGTCTCATATACTTACCATACATCCTGGATAGAGTATGCCTATGGCATATATTGTATGTTGGTAATGTCTCATATACTTACCATAAATCCTTGATAGAGTACGCCTATGGCGTATATTGTATGATGGTAATGTCTCATATACTTATCATACATCCTGGATAGAGTACGCATATGACACATAGTGTATGTTGGTAATGTCTCATATACTTACCATACATCCTGGATAGAGTACGCCTATGGCACATATTGTATGTTGTTAATGTCTCATATACTTACCATACATCCTGGATAGAGTACGCCTATGGCATATATTGTATGTTGGTAATGTCTCATATACTTACCATACATCCTGGATAGAGTACGCCTATGGTATATATTGTATGTTGGTTATGTCTCATATACTTACCATACATCCTGGATAGAGTACTCCTATGGCACATATTGTATGTTGGTAATGTCTCATGTACTTACCATACATCCTGGATAGAATACACCTATAGCACATACTGTATGTTGGTAATGTCTCATATACTTACCATACATCCTGGATAGAGTACTCCTATGGCACAAATTGTATGTTGGTAATGTCTCATATACTTATCATACATCCTGGATAGAGTACTCCTATGGCACATATTGTATGTTGTTAATGTCTCATATACTTACCATACATCCTGGTTAGAGTACGCCTATGGCACATATTGTTTGTTGGTAATGTCTTATATACTTACCATACATCCTGGATAGAGTACTCCTATGGCACATATTGTATGTTGGTAATGTCTCATATACTTACATTACATCCTGGATAGAGTACGCCTATGGCACATATTGTTTGTTGGTAATGTCTTATATACTTACCATACATCCTGGATAGAGTACTCCTATGGCACATATTGTATGTTGGTAATGTCTCATATACTTACATTACATCCTGGATAGAGTTTTCCTATGGCACATATTGTATGTTGGTAATGTATTATATACTTACCATACATCCTTGATAGAGTACGCCTATAGCACAAATTGTATGTTGGTAATGTATCATATACTTACCATACATCCTGGATAGAGTACTCCTATTGCACATACTGTATGCTGGTACTGTCTTATATACTTACCATACATCCTGGATAGAGTACTCCTATGGCACATATTGTTAGTTAGTAATGCTTCATATACTTGTCTCACATCCTGGATAGAGTACGTCTATGGCACATATTGTATGTTGATAATGTCTCATATACTTACCTCACATCCTGGATAGAGTACTCCTATGGCACATAGTGTATGTTGGTAATGTCTTATATACTTACCTCACATCCTGGATAGAGTACGCCTATGGCACATATTGTATGTTGGTAATGTCTCATATACTTACCATACATCCTGGATAGAGTACGCCTATGGCATATATTGTATGTTGGTAATGTCTCATATACTTACCATACATCCTGGATAGAGTACGCCTATGGTATATATTGTATGTTGGTTATGTCTCATATACTTACCATACATCCTGGATAGAGTACTCCTATGGCACATATTGTATGTTGGTAATGTCTCATGTACTTACCATACATCCTGGATAGAGTACACCTATAGCACATACTGTATGTTGGTAATGTCTCATATACTTACCATACATCCTGGATAGAGTACTCCTATGGCACAAATTGTATGTTGGTAATGTCTCATATACTTATCATACATCCTGGATAGAGTACTCCTATGGCACATATTGTATGTTGTTAATGTCTCATATACTTACCATACATCCTGGTTAGAGTACGCCTATGGCACATATTGTTTGTTGGTAATGTCTTATATACTTACCATACATCCTGGATAGAGTACTCCTATGGCACATATTGTATGTTGTTAATGTCTCATATACTTACCATACATCCTGGTTAGAGTACGCCTATGGCACATATTGTTTGTTGGTAATGTCTTATATACTTACCATACATCCTGGATAGAGTACTCCTATGGCACATATTGTATGTTGGTAATGTCTCATATACTTACATTACATCCTGGATAGAGTTTTCCTATGGCACATATTGTATGTTGGTAATGTATTATATACTTACCATACATCCTTGATAGAGTACGCCTATAGCACAAATTGTATGTTGGTAATGTCTCATATACTTACCATACATCCTGGATAGAGTACTCCTATTGCACATACTGTATGTTGGTAATGTCTTATATACTTACCATACATCCTGGATAGAGTTCCCCTATGGCACATATTGTATGTTGGTAATGTCTCATATACTTACCATACATCGTGGAAAGAGTACTACTATTGCACATACTGTATGTTGGTGATGTCTCATATACTTACCATACATCCTGGATAGATTACGCCTATGGCAAAAGTTGTATGTTGTTAATGTCTCATATACTTACCATACAGTCTGGATAGAGTACTCCTATGGCACATATTGTATGTTGTTAATGTCTCATATACTTACCATACATCCTGGATAGAGTACTCCTATTGCACATACTGTATGCTGGTACTGTCTTATATACTTACCATACATCCTGGATAGAGTACGCCTAAGGCACATATTGTATGTTGGTAATGTCTTATATACTTACCATACATCCTGGATAGAGTACTCCTATGGCACATATTGTATGTTGGTTAATGTCTCAGATACTTACCATACATCCTGGATAGAGTATGCCTATGGCATATATTGTATGTTGGTAATGTCTCATATACTTACCATAAATCCTTGATAGAGTACGCCTATGGCGTATATTGTATGATGGTAATGTCTCATATACTTATCATACATCCTGGATAGAGTACGCATATGACACATAGTGTATGTTGGTAATGTCTCATATACTTACCATACATCCTGGATAGAGTACGCCTATGGCACATATTGTATGTTGTTAATGTCTCATATACTTACCATACATCCTGGATAGAGTACGCCTATGGCATATATTGTATGTTGGTAATGTCTCATATACTTACCATACATCCTGGATAGAGTACGCCTATGGTATATATTGTATGTTGGTTATGTCTCATATACTTACCATACATCCTGGATAGAGTACTCCTATGGCACATATTGTATGTTGGTAATGTCTCATGTACTTACCATACATCCTGGATAGAGTACACCTATAGCACATACTGTATGTTGGTAATGTCTCATATACTTACCATACATCCTGGATAGAGTACTCCTATGGCACAAATTGTATGTTGGTAATGTCTCATATACTTATCATACATCCTGGATAGAGTACTCCTATGGCACAAATTGTATGTTGGTAATGTCTCATATACTTACCTCACATCCTGAATAGAGTACTCCTATGGCACATATTGTTAGTTAGTAATGCTTCATATACTGGATAGAGTACGTCTATGGCACAAATTGTATGTTGATAATGTCTCATATACTTACCTCACATCCTGGATAGAGTACTCCTATGGCACATAGTGTATGTTGGTAATGTCTCATATACTTACCTCACAGCCTGGATAGAACACGCCTATGGCACATATTGTATGTTGGTCATGTCTCATATACTTACCATACCTTCTGGATAGAGTTTGCCTATGGCACATATTGTATGTTCGTAATGTTTCATCTAACCATACATTCTGTATAGAGTACGCTTATGACACATAGTGTATGTTGGTAATGTCTCATATACTTTCCCTACATTCTGAGTAGAGTACACCTATGCCACATATTGTATGTTGGTAATGTCTCATATACTTTCCCTACATTCTGAGTAGAGTACACCTATGGCACATAATGTATGTTGGTTATGTCTCATATACTTACCATAGGACAGTATAAGCCGTCCGGTGTGTTAACATTTGGACTTTGACAGACGCAGTCGCCATCAACACAGGCCGCATTCTCCACGCAGTACGTATATTCCGTACATTGGTTACCAAGCTGACCTATTTG
Organism: Serripes groenlandicus; assembly: GCA_031761405.1. Taxonomy (NCBI): domain Eukaryota; kingdom Metazoa; phylum Mollusca; class Bivalvia; order Cardiida; family Cardiidae; genus Serripes; species Serripes groenlandicus. The sequence continues at coordinate 81,804 of JASEVX010000249.1, forward strand.
AAGAACAATAATGCAATAACACTTTCCTACTTGTAGACGCGTTTTGACGTATGTACAGTTGACGACTTTTGAAAACATTGTGGTAAACAGAGAAACACCTCATTCATATTTTCTTTATAAATACTTAAATGTTTTACACGATTTTGCTAACATGTTTATAAGGTTGTCTGCTGCAGATTTGTTGTTTGTGAGAAAGAGTTAAATCAGTTTCGACTGATTGACACAATACTGTCAATGTTCAGATCTTGATAGTAAATGATGATAATTTCAATTCCCTACAAGGCTTAATCAGAACTGCTGCTCTGCTGTTTTCAAACGTCAACGGTCAACGAATTGGTCCGAGTTAAACGATATATTTGAAATATTACATGTTCAAGTATTTTGCGAGTCCTCTGTAATCTGTTTTAACAACGGGAGTTAATTCGCTATATAGAAAACATATCAATATGATGTGTAACAAGAAGAATATATAAAATAAGTGATGGTGTAAACATAAACAGATACAATGAGAGATTAATGTGCAGCCAAAAAGAAAATTATCAATAAAATAAGTGATGGTGTAAACATAAACAAATACAATGAGAGATTGATGTGCAGCGAATTAGAAAATTATCAATATGATGTGTAACAAGAAGAATATATAAAATAAGTGATGGTGTAAACATAAACAAATACAATGAGAGATTGATGTGCAGCGAATTAGAAAATTATCAATATGATGTGTAACAAGAAGAATATATAAAATAAGTGATGGTGTAAACATAAGCAAATACAATGAGAGATTGATGTGCAGCGAATTATAAAATTATCAATATGATGTGTAACAAGAAGAATATATAAAATAAGTGATGGTGTAAACATAAACAAATACAATGAGAGATTGATGTGCAGCGAATTAGAAAAGTATCGATATGATGTGTAACAAGAAGAATATATAAAATAAGTGATGGTGTAAACATAAGCAAATACAATGAGAGATTGATGTGCAGCGAATTAGAAAAGTATCAATACGCTTTCTTGTTCCTTTTCAAAATACAATGTTTTCTTACGGTGCGAACAATTTTATAAATATTAAAGGTTAAATATTAACTTTCATCACAGGTCTAAAACCAATTATTCCATGATGAAATCATTAATTGAATTAACTTCCGTCGACCAACAATACATATTGTGTTTATGTGTTACAAAAAGTAAATCCTAGTATAAGTACTTGTCAATATAGGGATATAAATTGTAATACCGATATTACAAGTTGATCCTTCATACCCGGTATCACAAGCGCAATTGTACCCGTCTATACCGTCTATGCTATCTCCTCTAAGGCAAGGACTCTCTGCACAATCATCGATATCTATAAAACAACATTTTATATACAGTATATATCATATTGTCAACTGTGTTTAACTTAAAGACGCATGTTCTACAGAGGATTCTTAAAAAACATCGTGGAAAAAGGAGAAATTGCTCATAACGATTTTCTCCTTTTGCTACAAGGTTTTCAACTTTATGCAATAATTATACTGAAAGTTTTAGACATGTTCTCATATTTTTGTCTTGATGTTTATAGGACCTCTGCTGCAGATTTGCTGTACGTGACAAAAGGTTAATGAGCAACGTCACGTTAAAGGGAGTTTGCTGGCTGCACCACATGTACCAGTCGGCTTCAAGCCATTGTATGTATTCCTTGTATGTAATTTAGAGCCACGTTGTTTCGTTATTGCCTGATGTTATATCAAGGTATATATGTCATATATACGGTCGGTCAGTGTACTCAACTGTTAGACTGAGAATAGGCACAGTCTCGTATGCGTATTATTTGTTTGCAAACTAAACAATACATCTTATCAACGGATGCAGGTTAAAAATTCATCTATAGTACATTGTTAAAAAGAGACCGAAAATTGATTCTAAAAATGGCTCTGAAGGTGCCAATATAGTCAAAAGCAAACCATGGTTTGGTTAAAAATCACTCACAGGATAACATATATTTTTCATTTTTTTTTTCAACTTTCAGCAAATTCATGATTGTCCAATGGGAGTCAATTTCAGTCTTATATATTCATCTAATCCCCTTGACAAAAAATGTCTACTCCGCAAGCCGATCCGAATTACTTCCCTTTGACCTGAAGGTATACCTGTATATAAATGATTTGTATATCCAGACTGTGTAAATGAATAATCTTTAGCTATTTACTTGGCGGCCCTTGTGACATGCTACACTTCCTAATAGATGCTTTGTTACGGTACGGCATCATGCGTGAACCATGTCAGAGACACAGAATGAAGGATCGGATAAAATAAACCATGAATTATACCATGGGTTTACCCCAATCCAACATAAAGCATATCTTCTTAAATTGCTCACGATGTTTTTCCATGGCATTTTCAAAAGACGTTTGATTCAGATGCGTCGAAACGCACATCCTAGGGGAAAGGGTTAATAGTTGATACATACTTCCTGGTGGTTTAGAAAACCCTCAATTCATGCAATATAGCCGACAACCTGAACAAATATTAAATATTTAAAACACATAATTCGTTCAATATTACCAACGGAACAAACAAACATTCAATATTTAAAACACACAATTCGTATAATTCATAATGGATATGATTTATTATTTAAAACACTCAATTCGTTTAATAAAGTCAACATAATGGACATACAATTAATGGTAAAAAAACTCAATTCGTTCAATAAAGCCAACAAAATGGATATATAATTTTTTTAAAACACTCAATTCGTTCAAAAATTATATAGCAAAGGGAATGGATCTACATGTTATTCTTTAAACACTCGATTCGTTCAATAAAACCAATATACTGGACATACATTAAGTTATAGAAACACTCAATGTGTTCAATATAGCCAACATAAGTGACATACTTTTGTATGATTGGTTCATTTTCGCTGAAGAGTGCGATTTGTCAAAGTAGATGTGGAATCGGCGACATTTTTGTCAAAGCTGACGAGTTGTAGTTGACATGAAAAAAATGATTCACTTGTAAGACACATTTCTCTAATTAATTGATGGAAATGCTGAAAGACACAATTAAACATGATATTGAAGGTTTAACAAAGGTGGCCCTTATAATTAACTCTTGCATTACCACAGACTACCTTTAAAGCCTTTGCAGAAGACATTTGAACATACTGTGGGAAAGAAAGACAGTTCTCAAACCAAACAATGTATCCCTTTCCGAATATTTTTCCAATCTTGTATCAAATTTGGTTTCTAATTTTCATATTTTGCATTTTTCCTTACAATATTTGAAAGCAAGCGACTCTTATATTCATATTAGGTAAACAGTTACCCTTTTCCACTTGCAGAAGAATTTAGACGCATCTGCAGCAGAAAACTGGATTATAAATTTATCTTTTTGCCATAACGTTTTCAACTGTATTCAATAAATACAATGTGTACTTTCCTTTTAAAAGTGTTTAAACATATTTGCCAAGATGTTTTCAATCTCGTCAGATACCGACCGAATGACTATTGGAAAGGGTTTATAGTTACGTGTCTCAAAACTTTAGCACTCTATCAACACATTTCTAAGATAAACTATACATTTGAATTCAAAATTCAGAATATAAAACTAAAGTTAACAAAAAGCCGACAATTCAACACCATTTCAAAATTCAGCTATTTTCTCGAACCAAAGGGCTGTTTCCCACATACAACTTATATGCAGCAGACGACTTTGAAAACATGCTGTCAAAATTATGGAAACCCTCTATAAATGAAAGTGTATCAATTAAATAGAGTTGAACATATTGTCACAAAATGTGACAATGCTCATTATAAGCAATTTCTCCTTTTGCCACAATATATCATCTTCTGCAGAGGCGTCTGTATCAGGGAAAGGGTTCACACTTATCAATTTAATCTATGACTGGACAAACCTTTTTCGACCCTACCAAAGTAATCATATACATTATATGATCCCGTTCATGGGAAAAGGTACAAGTTGATCTTGAACTGGACAGTGTGGATCCAGATCAACATGTTGATGTGCACAGTCAGTCTGATTCAGATCACCAGTGTTCACATACTAACATTCGCTTGTTAGTTAAGACGAAGCCGATGTTCAGGCTGATTTAGAAATGTCAATTTTGAACCGGACAGGCTTATTTTGTAAAGACTACAAAATACTGGACTATTCTATTTCGTCATTATTTGTATCCTAAAATGTTTTCAAAGGTTGTAACAGGACAATGGTGTAATACTTTTTCACCCATTTCCTCACGTATTAAATCTGCAAGACATTACTTTGAATACATCTGTGCAAAAATATGGAAAACTCTAATATATCTATAGGTGCTACCTATTTACGAAAAAACCGCAAGATAATTATAAACAAAAATTAAAGAGCATACTTTGGCCATAAAAAGGGATTTATAAGTAATTAACTATACAATAATAATGTTAATGTCATATGTCTTGCATTATCGAAACATATTTGCAATTCGTATTGCTGTCGTCTATTATTACGAACAGAAAATAATAAATTAAAGACTTTCAGAAAATCAAGGAATACATTTATAATGAACGAGGTTAAAACATGAGGGCCAAGATGATCCTTAATCGATCACCTGCATTATGGTAAAGAAGCAAATAGATCAGCCCTTTTCTGATGCCACCTGGCGACTGCCTTTTTCAAGCAGTCAATATGACTGGAACAAATTATGTAAGGGGTCATATTTCTGCTAAACCCTTTCCCTATTAGAGACGGTTTCTGAGGCATATGCAACGATTTAGGAAAAGATTGTCGCAACAAGAACAATTGCTCCTTATGAGAAAGTTATCCTTTTGCCACAATGTTTGATAAATAATTATACTTTGAATGATTGAGTCAATAGCTCATGTATAGGAATTTGGGGTCTTTCATGTTGATACCACTTTTTTGCGGGAAACGACGTCGCTCCATTGACGTTACGCCAAGATGAAGTGTAACGGAAATGACGTCACGTCCTTCTTTGGCTACGATACAGTCAAACTTAAGTTTCGGTCGTAGAAGGCTAATGCTGTCGTTTTTTTGACGAACGGGAAAACATATTTCTTATAGATTTCCATTTATTTTTAACTTTTCGTACAAATGTTAATTCCAGCACTTTAATGATCTTAAATATCGATTTTAAAAAAATTGATTAAAAAGACGACAATAATTTTCAATCCGTGTTTTTCTGCTCATTTTATACATACCCAAAATACCGATTTTAAAAAAAATGATTAAAAAGCCGACAATAATTTTCAATCTGTGTTTAACGTCTGCTTTTTATACATATCCAAAATGGCGACCCCCATAGATTTTTCCAGTTTCATTTCAGAAAGCTTCATGGGTTATTGAAAAAAAAAAAAAAAAAATCCATTTATGTTTTTTTTTTGTATAAATGAAACTATTATTATCAAAAAAGAAATAATAGCTCATCATGATATGTACATTTATTGTATACTTTGATATTGTTCCCTCTTGTTTCCATATGAACAAAGGATGCAATATCATTTGATATTGCACGGGTTGATATTGCACTGGAATCTTTTTCACGTGACGCTAAGGACGGAACTATTTCCATACACTAACGTTACAAAGCGCTCTCATCCAACCTTTCGTGATTTAGAGATCCAGCTAACTTCTACTTCTACTTTGTTACTGTCAGGGCTTAGTGCATCGCAGGCAAGTGAAGCCATTAAAATGGTTAAAACAACTAATTAGGCATATTAACAAATATAAATGAAATAAAAAAAACAGCTGTGTCGTTTAGGCTGTGTATCAATGTAGACGGGACTTGAATCAGTTTACAGATGTGATCTGCTCGAGGTTCGATTCTCTGACAGTCCTAGGGAAAAGCTGTGCTTATACGGTTCGTAGTACATTGTTTGGTACATCTTTTATAGATGACACGTAGTGAAAAATCGATAGACATACACAAAACCCAATCTGGTCTATTTATAGCTTTAGCTATGCTAGTAAATACGTACGTAGTTTCTGACGTAATAATGCGACGTGTACATCAATAATAATATTGCTCGAGTGTTGTTTTGATTGTCGTTGACGATCTATTATAAGTGTATCAACAAATAAAGAGGGATTCATAACTGCTAGGATGAATAAGCAAATGATTGTTTTAAAGGTAGGTCTTCAGATTTGTTTTGTTATCCTCCGATGTGAAGTTTACCAACGCAGTAGCCTTTATATGTATATCAAAGATGTGTGTTCGCTTTACTGAACATACTGCGAGGTCAAAAGGCCCTTTTAAAGGGGCATCTAAATCGTAATAAAAAAACAAATGTCCAGGCGTAAATACAAGAATAAGATAATACACGAGTTCTTAATGAAAAACACTGTTAGAAAAGGCGTTACACATCATTTTGTCGACGATTCCAATTTCGAGTCGACAACAATGGCGGTTCGTAAATTATATTTTCCGCGACCTTAGCAACCAGAGCGTAAAGGAGAGTATAAATGCGCGATATATCGTTAATGTTTATTTATCTGAGCAATCCAAAACGACTGTTAATTTTCTAATAAGTGTGACGTGTTTAAAACAAACAAAACGACACATTTTAAATAGCCAATATCAAATTATACAATAAAAAGGTTATTGCATGATTATGGGAATCTATTGTGTTGGGACTCGTTCCTTCGGCGGAGTGCCCTCGCAAGCTCGGGCAACTCAGCCGAAGGAACTCGTCCAACACAATATTTTCCCATATTGATGCAATAACCTATAGTATGTGTATTTTTACTGTCTTCGTGTGTGCAAGATGTCTTCAGATCACTTGATTTCCTTTTAAACAGCGTAAATACATGTAGTTTTCAAGATAACTCCTCGTATTTATAACGGAATATAAAATTGAATTACAAACACATTCAATTATAAAACGCAGGATACATTTTCCGGATGAATGTAGTTTCAAAAATGTATGTGTATACTTCGAAATGATCCACCCTGGTTATCTTAATAAATTGTCTGTAAAAATTCATGGACCGGTACTACTAATGCAGCTTTTATAACAAACTTCAGCTACTGACGCACCAGGGGCACACCAAAGTGCATCTGCTCTAGGCACACAGACACAGTAATCTGAGTAAGGATTAAACACGTCATCAGCTTTGCAATTTTCGATGTATGTCTGTCCATTGGCACACCTCTTGAACTTAGATCCACATACATCGCCTGCGATAGAATACGAATCTTGTTCCATCCCATTGCAAGTGGCGTCGCAGCCTAACAATATATAAAAGTAACAATGCGTAAGGTGGTGTCTGGCGAAATGATACTTCATTGCAGTACCTCATTTCATGTAAAACTCGGTCGTTGTTTTAAATAAGCAATTATAATTCAGTCACTACGTCTTTAATAGTCTGATTGTCTCCAGCATCAATTATTGGAAATCGTCCATCGCTATAAATGGTGATTGTTTACGTTACCCTTTCCCAAGTGCAGACACAGTTTGACGTATGTGCAGAAGACGACTTTTGAAAACGTGGTGACAAAAGGAGAAATTATTCACGCTGAGAAATTACTTCTTTGCCAAAATGTATTCAATTTTAGTCAAGATCTATTGTTTCATTCATATAGATTTTCTATAGTTTTGCCAACATGTTTACAAAGGTGTCTGATGCAGATTTGTTGCATGACGGATTGTCTTGAACAACTCATTGCGATGATACAAACAACAGCCCATAAGCTTGAAGAAGGCCGCTCGTTTGAAATAATGTTAAACCCCGATTTGCTTTGTTGTCACGAACCAATGGCTAAATGAGATAGGTCAATATAAATGCTTTCTTCAGTCGTCGTGTTTTAATGAAACAATTACAGACTATGAATAGCAACGGCGTCAAACCTTTGGTTAGAAGTTGTATCACGAAATACATCTAAATCAACTTTTGCAAGCCAATGGTACTAAGCACATTTAACATGTGCTTTTTTTATGATGATATATGTCTGCCCATGGGAATAGGCACAATTTGATCACATGTATTTAACACAATATTGTTAAAAGTGTCTTGTCGACTTGTTTAGATTATTATTAGTACACATGGATAAAGTGATCTGATCTTTCACCGTTCAAACATGCCAAGTTATACCTTTTCTCACGCACAGGCTCATATACTGACGTATCTTGAGTCGTTTAACTGATTTGATAATTTCAAAAGCGTCAGCTTAAAATCCTATTACTTCAACATCACAAAAGACTAGTATAGTTTAAACTAATGCATTTAACATCGATTGCGATACAAGCTCACAGCTTATATTAATCAGACTCGATTTCTACTTCCCGGAAACCTAACCAGTACACAAGCTGTTCGTGTAGAACATCCATAAGGCAGAACCGGTTTATTTACGGATCAGAACCATGAACATTTGGTTCGAGAGACCGAAGCATTGCACAACTGTCATCCACAACAAATTAGAAGTATGATTTTGACACACGATGAAATTGCTACATGGTCTTCAATATTTCCCAAATAAAGCGGTAATAGTTCGTCCATACATCCTGGATAGAGTACGCCTATGATACATATTGTATGTTGGTAATGTCCCATATACTTACCGTACACCCTGGATAGAGTACACCTATGGCACATATTGTATGTTTGTAATGTCTCATATACTTACCATACATCCTGGATAGAGTACTCGTACCATACATCCTGGATAGAGTACACCTATGGCACATATTGTATGTTGGTAATGTCTCATATACTAACCATACATCCTGGATAGAGTACGCCTATGATACATATTGTATGTTGGTAATGTCCCATATACTTACCATACATCCTGGATAGTGTACGCCTATCGCACATATTGTATGTTGGTAATGTCTCATATACTTACAATACATCCTGGATAGAGTCCACCTATGGCACATATTGTAAGTTGGTAATGTTTTGTATACTTACCATACATCCTGGATAGAGTACACCTATCGCACATATTGTATGTTGGTAATGTCTCATATACTTACAATACATCCTGGATAGAGTCCACCTATGGCACATATTGTAAGTTGGTAATGTTTTGTATACTTACCATACATCCTGGATAGAGTACACCTATCGCACATATTGTATGTTGGTAATGTCTCATATAATTACAATACATCCTGGATAGAGTACACCTATGACACATATTGTATGTTGGTAATGTCTCATATACTTACCATACATCCTGGATAGAGTACGCCTATGGCACATATCGTATCTTGGTAATGTCCCATATACTTAACATACGTCCTGGATGGAGTGCACCTATCGCACATATTGTATGTTGGTAATGTCTGATATACTTACCATACATCCTGGATAGAGTACACCTATGACACATATTGTATGTTGGTAATGTCTCATATAATTACCATACACCCTGGATAGAGTACGCCTATGACACATGTTGTATGTTGGTAATATCTTATATACTTACCGTACACCCTGGATAGAGTACACCTATGGCACAAATCGTATGTTGGTAATGTCTCATATACTTACCATACATCCTGAATAGAGTACTCTTAGGCAAATATTGTATGTTGGTAATGTCTCAAATACTTACCATACATCCTGGATAGAGTACTTCTATGGCACATATTGTATGTGGTAATGTCCCATATAATTACCATATATCCTGGATAGTGTACGCCTATGGCACATTTTGTATGTTGGTAATGTCTCATATACTTACCAAACATCCTGGATAGAGTACTCCTATGGCACATATTGTATGTTGGTAATGTCTCATATACTTACCATACATCCTGTATAGACTACGCCTATGGCATATATTGTATGTTGGTAATGTCTCATATACTTACCAAACATCCTGGATTGAGTACGCCTATGGCACATTTTGTATGTTGGTAATGTCTCATATACTTACCAAACATCCTGGATAGAGTACTCCTATGGCACACATTGTATGTTGGTAATGTCTCATATACTTACCATACATCCTGGATAGAGTACTCCTGTGGCACATAGCGTATGTTGGTAATGTCTTATATACTTACCATACATCCTGGATAGAGTACGCCTATGGCCCATACTGTATGTTGGTAATGTCTCATATACTTACCAAACATCCTGGATAGAGTACTCCTATGGCACATATTGTATGTTGGTAATGTATCATATACTTACCATACATCCTGTATAGACAACGCCTATGGCATATATTGTATCTTGGTAATGTCTCATATACTTACCAAACATCCTGGATAGAGTACTCCTATGGCACATATTGTATGTTGGTAATGTCTCATATACTTACCATACATCCTGTATAGACTACGCCTATGGCATATATTGTATGTTGGTAATGTCTAATATACTTACCAAACATCTTGAATAGAGTACGCCTATGGCACATTTTATATGTTGGTAATGTCTCATATACTTACCAAACATCCTGGATAGAGTACTCCTATGGCACATATTGTATGTTGGTAATGTCTCATATACTTACCATACATCCTGGATAGAGTACTCCTATGGCACATATCGTATGTTGGTAATGTCTCATATACTTACCATACATCCTGGATAGAGTACGCCTATGGCCCATACTGTATGTTGGTAATGTCTCATATACTTACCATACATTCTGGATAGAGTTTGCCTATGGCACATGTTATATGTTGGTAATGTCTCATATACTTACCAAACATCCTGGATAGAGTACTCCTATGACACATATTGTATGTTGGTAATGTATCATATACTTACCATACATCCTGGATAGAGTACTCCTATGGCACATATCGTATGTTGGTAACGTCTCATATACCTACCATACATCCTGGATAGAGTACGCCTATGGCCCATACTGTATGTTGGTAATGTCTCATATACTTACCATACATTCTGAATAGAGTTTGCCTATGGCACATATTGTATATTGGTAATGTCTCATATACTTACCATACATCCTGGATAGAGTACGCTTATGACACATATTGTATGTTGGTAATGTCTTATATACTTACCATACATCCTGAATAGAGTACTCCTATGGCATATATTGTATGTTGGTAATGTCTCATATACTTACCATGGAGACAGTGTAAGCCGTCCGTTGTGTTAATATTTGGACCTTGACAGACGCACTCTCCATCAACACAGGCCGCATTCTCCACGCAGTACGTATGTTTTGTACATTGGTAACCAAGCTGACCTATTTGAAGAACAATAATGCAATAACACTTTCCTATTTTCAGACGCGTTTTGGCGTATGTACAGATGACGACTTTGGAAACAGTCTGGTATCATTCATATTTTCTTTATAAATATTTACATGTTTTACACGTTTTTGCTAACATGATTTTAAGGTTGTCTGTTGCAGATTTGTTGTATCTGAGAAAGAGTCAAATCAGTATTCGCTTAATTGACGCAATACTGTCATCAATGTTTATCTTGATAGTAAATGATGATAATTTCAATTCCCTACAAGACTTAATCACAACTGCTGCTCTACTGTTTTCAAACGTCAGATTTGGTCAACGAATTGGTTCAAATTAAACGATATATTTCAAATATTACATGGTCGAGTATTTCGCGAGTCCTCTGCAATCTGTTATAACAACGGGAGTTAATTCGCTAAATAGACATCATATCAATATGATGTGTAACAAGAAGAATATATCAAATAAGTGATGGCACACACAATGAGTGATTGATGTGCAGCGAATAAGATAATTATCATTACGCTTTCTTGTTTCTTTTCAAAATACAATGTTTTCTTACGGTGCGAACAATTTTATAAATATTAAATGTTAAATATTAACTTTCATCACAGGTCTAAAACCAATTATTCCATGATGAAATCATTAATTCAATTTACTTCCGTCGACCAACAAAACATATTGTGTTTATGTGTTACAACGAGTAAATCCTAGTATAAGTATTTGTCAACATAGGGATATAAATTGTATTACCGATGTTACAAGTTGATCCTTCATACCCGGCATCACAAGTGCATGTGTACCCGTCTCTCCCGTCTATGCAATCTCCTCTATGAAGGCAAGGACTCTCTGCACAATAATCGATATCTATAAAACAACATTTAGTATACAGTATATATTATATTGTCAACTGTTTTTAACTTAAAGACGCATGTTCAACAGAGGTTTCTTAAAAACATTGTGGCAAAAGGAGAAATGGCACATAGCGCGCAATTTCTCCATTTGCTACAAGGTTGTCAACTTTATGCAATAATTCTACTTAAAGTTTTAGAGATTTTCTCATATTATTGTCTTGATGTTTATAGGACACCTGCTGCAGATTTGCTGTACGTGACAAAAGGTAAATGAGCAACGTCACGTTAAAAAGAGTTTGCTGTCTGCACCACATGTACCAGTCGGCTTCAAGCCATTGTATTTATGCCTTGTGTATACATTAGCGCCACGTTGTTTCGTTATTGCCTGCGGTTATATCAAAGTCTGTATGTCATATATACGGTCGGGCGGTGTACTCAGCTGTTAGACTGAGAATGTGCACAGTCTCGTATGCGTATTAACTGTTTGCAAACTAAACAATACATCTTATCAACGGATGAAGGTTAAATATTCGACTATAGTACATTGTTAAAAAGAGACCGAAAATTTATTATTCAAAACAATGTAGAAAAGTACTGACCGATTTCACAGTTGATTCCTTCAAATCCTGTCTTACATGAGCATTCATAACTACCGAGCTGATCCTGACAAGATGCCCCGTTTTGACAGGGAAGACTTGAACATGCTTTAATTTCTGCAAAGAAATCTTCAAATAATATACGCTCATTTAAAAAAAAAAAAAAAAGTGTTGGACCCAGCAGTTCCTCTTTCCCACATACAGCAAACCTGCAGCAGACATCATTGAAAAAATATAGGCAAAACAGAGAGACTCTCTATAAATCAATGTATATTTACTAAAACAAATTTGAAAACATTGTGGCCAAAGGAGAAATTGCTCGTTTTGAGCAATTTCTCCTTTTGCCTCAATGTTTTCAAAAGTCGTCTGCTGCAGAGGCGTCAGAAAGCGTCTATATGAAGGAAAGGGTGAACGTTATAATGCTGCTCCTGATACAGTAATTTTTCATTTTAAAAAAAACTATATTCCATTGACACGGAGAAATCTCAAGAAGTTAAAACATAGATGCTCGTGTATGGCTTGTTACGAACCTGACCATAGACGAAATGCGTACAGTTATCGATACAGGAGACTTTTTTTCACTATCTTCTAAAAAGCAAAGCTTAAAAAACATTCGGGTATCATACTCAGACAAAAACTACTACACAAGAATAACGCAATTATTGCATATTACATTAATATTATATTACAAATGCACACTAATTGACAACTTAAGCACAGTTTGTGAAAGGATTATAAATAAGTTAAAAGAATCTACAAATTATTTATCTTATAAATTGATATTGTTGGGTTTTATAAAGTATCTCTTATCATCTTAGTATATTAGGACTTCCAATAGGAAGAAAGTCAGTTAAACACTTTAACAAGAATAAAACTCTATAATTATCAAATTCGACCTCATCTAGATACAAGAAAAACAACAACCTAAATTTCAGTGCAGTCCATTCTCTTTCAGTGTCTACCATTTTTTAAAGTGTTTGGTATGACTTGTCCGAGATATAAGGCAAATACGGCACCCGACGTGGAAGTTCTAACCTCTACACCGCCGGTGCGGTTAATTTGTGAAAAAACGAAATTGAGTTTTATCTCTATTCAGAGCGTCTGAGGGGCGAGGATTTCAGAACAACTTTATTTTTCAATGGAAACACCATTAAACCACTAACGTGTAAATCGATTTATAACACGGCGCCTTTCTTTGCATTGGAAAAAAATATGAGAGATTTAAAAATGTTATATTATCTGATGCTTAAGTAAAATGTACATGACAGCTATGCCTTCTAATGAATAGTTATATTCAAATTAACGACACATAGTATAAGTAAATATGAGTTATGCCTTCTAATCAATAGTTGAAATCAAATTAACGACACATAGTATACGTACATATGAGTTATGACTTCTAATCAATAGTTGAAATCAAATTAACGACACAAAGTATAAGTACATATGAGTTATGACTTCTAATCAATAGTTGAAATCAAATTAACGACACCTACTATAAGTAAATATGAGTTATGACTTCTAATTAATAGTTGAAATCAAATTAACGACACATAGTATAAGTAAATATGGGTTATGCCTTCTAATCAATAGTTGAAATCAAATTAACGACACGTAGTATAAGTAAATGTGAGCTATGACTTCTAATCAATAGTTAAAATCAAATTAACGACACGTAGTATAAGTAAATATGAGCTATGACTTCTAATCAATCGTTACTATCCAATTAACAACACCTAGAATAAGTACAAGTGAGTTATGACTTCTAATAAATAGTTAAAATACAATTAACGACACCTAGTATAAGTACACATGAGTTATGACTTCTAATAAATAGTTGAAATCCCATTCACGACACTTAGTATAAGTACATATGAGTTATGACTTCTAATCAATAATTGAAATACCATTAACGACACCTAGTATAAGTACATGTCAATATAGGGATATAAACTGTAGGAGATCAGCTATGTATGTTAGATAAATTACCTTTGGAGTAACCCCTTTTTACCCCGGTAAATTAGCTACCTTGAGGCATTAGGGAAGATCATGTTTCACTGTGTGAAAATAGACATTGCATATTGAGTGCGATGTCTCATTCCACACACTGTTATCAAATTATTGTATATTTGAAAACAACTAATTTCATGTGACTTTATGGGTTAATATTATGTTTATATTGTATGGTGACTTATAGGCCCAATGGGCCGGGTATGGAAATTTTTGTATAAAATGTGTTATTCATGTATGTAAATTCACACAGGTCACGTTAATAAACAATTTGCTTATCTTATCTTATTACCTATGTCACAAGTTGATCCTTCATACCCGGCATCACAAGTGCAATTGTACCCGTCTATCCCGTCTAAGCAAACTCCGTGTTTGCACGGTTTACCTTCACAATCATTTATATCTATAATACAAAAACATTATACACTATATAGTATATAATTGACTTCTTTTTATTCAAATGTTCTCACTTATAGACGCAGTTTGTTGCAGCTCCAAAAGAAGATTCTCGGAAACATTGTGGTAAAGTAGAAATTAATCATAATTAGCAATATCTCACTTGCCATAACAATATCAACTCAATACTTATACTTCCATCCATGTATACAGAATGTACATTGTTTGCTTTTGTGTGTTCTAATTCGACTGCTGCAGATTTGTTGTATGCAGGAAGAATTAACTTAAGAACGGTTATTAAACATTGTAAATTCATCTCACTCATTGGAAACAGTTTCTTAATTAAACAAAATGAATATTAATAATGCCAGCTTAATTCCTCAACTTAATCGAAACATATAACAAATGTCTTGAAAACACTCAACTAAATCGAAACATATAACGAATGTCTTGAAAACACTCAACTTAAGAGCAAATTATCGCCTTCCGGTTATAGTAGTTTTCCAGTCGGGCATAACATTCGAAGCTGTTTTAATCAATTGTAATTTCTAGTCGACATGGCGTTCCATTCGAAGCTACCTTCACTGTTTTAATACACACAGTAGACCTCAATTAGTTCTAACATAGGATGATGCGAATATATCATTTAAATGAAAAAACATTCGAACGGATCTGTCTTTTTAAAACAGAGTAACAGTTATGTTTTCTTCATACTATGTTATTACTGGCTTACTTTTCATAATAGACTAAATTGTAATGAATAACGAATTAGAACATACGTAACTGAATTATGCAAAATCGAGGGACCAATTAATAACTAGAAGTAATGTATCAGTCCCTTTTGACGTAGAGTCCACTGTACTCGTATTATGAATTATACAGGTGTGCAAACAACAGACGTTCACAGAAGTACGTTCACGTTGTTTACGTAGCCGAGAACTGTCTCGATAAGGTTCGCCAAGATATGTAAGCAAATACCTGTTTCACAATGAATGCCTTCAAAGCCAGGAATGCACTGGCACATATATAGATTTACATAATCCCCACAAGAAGCCCCATGCATACATGGGTTGCTGAGACACTCGTCAATTTCTGAAATATTTAAAAAAAAAACATGGTTCCACAATTTAGATCTAAGATGTTTATGAGAATTCATTCTACCTTACATCTAAAGTTTGCTGTGGACATTGCTCATACATTTAGAGTTTGTCAATACCCCGTTTGTTTTAACGAAACAATGTTGTGACAGACGGACGGACGAACGGACGGACGGACGGACAGACGACATAGTATTGATCCCTTTGTGTTACCCTGCCAGCATAAAAGTTCAACCAAACTGAGAAAATATGTGTCTACTAGACCATAGCCTCTTTGGAATTTATTAAAATAAATGCAATAACCATTTACTTAAACCGATTCTTTCATTAGTCATTAGAAAATATTATCCTTGAGGGAATCATGATTATCAAATAGGGAGAACTATTTTTTTATTTACGAATTACAAACAAGTTGTATCATCATCTAGTTCTGTGGATTAGACCATACATGTTACATAATTTCTAAGAAATCTAAATAGTAAAGCCATTTTAACCAAACGTGAAAGGTGTCCATTCTACGGTAGTTTACTTTTTGGATATACTTACACAGTCGACATGCAATGCGGCTTCTAAAGCCCTTTAAGAACATTGTACCAACCGTAGTGCTGTTTACCCTTTCGATGCTGAATTCTTAGAATATCAAGATAATACTATTGAGTTAAGCAGCCAGACTAAGTCATTAATTTATAGAATGTATCCATGTTCTCATAGTGCATGTAAAATTCTTCGAGTTAGATATACCTGTTTGACAACGAGTCCCATTGAATCCGTTTACGCAACTACACCGGAAGCTGTTCACGCCGTCGGAACATGTACCACCATTGGAACACGGAGTATCTTGACAATCGTTGATGTCTGAAATAAATGAACGGCGCTTTATGTACATCAACCGTTGTGTAGTATTGTCTGAGTGTCGCAAGAGATATATTTACACAATCATGCTAACAGATCCACATGTAATGTGCATGTAATTATTTTAAAACTCCATAGCCTTAACCCTTTCCAACACTCAATAAACGTGGAAATCTCGATAAACGAAAGTATTTATGTTGAGTACAGTTGAAAAAACTGTGGCAAAGAGAGAAATTTCTCATTATGATCAATTTCTGCTTTTGCCACAATGTTTTTAAATGTCGTCTGCTTCAGAGGCATCAGAAAACGTTTGACTGTGGGAAATGGTTACGGTTGGTTGTCGTACAAAGCTGCTCATATATAAATTGAGCTTGAAAATGATATGTGAACTGACTGCCGAATCAAATTAAAAATATATTTAAAATGGCGTTAAACCTCAAGTTATCAAATTTAGAATAATCAATGTACTTAGATTATCAATTAGCTGTACTACTGTAAACATATTCACGGAGCAATAATAAACGATGAGTGAAGATTCATCTGTGCAATCTCATCTGACCCGAGTCCTCGAGGAGATGTAGCATTACTCGTGTTGATGATACAGGGACGATGTTTAAAATAAACTCAGTGGACTCGCAATAATTCGCAGTCGAAGGGGACCCATTAATGCCTTCGAGTTATTGACGCATTCGAGGGGATATAGGATTACTCATTTAAATGATACAGGGACGATGTTTAAGATAAACTCAGTGGACTCGCGATACCTCGAAGTCGAAGGGGACCATTAACGACTTCGAGTTATTGAGGAGTTCGAGGGGATATAGGATTACTCGTTTAAATGGTCCAGGGACGATGTTTAAGATAACCTCAGTAGACTCGCGATACCTCGAAGTCGAAGGGGACCCATTAATGACTTCGAGTTATTGACGAGCTCGAGGGTATATAGGATTACTCGTTTAAATGATACAGGGACGATGTTTAAGATAAAATCAGTGGACTCGCGATACCTCGTCGATGCGTTCGAGGGGATGTAGGATTACTCGTGTATATGATACAGAGACGATGTAAAAGATAAACTCAGTTAATTCGCGATAACTCATAGTAAAAGGGGACCCATTAATGACTTCGAGTTATCGACGCGTTCTAGGGGATGTAGGATTACTCGTGTAGATGATACAGGGACGATGTTCAAAATAAACTCAGTGG
>JASEVX010000249.1:105000-121236 GCA_031761405.1 Serripes groenlandicus
TATTTATCTTACTATGAGAGATATATTTCTCTAATGATAAATATACAATAAAGATAATCTCTTAAAGTGTTTGTGTAGTAATGTATTTGTTGCCTTTAATGCAAATGTGCATGATGATCTTGGGCTACATGGTTAATTTAATATCTTGGAAAACATTGTAGCTAAAGGAGGAATTGCTATTTCTACAATGTTTTTAAAACTCGTCTGCTAGGTGCGTCAAAATGTTTCTGCACGTATGAAAAGGTTAGTTTCAGGGATCGTACAATGCCCTATCGGATTACAGGTTACATTACTCTACCTTATCTATCAAGTAAACCCCGCCTTCGGGGAGAGTGATATTAATAATATCATACTCCTCTACAACCGAGTTTGGAACAGTTATATTCAGAAACAGGTTTTCCTCGAGTCTACCTTTATGGACTAAAGATTGCACCGGAAGCTCTACAATTTAAAACAAACACAGACATTAATTTAAACAGTAAGTTATTAATGAATATAACTCATCCTGACCTGTAATATGTATCTACACAGAGGACCTTACACAATAAGGGAAAGTAATAGATTGGTCTTATATACTATTTAGACTATATTAATTTATATATATATAAATTGGCCACACAGTTTTCTACTTTATTAAATAAGTATATTATCGTATATAGAGATATTCCTTGCTAAGATCATTTTAAAGTCGTCTGCGGTAGATGAATTGTATGCGGGGAAAAGGTTCGTAGAAAAGGAGTTGACATGACTTTGAACCACACAACTATTGTACAAATGGCAATTACTACGATGACACTAACCAATAACAGTAGTTTCCTCAAAAGTGTAGTTCCGCTCACTTCAAAACGTTATCATCACTAG
Organism: Serripes groenlandicus; assembly: GCA_031761405.1. Taxonomy (NCBI): domain Eukaryota; kingdom Metazoa; phylum Mollusca; class Bivalvia; order Cardiida; family Cardiidae; genus Serripes; species Serripes groenlandicus. The sequence goes on from JASEVX010000249.1 coordinate 105,862, forward strand.
AGACGATATTCACTGTGACAGCCCCATGTATGACAATGATAGGAATTCAATGAAACTTAAAAAACACAAAAGGAACATGATACAATTGCCATAATGAGCAGTTTCTTTATTTTCCCTTTGCTTTAAGTGTTTTCGGCTGCAGATACACCGACGGGTCGTCTGCTTTAAGGCAATGTCTTAAAAACTATCAAGGTACAGTACTTATGACTTACCTTCCATGTGTCAGGTTTTGAAGGAATCGGTGGAACAGTGCTTGTGTACTGAAAGATGTAGAGAACCACATATATCAAATTGTTTGTCTCTTTAGACGTTCCCGAGGTTATGGGTTTTGGGAAAAGTCAAAGAATATAATTCCCTCGGCTTGTTGGGGTATGGCGGGGTAAAAACTTTCAATAATAGTTTCGGTATGTATATCATTTGACATCTTAACACATCTTGATGGGACAATATTTTGTAAGCTATATGGGGGTTGTTTGTTTAACGCAAGATGGAGATGCAGCTGTTATTCATTCATTCAAGTATATGTCGTTATACACATACGTTTTGACCCGAAAACAACGTGTGTTTTTTTCAATACGTGTATTTCGTTACCGTACCATACAATTCAGAATTAGTTATTTGCAAACATGATCCTAAGCTTTGATAATTTGCTATTGTTAACTTATGTTTCACATTTAGATTGACGTGCTATCTATACAGTAGATGCTGCGTCTGTATTATTCTTGTTACCTCCCCTGATATACAATGTATAGTGCGTGATAGGTTTTCCCAGCAGGCGCAATTTCGTTAAAACCAGACCTAAATTTCGCTCGCTCGTATAAAGCACTAGACGTACAGCGAAGTATTGTGATCTTATTTTAATGCGATTGCGTTATGCGGAGACATCAGCCTACCATAGAACATTACCGCGAATGGTTCTATTAACCCGTGTCATGACCCTTGCGAGTAAAATGGACATTTAACTAGGATTACATAACAATATACTTATGTTTAAACTTATTTATTTTAAATCAATGTATAACTAAGATTTAACCATTTATATATTTATCATTCTCACTGTCTTCTTCCTGGATGCATTTCGCCGAATATTTTGGAACTTTCCATAATTTGAGAAATTTCAGATATGTATGTATCATTGCAATAGTGTTAGAATTATTTATTCCTTCATTCAACCAAAGGCAATACACATATCTATATAGACGGGTCTGTTTTCACTGTACTTTCTACGTACACATTAGTTCCGTCGAGTTCGGCTTCGTTTTTAACGGATAGCGTGGGTGTAATTTAATAATAATTTTACTGTACTCCAACCATTATGCGATTATTACAAGTGTGGAAAATTGGCATGCATGTGCTCGTATACTGAAGGATCAAAATGTGTACTGACGTATAGGAGCATCTTTATATCAGTTACAGTAAAATATACCTTAAGAATAATATACTCGCTCGAATGCTTCAGGGAAGAATGTCTAACAGACTTACCAATGAAAGTCGCCATATCCCTCAACAGTACTCATGACAAACCGCGATATCGCTAGAAAGTAGCCATGATTTACCTTCCCTGTATTACGCTATATTAATACATAGCACTCTCACCATATCGCTTGACAGTAGTCATGATTTACTTCTTACCTGTTGTACGCCATATTAATACACAGCACTCTCACCATATCGCTCGACAGTAGTCATGATTTACCTCTTCCCTGTTGTACGCCATATTAATACACAGCACTCTCACCATATCGCTCGACAGTAGTCATGATATACCTCTTCCCTGTTGTACGCCATATTAATACACAGCACTCTCACCATATCGCTCGACAGTAGTCATGATTTACCTTCCCTGTATTACGCTATATTAATACACAGCACTCTCACCATATCGCTTGACAGTACTCGTGAATAACCTCCAGTACAACTCGTCAAATCGCTCGACATTACTCATGCGTTATCTCCCGTGTGTCTCGTCATACAACTAGACAATACTCTTTACATCCCTTGTGTATACTGACATATTGCTCGACAGTGGTCATGACTTACTTCCAATGTGTCTCGCCAAAGCCCTAGAAAGTAGTCATGAATTGTCTCCCATGTGTTTCTACGATATCTAGACAAGATTAATGAAAAAGTCTCCCCCGTGTTTCGCCACATAGCTTATCTGTACTCATTACGTTTTGATTGACGTACCTCTCCTGTGTCTCGCCATATGACTAGTGTGTCTAGACTGTCGTGTGTCTCACCATATCGCTAGACAGTACACATACACTATCTCCTGCGTGTCGATTCATATCGATAGACAGTACACATGCATTACTGTCCGTGTATCTCACCATATCGCAGACAGTACTCACGAAGAATCTCTTGTATGTCGAATCGAATCATATCGCTAGATTGTATCCACAAATTACCTTCACTGTATCTCACCATATCGCTAGAGAGTATTCATGATTGATTGATTGTTTGGGGTTTAACGCCATTTTTAACAATTTCGCAGTTATATCACGGCGACCAGTTCACCTACTCATGCATTTCCTGGTTTTCTTACACCAGTACTCCACACAACAATCTTCCCAAGCAACTGGCTGCTTTTCCGCATAGACTTAGCCCATTGGTGGAAGACGAATGACGCATGTCGCATTGACTTTTGTCAATCGTCGGAAAGAAAGTTGGCCGAGCCGGGATTCGAACTCACAACCTGTCGCTAGACAGTATTGATGAATTACCTTCCTTGTGTCTCGCCATATCGTTAGACATTACAAATGACTTACATTCTCCGTGTCTCGCCATATCGATTGACACTACTCATGATCTTCCCTGTGTCTCGCTATAATTTTGAACCATACTCATGACATAGCTCTTGTCTATCTAACCATATCTTCCCTGTGTCTCGTCATATATATAGACACTACCTATACCTCCCCAGTGTTTCACCATCTCGTAAGACAGAACTCATGACATACCTCCTGTTTGTCTTGCCATATTTTTAGACATTTAACATGAACTTACTCCTGTATGTCTCGCCTTATCTTTAGATAATACTCATGACATACCATCCCTGTGTTTCACCACATCGCTAGACACTACTCTTGACAAATCTTACCATTGTTTCGACAGACATATCTTCCCTGTATTTCACCATATCGATAGAAAGTACTCATGACGTAGCTCCTGTCTATCTAACCATATCGTTAGACACTACCCATGACATACATTCCCTGTGTTTCGCCATATCGATAGAAAGTACTCATGACATACCTCCTGTCTGTCTCGCCATATATCTTAACAGTAATCATAATTACCTCCCCTATACATTACCATAACGCTAGACAGTATTCATAAGTTACTACCTCTGTCTCTAACCATATCGCTAGACAGTAATAATGACATATCCCTGCCTCGCAATACTATTTGACAGACCTTTTGAATTGAATCCCCTGCGCCTCGCCATATCGTGAGACATCAATTATTAATCACCACACTGTCTTACCATTTACCTTAACAGTTATCATGAATTACCTCCCCTGTGTATTACCATATCGTTATCCAGTACTCATGATATACCGCCTCGTGTCTTACCATTTCGTTAGCCAGTAGTGATGAATTACCTCCTCGTGTCTTACCATTTCGTTAGCCAGAAGTCATGTATTACCTCCTCGTGCCCTACCATTTCGTACTCATGATATACTGCCCTGTGTCTTACCATTTCGTTAGCCAGTACTCGTGATATACCGCCTCGTGTCTTACCATATCGTTAGTCAGTACTCATGATATACCGCCTCGTGTCTTACCATTTCGTTAGTCAGTACTCATGATATACCGCCTCGTGTCTTACCATTTCGTTAGCCAGTACTCATGATATACCGCCTCGTGTCTTACCATTTCGTTAAACAGTACTCATGATATACCGCCTCGTGTCTTACCATTTCGTTAAACAGTACTCATGATATACCGCCCTGTGTATTACCATTTCGTTAGACAGTACTAATGATATACCGCCTCGTGTCTTACCATTTCGTTAAACAGTACTCATGATATACCGCCTCGTGTCTTACCATTTCGTTAAACAGTACTCATGATATACCGCCTCGTGTCTTACCATTTCGTTAGACAGTACTCATGATATACCGCCTCGTGTCTTACCATTTCGTTAAACAGTACTCATGATATACCGCCTCGTGTCTTACCATTTCGTTAAACAGTACTCATGATATACCGCCTCGTGTCTTACCATTTCGTTAGTCAGTACTCATGATATACCGCCCTGTGTATTACCATTTCGTTAGACAGTACTCATGATATACCGCCTCGTGTATTACCATTTCGTTAAACAGTACTCATGATATACCGCCTCGTGTCTTACCATTTCGTTAAACAGTACTCATGATATACCGGCTCGTGTCTTACCATTTCGTTAAACAGTACTCATGATATACCGCCTCGTGTCTTACCATTTTGTTAGTCAGTACTCATGATATACCGCCTCGTGTCTTACCATTTCGTTAAACAGTACTCATGATATACCGCCTCGTGTCTTACCATTTCGTTAAACAGTACTCATGATATACCGCCCTGTGTATTACCATTTCGTTAAACAGTACTCATAATATACCGCCTCGTGTCTAACGTACTCGTTAGCCAGTACTCATGATATACCGCCCTGTGTCTTACCATATCGTTAGCCAGTTCTCATGATATACCGCCCTGTGTATTACCATATCGTTAGCCAGTTCTCATGATATACCGCCCCGTGTATTACCATATCGTTAGCCAGTACTCATGATATACCGCCCTGTGTATTACCATATCGTTAGCCAGTACTCACGATATACCGCCCTGTGTCTTACCATTTCGTTAGCCAGCACTCATTAATTACCTCCTCGGTCTGTCACCATTTCGCTTAAAAGTAATCATGACTTACCACAGGTGTGTCTCGACATATCGCTTGACAGTACTCATGACTTACCTCCCCCGTATCTCGCCATATATCGTTAGTTATTAATCATGACTTACCGAATCCTGTCCTCTTCTCAACGACGGATCATTGGAACTCTGTAAGATGTACGTATAAAGGTGTTACATTATATCTCTTGAGACGCTTCCAAATATGAGAGTTTTGAGATATCTTTATTACTCATAACTTATATACATCGATTGATAACCAAGTTTTTACAAATGATATAAATCGCTCACGGCGTCTGCTTCTTGGATTCCTCGCGCCAAATATGATGGCACTCTCAAGAGATCAAGCAATCTCTCGATGGATCCAAACTTGGGATCACTAGGCCGGTGTAACATTAACATTTGATCATTGTTTAACGTTGAAATTGGCCCTGGTCGTTTCAATGACCCTCATACGCGTAAAATTGTGACACCCGTTGAAAAAAATTAACAAACTGTTTGGTAATGTAAATGGTAATTGTTTAAAACACTCTTCATGAATGACCTTTATTTAACAATATCTTTATATAAGTAAAAAGATCCATCTAAAGAATGCAGATTATAGTCTATCTAAAGATATGCAGATTATAGTCTATCTACATTTGAATACTTTATAGAGTTAGTTGATTTGACATAATTCCATTGAATAGATTTTAACAGACGGAGTGTTAGTTGATTTGACATAATTCCATTGAATAGATTTTAACAGACGGAGTGCTGTAGGAAAATTTACTGCGCGAAACAATTACAAAATATGTGTAATATCTACATAAATTACCTACCCTCATTGCTTGGTGATTATCATTCATTGGATTAGATATATGTAATCTCCCTGAAATTGTAAAATAAATTTGAGAATGAATCCGTTATAATAACTGGAGATGAATATACTGAAAGTTGAGTACAATTTATAAGTCGCTGGTAGACTATATTTGTATTCGCTTTTCAGATTTCACATGGAGGTTGCGATCGTTTAAAACCACTAGTTATGATACATTTGAAAATAAATTCATGTTTCCAATGTTTTAAGTTTGTGTTCGATTAACCTGGTATTTTGTTTTATTTTATTTCATGCTAGTTACGATTATTTCCTCGTCCCGGATAAGCCTTTCAGCAGACGCTAATGTTAAAGTATCCTTACAATATCAGCGCTAAATAACGTATAATGTAAGTTGAGTACAATTTATATTTATATAATACATCGACTATGAAACATTTTCGTACAGGTTATAGGTGTTACTCTCAGTGTCTGGTCATATTTAACCAGTGCGCGCGCCATGTGTTTGAAGATCCCAACGTTTGATCAACCTCAAAGCGTACGGAACACAAGACCCGAAGAACGTGAAGTTAACACCCAACACCAGAGTCATTATCTCTCACGGGGTTGATCTAAACAAGCTGAAGGCACATTTTAGTCCGCCCATGGGATAGAGCTACAACCTATCAGTGTAGCTTCTGATCAGATGGCTACATCTGCACATTCTTATCTTATCATTATCTACATAATTCGACAGAAGATTCTCAAAATATATTGTAAGTAATTTGCGAATAGCATACGTTTTTATTGGACTATGTGGACAAATAGGGGGATTCCAATAAACGAACTAACTTATTGCAATCCCCGTGAAATACGTGTGAAAAGTGAACAATTGGAAAATGAGATAAGATATGAGTGCTGTTGTTTTACGCTTTGATAGCAGAACAAAGTGATCGATATGTATTTGAACGATATAATTCAGGGTCGGTCTTAAAAGCACCGACGGTTATGTTGAAAGCTATATGTATTTATCGACGGCAGTGTATACACATATGTTAAGTAGAGAATGACCATATATGGAGGTTTTTGTTTAGTCTGTTGTACTGCATGTGAGCGGGAAAATTAGGCTCGTGCGAAGCAGGTTGTGTGTACTGTACACGCGGTTGGTGGTCATTCGAGGAGTAAACGTCCAACTGTTCAGACCGTTATCAAATTCCAAAGTTATGTTTTCTAAAAAAAAATTATGCATATTGTGAATTGCGAGTTCAGACATATTCTTTTTGCGCAATTCGCTTACAGGAAAGCAATGCTAAGAGTCGAGTTAAGATCCAAATTTCGATAACTTAATCGATTCAGGGTTTTCTAATACATAAGTTTCGAACATGTATAGTATACTAGAGACAATATATTTAAGGGAACCCCCAAAATCAAGTAGAAAGAAGCAAAACTTCAATGGCATAAGGAATGTTTATACGCAAAGGGGATCAGTATCTGGTCCATGCCCCGCGAGCATTGATGCATGCAAGACACCTTCTGGTCATGCTATCGATTGTGCGACGGACTATCTTCCTTGGTATCCGTTGCCATTCCTCTTGTAATGTCCGGCCAATCTCTTGCAAATTGTTGCAACGCTGGGGTCTGTTGCGCACCCGGCGACCTAAGACATCCCAAATGTGCTCAATCGGCGACATATCGGGGGTTTTGGCTGGCCAAGGCAGTGCTCTTACACCTTGCTGTCTCAGAAAGTCGACGGCAACAGGGGCTCGGTGTGGGCGTGCGTTGTCGTCCTGAAACTCGAAGTTGACACCAATGCGCTGGGCAAATGGAACAACAACTGGACGTGAAATTTCATCAACGTAACGTTGGCCGGTCAAGTTACCTTGCAGGATAATTAATTCCGTCCTTTGGTCGTACGTGATGCCCGCCCAGACCATGATACTGCCACCCCCATACCTATCGTGCTGCAGGACTGCTGCAGGATGGTACCTCTCCCCAAACCTCCTCCAAACATGTTTTCGACCATCGGTGAAGTTCAAACAGAATCGCGAATCCTCGGAAAACATCGTGTATCGCCAATGACGCTGTTGCCGCCCTATATGACGTTGTGCCCACTGATTCCTAAGGCGTTTATGTGCCCTTGTCAGACACATACCTTTGAATGGACGTCTTGTTTTAAGCCCCACCTCACGAAGTCTGTTATAAACCGTTGACTTAGAAAGTCGAATTCCCGTGGCACCCCTAAATGTATCCCTCAATTCTGGCGCCGAAATGATTCGGTTTCTTAACGCAGTGGTGCGCATATACCGATCAAGCCGAGGAGTTGTCTTATTAGGCCTCCCCCTCCCATCCCTAATATTGACCCTGCCCATCTGTCGATATCGTGACACCAGTCGCGAAATTACACTTTTGGATCTGCCAAGGTGTCTAGCAATTGAGTTCTGGGATTGCCCAGTTTCCAACATGCCAACTGCGCGCAATTTCTCATTTTCCGTCATGTACACTTTAGAAGGCATTTTCCTTCTTTGCACTTGACAAATCAGTTGTGTTGTCAATCGGCAAGTGTGAGAAGCTACAGTAACCTTAAATGACACGATATGCACGAGAAATGTGTGAATTTTGACCGTCCTTATTACAAGCGTTCGATACCTACGCCCGCTTTTAAAACAGGTTTGAATGTTCACGTACTCTGAGAAGTCAAGGGGTTCACTTAAATATTGTCCCTAGTATACTTAGCCAATTCTTTATAAGCGAATTCAATTGTAAATCAAGTTATTTTAATTAGTTACTTATGGAAATCCGATTTTTTTACAATAACGTTTTAATTACATCATAATGTGTTTTAAGAGAACCGAATTGAATAATGTCGGAGGGTGGAGGAAACGACACCTAAAACTGATCTTTCCTCACCTCCACCCTCGTTCAATAATAAACACGACAGGTTAGGGTTGAGTGGCCCGCTCGCAGTTCCCAATTTCAAGTTATGTTTTCAACACCCTTCTATTCCCACTAGGATTTGCAAAATAAGCTTTGGCTGTAGGTATATATATTGGGAGCCTTAGGTTTTAGAATCTGAGAGTTGTTTAATGTACGGTTTTATTATGGTTTGTTGTCGATTAACATGTACAATGCAAAGCTGCAAATATAAACGGTTGGACTTCGTTCCCCTAGCCTAAAAGGTATATGATGTTGTTATATGAGTATGTGTGTAACGTAAGTGTATAAATGATTTATGTTTGTTGAAAGCATTTGATAAAAAGATATACAAGGGTTAAATATGCACTTCCTTAAAAATAATATGGTATATGCGATTTTATAGCGGACTATTTTCTCACACTTATAGGGTAAAATACTCATATTCAATAATTAAACTTTCGCGAACAGAACTTTTTTATATGTTTGCCTAGATATACATTGGGTCAGGGGATTGGAAGCACCCAGCACAACAATTGTCCAATTCAAGATGCAATTTGACATTTTTTACTTTGCAAAACTATTTGAAATATGTAGAAGTGAAACTGTAATTAATAGAAAAAGAGATGAAATCATTGTAATAAATGAAGATAAAGCTCAATATAATCACGGTCGATAATGTATTGATTAAAAGATCCCCTTTTGAGACACACCTGCGACCGAACACCGTTGCTACAACAAATCGATTATGATTGATTGGCGTTAATAAATGTGTTCTCATGTTTCAGAAAGTCCTTACAAAATATTCATAATTATTTCACTGAGGAATAGTGAGATCAGCATATATATATTATATTACTTACTATTGTATAGGTGACTTATATGTCCATTGGGCCGGGTATTTTGTTTAAAATTCTATAATTGTATACCATGTTACATGTACACATGTCACTTTAAAAAAATATTTACTTACTTACTTACTTACTTATATCGTATATTTCTGATTCGATATTGATTAATTTATACGACTATTCGAAAACTAGTTTGAACGAAACTTTGGAACAACCTTCAACAACGCTGAAATCAGCAGCTGCTCTCCTAACGGGACTGTAAATGACATAAACAGAACAGATATGAATTTGTTTACCCTCCTCGTGAAGAGTTAACTATTTGGCGAGCAGTTTGACACTGGCATTGTCACAGCTGGTCTCTTAAAGAGACAGTAATGTGAATGACATAAACAGGGCTAGATGTGCTTATATATCCGATATTGACACTGGCATTGTCACAGCTGTTCTCTTAAAGGGACAGTAGTTTAAATGAAATAAACGAGGCTAGAATTGCTTATATATCCGATAATGACACTCGCATTGCCACAACTGCTCTCTTAAAGAAACAGTTGTGTGAATGACATAATGGGCTCGATGTGCTTATATTCCCGATATTGACACATTCATTGTCACAGTTGCTCTCTTCAAGGGACAATAGTCTGAATAATATAACCAGGGCTAGATGTGCTTATATACCCGATATTGAAACTAGCACTGCCACAGCTTTTTATCTGAAAGGGTCAGTAGAGTGAATGTCATAAACAGGGCTAGAAGAGTTTATATACCCGATATTGACACTGACATTGTCACAGTTGCTCTCTTAAAGGAAGAGTAGTGGGGATGACATAAACAGGGCTACAGGTGCTTATATACTCGATATTGACACTGGCAATGTCACAGCTGCTCTCTTAAAGGGAGAGTAGTTTGAATGACATAAACAGGGCTAAAGGTGCCTATATACTCGATATTGACACTTAAATTGGCACAGTTGCTCTTTTAAAGGGAGAGTAGTTTGAATGACATAAGCAGGGCTAAAGGTGCCTATATACTCGATATTGACACTAAAATTGTCACAGTTGCTCTTTTAAAGGGAGAGTAGTGGAAATGACATAAACAGGGCTAAAGGTGCCTATATACTCGATATTGACACTAAAATTGTCACAGCTGCTCTCTTAAATAGACAGTAGTTTGAATGACATAAGCAGGGCTAAAGGTGACTATATACCCAATATTGACATTGACATTGTCACAGCTGCTTTCTTAAAGCGACAGTAGTGTGAATGACATAAAAAGGGCTGAATGTGCTTATATACCCGGTATTGAAATTGATATTGTCACAGCTGCTCCCTTAAATAGACAGTAGTTTGAATGACATAAACAATGCTAAAGGTTCTTATATACCCGATGTTGACACGGACATTGTCACAGTTTCTCTCTTAAGAAAACATTAGCGTGAATGACATAAACAGGGCTAGAGGTGCTTATATACCCGATATTGACACTGACATTGTTACAGCTTTTCTCTTAAAGGGACAGTAGTGTGAATGACATAAACAGGGATAGAGGTGTTTATATACCCGATATTGAAATTGACATTGTCACAGCTGCTCTCTTAAATAGACAGTAGTTTGAATGACATCAACAATGATAAAGGTTCTTATATACACGATTTTGACACGGACATTGTCACAGCTTCTCTCTTAAAGAAACAGTAGTGTGAATGACATAAAGATGCCTAGAGGGGCTTATATACCTGATATTGACAATGACATTGTCACAGCTGCTCTCTTAAAGGGACATTAGTTTCGATGGCATAAACAGGGCTAAATGTGCTTATATAACCGATATTGAGACTGATATTGTTACAGCTCTTCTCTTAAATGGACAGTAATGTGAATGAAATAAACAGGGCTTAATGTGCTTATATACCCGATATTGAAATTGACATTGTCACAGCTTCTCTCTTAAAGGGCCATTAGTTTGAATGACATGAACAGGGCTAGAGGTGCTTATATATACCCGATAATAACACACTGACATTGTCACAGCTGCTCTCTTAAAGGGCCATTAGTTTGAATGACATAAACAGTGCTAAATGTGCTCATATACCCCATGTTGACACTGACATTATCATAGCTTCTCTTTTATGACAGTAGTGTGAATGACATGGACAGGGCTACAGGTGCTTATATACCCGATATTGACACTGGCATTGTCACATCTTCTCTCTTAAAGGGACAATAGTGTGCATGACATAAGCAGGGTGAAATGTCCTCATATACCAGCTATTGACACTGACATTGTCACAGCTGCTCTCTGAAAGAGACATTAGTTTGAATGACATAAACAGGTCTAGAGGTGCTTATATATCCATGGACATCTTTTTACAATTACATGTTACCATTGCTGAGTTTTTTCGACACGATGACGATACGTTTTCTGTAATATAATTGCAAAAATGACACGATTTGAATAAAAAAAAGATGAGTACAATTAAGACATTGATCATAGTCTTTGAGAATTCACTGTGATCATTTACATAGGCACGGAACAACTCATCTTTTCAATTTTCTGTCGTTTTCTGTCTCTTGTCATAGTGCAGTAATTTGATGAATTTAAGATAAAACTGTATGATGCTTAAATATTTGCACAGTTGTATTTGAAAAATGATTTATTGGTAAAAAATATAAAACAAATCGTCTTTCATGTCATTTACTGTTTGCTAAAATTGATCTTAAGTGGAGGCGTTTTAGAAATTATATGAAAATGTAAACAACCATAGGGAAATGTCAGACTGCATAAACAACACTAGAGTAACTTTCATTGTATATGTTCTGTTTATCATGGTTTATAGATGCCATATTGAACAGCCAATCTTTACGAAAGTTCATCAACATCTGATTAGGACAAACCCTTAACCCTGGGTCACTTTGGGTAACACCCTTTGTCTCTACATCAATTTTAGGAAATCTTTACTAGAGGCCACATGTAGGTTATTTTGATATCCATTCATGATTTTTTTGCTAAACACGGACAAACGTTGTACTTTGAGGAAGTATTTTAAGCACCCTTTTCCGCAATGATTTAGTTACCATCATTTCGGCAGATATAGAAATTACATGGACAAATAATAATTCTAAATTAATTAATTTCTGGTTCGATTCCATTATTTGGAACGTTCAGTGAAAACTTAACAACTTAATAGCCCTTCATGTATAACTTTGTTTTCTTTGTTTGTTTGTATGGTGTTTTACGCCGCTTTCAACAGTTGTTTTGTTATTTCAATGTGTCTATTGGGTAAGTTACCAGTACTATTTGTTCATTTATCCTGACACCAGATATCAAGCAGTAAAGCTAAACAATAATCCTTGTCGAGTAAATCAGGTAATCCAGTAATAACTATTTTAAGTATGACCCGTCTGGGGATCAAACCCGATGCGGACGCTCTAACAATACACCAAGGAGGCAATTTGAAAAGTAATTGACCGAGAACAAGCTATAGGAAGACAGTGGCTCTGGAGTAGAGAAATGTATGTTTCCATGGGAACATATCAACACAAACTGTTGTTACATTTATCATTTGGCGAAGTCAAAATCAAAATCAAACAAAAACTAATATTAAACTTCATTAGTTACTTAAAAATATGTTTGTCTGTACTTACAAATTAACTCTCTTGATTTATCAGTTGATGGAAATAATAAGACCCTAACGGAACTTTTCACTGGTGGCACTAATCAAATACATCCGGGTATATTTATTAAATATATATATATATATTATTTAGACTTTATCCAATAAGAACTGACAAGGAATACTGCATTGCATATTCATGCACCGGTAGGTTTTCATACTTCCGTGTCTAGATAAATGCTTAAAAAAGGTATAACGCCAATAATCAAGTAGAAAACACAAAATATAAGCAGGTAAAAATACACGTACACGCATATAAACAACTTATAACAATGACAATATTTATTCCATTTCATTCTTCCAACGACTAAAAGTGTGTGTTATTGTTAGCTTTTACGCTGCTTTCAACAGCTAATGTCATATCGTGGATGACAGGAAAGATGATAATGGTCAAACACCTTATAATCATTTTTACACAGAGATAAACATATATAAGGTATGAGACCAATACCACCCCACCTGCTGGTGCTCATTAGTTGCATTGACTCAAATCGTTCAGACACATTTACCCGAATCTTAAGGTTCAAGCAAGGTTCCCGCCGAGCCCCGGTAGCTCAGTCGGTAGCGACACGGGCTGTCAATCCAGGGGTTGTGAGTTCGAATCCCGGTTCAGCCAACTTTCTTTCCGACGATTGACAAAAGTCAATGCGACATGCGTCATTCGTCTTCCACCCAAGAGCTAAGTCTGTGGAAAAGCAGCCAGTTGCTTGGGAAGATTGTTGTGTGGAGTACTGGTGTGAGAAAACCAGAAAATGCATGAGTAGGTGAACTGGCCGCCGTGATATAACTGAGAAATTGTTAAAAACGGCGTTTAAACCCCAATCAACCAATCTATCAAGCACGGTTCATCCTATGCTTATTGAGAGTCCCCGAAAACACAGGGGCACTGATTAATTAGCACAATGGCACTGTCGACAGCCACAACGGCTGTCAGCATGTGAAGCTGATAAGCAGCAACCGCCAGTTTACTACGTTCAACATAATTCTTACCTTGAGAATAATATTGAGAAAAACAACGTTTGTCCCTCGTCGAGATCTTGCCCGAATGAGCACTGCAGCAGGGTAGCAAAACTAGCAAAACATTTTTAAAAAATATATTTTCGGCGATAGCTGTTTAACCTCAGTTTTGACCTAGATGTTAAACAAATAATCTAGATTGTAGACCAATCAAATGTTGTATTTAATGAATAATGTCGAACAAATAAAGGAAATGAAACGTTTTGATTGGTTCATAGTTAAGTTGGCGATCCTCCGAGAGGCACAAATAAGATGAAGTTTTAAAATGAAATGTTCTGCATACTAACCTTTAATTGTTTTCCTTAAGAAATAAATTTCAGTGAAAAGAAATCAGTGAAAACGTATGAAATATAATATTCAAGAGCAACATATTAATTATTTTTGAAACATGATAAGTTTTCAGTTATTGATCGTTTTGAGCAATTTCTACTTTTGTCACAAAGTTTTCTAAAGTCGTCTGCTGCAGAGGCGTCAGAACACGTCTATATGTGAGAAAGGGTTAAACATCCAGCAGCATGTTTAATTGTGTCTGGTGCATTTTATATCAGTTAATTTGGGAAATTTGGCTTTTCAAATTTATCCTGTTCTTGATGTAGATGATATTAGGGTCTATGTATAACAGGAAAATGAGATAAGCAACTTATTCTTCCTAATTTGGCCCAATGTTTTGAACTCTATTCAATATGTTTCACTTAAAATTATAGAGACTTTCCTTTCTTTCAGTCTAGGTCTTCCGCTGTTAAGTTGTATAAATAAAAGGATTTATACTTTGATAAATATAGATATATTCTTTAATATAATGACATTATCAAAATACTTAATAATAATAGCTGAATAGGGTTCCTAATACATATCAATGTGTATACATGTTCATCTGTCAAATAGAGCGGGGTACCTATTTTCGCCTTCTGTTCCAGGAAGAAGGCTATATTTGTCCAACCATTTCGAACATGCAAAAGCAATTTGAGGCATATGAAGCAAATGTTTTTGAAAACATGACTACATACCAAATACTTTGAAAAGTGGTAGCAATAGCTGCCCTCCTTGGCGCTCAGGGTTTCAGTGTTAGCATTATGACTGATTGACTGGTGTCAAGATAAATGGACCAGTAGTACTGGTAACTTCAAATGATACACCGTGATATAACTGAACAGTTGTTGAAAGCGTCGTAAAACATATCCAATCAATCAATCACTCAACAAGAGTTGCTGCAAGATGATATGATAACAATA